>QVRM01006226.1:0-24490 GCA_003439945.1 Dermanyssus gallinae | reverse complement strand
ACATAAAAGTTGACCAGGTTAATTACCATACAATTAAAATAACTTCGCAAAGATGAAATGTATTGCTATCAAAATACTCCCCAGTAAACTTACTGATATTATGCATTAGCATGTCCAAACCTCCCATATCACAAGCAAATTAAATCCGGTGCGTACAGTCGGAATCCTTAAATGCGATAAACGTAAATAGTACAAACGACTCGATGTTGGATCGCATGCATTGCGGCACCTAAAATACATTTGTACGTCCTTTAAGTCCCTTATATGGACCTTAGCAGGTGCTAATGCCCGGTGTAACGGTGGACAATATCCCAGTACGTAAACTCCGGGCCAGAGTGAGTTCGTTTGGCCTTATGAGAAGACGCCGAATGCCGCTAAAACGTACACCGGTATTTGAAATGCACTCTGATCCACGGCATCAGATGACGTTTGCAAATTAGTTGGCAGTACCTTGTCTTGTTAATTTGAACTCCGTGAGAATGCGAAAGCGAGCGGCGCACGTATGCCATTGGCTATCTCGGCCTACATCAACGCTGGTCCGTGCTGGCCGCGCCCGCGGCTTGAAATTGCTGCCGCACATCGTTGGATCCTTGCCACAGCCATACTTTGTCGTTTTGTTCGTGTTCACAGATTGTTCAACAGTGAACATTTTTTTCATCAGAGGTAACGAGGCTTGGAAGTTAGCAAGCTCGCCATGAGCGTGACGAACGAGAAAGGCGTTAGCCCTTTCTCAGCAACGAACCTATTTTTGCTTAGTTGCGACATTATGAGCCTGTCGTACCCTGTGGGCCTAGATGATTTCTCATTATGTGCATCATGTTTTTGTTATGGTGGTCAAATCACGAGCAATATCTGCTGAACTTTGTTTTAGATTCCTATTCAACCGAGCTTGTACTTGTCTGATATTTTCCCGGCTAGTTGCGGGAGGGGAGAGTTTGTCCGCCATTGTACCGCACATTGCGGCACAATGGCGGACGCAGTTCAAGCTTTATAATATAGAAAAAGCCATATTCAGCTAGCAAGCTTGAATTCTTGTATCGTTTAATAGTGCGTATCACAGATGTCTAATAGACATGTTAAAATGCACGAGCTCATTTACTATGCCATTAACATGCTTACCCACCAATTGGAGCACTATGTCGCTGATATGGCAAAATCTGCATAGTTGCCACGAGGCGAAAAAATTAAGTGAGGAGAAGGGTCAGCTGGTTCGTTAAACGCGTTCGGCGACAGATTCAGAGTTTATATATTATATATTACTTTTTGCATATTGCAATTATATATGTGTAGTGTTGCATTGTATATGCATTGTTATAATGCGTACTACAAATTGCGTGTACTACTTCAACCAACGGTTAATTCATATGAAACAGACTATATTAGTCCAGCTAAGATGCAGCTAATGCGTGCACCAATGATGTTTCTCCTCTTAGATGCTCGCCAGAGCCGTCAATTTCGCGCAGGCGACGTTTCAGTTGGTTCTGGTCGTTTCTATCCGCCTTGTCGCCCGCGTTAGTATGGTACTGCGCCATGTGTCAAACTCTATGGCGGCGACGCAGGATAAAACCCGGCCAGGTTAGGTGACGTCTTATCCTCACTCACCTGGGGCGGGGAAGGGGGCTGGGGGCATTGTGGGAGCCCACCGTCAGCCCCAACGATCTCGAACGACGGCTCAAGCTCATCGTATCGTCTCGTCTCGTCGGCTGGTGGCTTCTGGTCGTCGGTTGGTGACTGCGACGAGGCGCAGCACAGGAAGGTTGGACGAGGAAGAAGAAAACGAGATGAAGCCGTGGATCGTGATTACGACAGCGATGACAGCTCTCGGCGTTGCCTTTGCCTCTTCAGATCCTCGCTCTGCCATGCCCGGCGCAGGTGGCCGATGCCGACCCCTCCTCCCCCTTAAGGCCAGGCTCCCTTAGGCCCCCGGCTTAGTTGGATGCTGGGAAGATTAGACGGAGATGCTTCCTCCCACGAGGGAGACCGCCCAAACCCCGGTGGCGTTTTCCTGTCGTCGGCACAGCGGTGGTTCTAGGTGTAGGGTAGTGTAAGGCTGCCGTCGCGGTCGGATCGTCAGGGACCGCCGACCGCCAGGGGCGACTCGGTGCCAGTGTGTGCAAGTGATGTGAGTTTACGTCGCGTCACCGCCCGAACGCACCGCACTGGTATAGGCGTTCGTGGAATGGCAATTTACGACAGGGGTTGTGGTGTTCCACCAAGGGGGAACAGTGCACAATGGGTAACGCAAGCGCTGGTAGAAAGAGAGAACGCAAGAGAGAGAAAGAGAGAGGGATAGAGGTAGAGAACGGTCGCGTTCAGCTATACACAACTACTGGCATAACGTTGTTGTTGTCGTTGTTATTGTTGTCATTGTTGTTGTTGCTGTTGTTGTCGGCCCCTACGAGCAGCTCTAAGGACCAACCGGACGCAGATCTAGTGAAAGATGTGTTCAGAGAAAGAAGTGTATATATAATTGTTTTTTTGTTTTGTTTATAGAAGAATATAAAGAGAGGCGGTAAGACAGAGAGCCGAATAAAGAGAGAGAGAGAGAGTAAAAAGAAACGAGAAAATATCTAAAATGCTTCTTTTTACACAGTTGGTCGGCAGATCTCGAATTTGTTCCACAAAAATCAAGTCGGGGTGCGAATGGTGCTCGCCGCCTCAAGAGACATAGTACCGTATGATGCGAATGATCTGTGAAACGTTTGTTTGCAGCCGTCACCGCTACATTGGTAGAAGAGAGTTCGAACAAGTTGAGACGACCGCAGTATGATGTTGAGGTAGGTTTGCGGTATGCTAGTGGTCTTCTTTCCCTCTGACAATGCCACCACAAACATCGTCAATAACAACGACGACAAATGTTTACATATCTGCAATAAGCGGACGTCACAATGTACGCGTTTTCTAGGCAAGCGGGCTCATTTGTTCATACGATAGTTAAGCTTTGGTTACAGCTAACCTAGTAGCAGATGTAGCGATAACAACAACCGGAGCAATAATCAACAACAACAACAACCACAACAATAACAACAACCACAACAACAACAACAACAACAACAACAGCAGCAACAACAACCACAACAACAGCAACAGCAACAACAACAACAACAGCAACAACAACAACAACAACAACAACAACAACAACAACAACAACACACAACAACAACAACAACACCAACAACAACAACAACAACAACAACAACGACAACAACAACAACCAGCACGGCGACTTACAGAGCGCGCGCCTGAACCCTAAAAGGCCATAAGTTGTCCGGAATTATTTAGGAGCGAGGGATAACAATCTCTACTCGACCCTGCGTGCAAAGCAGGCAAGCCAACGACGGGGCATTAGAAAAGAGCATCATCCTGTACGCATCCTGTACAACGCAACATGCAAATAGGAACGAGCAAAACGGCATGGTCGAGCGCAGGCGAAAAACTTTTCTCTCAGCCTACGTACAGCACAATGCGCATTGTGTGTGAGTGTGTGTGTGTGTATGAGAGTGTGCGTCTGGAAACACCACCGCCGACACCACAACGACAATGCCGGCGTCGACGCAAGCAGCAACAGATTGTAGCAAATGTAGCGAATTCTGGTTGATGTCAAACATCAGCCTGAGGGCAAAAGTCGGCCGGCTAAATGCCATACATCCATTTGTATCAAAACGCAAATTGGAGGACTAAGCCACACTTAGGCAATCGTAGTCGTCGTAGTCGTAACAGTAGTAATAGTAGTAGTAGTTGTTGTTGTTGTTGTTGGGGTAGTAGCAGGAGTGCAGCACAAAAGTAAAACTCCTTCCAGTTGAGTCTTCCAAACGACCGACCTACCGACCGACCCACAGACCAACGACGTCAGACGTCAGATGCGTCGGGAGGCGTTGCCTGCTAGGCGGGAATTACCGTCCACAGCATACCGCGCAGCGCCACCACCGTTCGTCATATACATACAGACAGTATGTATATGGCGATTGTTCTCTCCACGTGTAGGAGAACACTCTGGTCGGGGTGGGCAGGTGCCTCTTGCCCTTTGACTTCTCCGTCGGTCGCCGATCTCTGTCTCCGCCCGAGGGCGGACCAAGCCGCCGTAGTTTCGCAGTCGAGACCCTAGCTATAATACGCCGAGCGCGTGTGCCCATGCAGCCACACAAAACAAGAACTACGTGAACAACATACATGCGTGCAAAGTCCAAGGATTAGAGTACAAATCATTAATTTAATCATAAGGAACTTTACGGACGCACGTGGTATGATATATAATAACGTGGTGGTTGTGGTCTCTCTTCGGTAGCACAGTCCGTAACGGAAGCTGCAATTGACTTGAACAGAAATAAAATAGTCACGATATTATATGTATGATTGGTGGTTATGCGTATTATGCATAACAACACGAGTGTTTCTACTTGACGCTGCACTAAAACGCGGATGTATTGATGTGTTCGTGTGTGAACGCCAGACTATTCTCCGTTCTCTAGGCGCTTGGAATCGCCGTGAGGTATATCTTCAATGCACCGCGGGCCGGGGTGTGCTAAGATGTATAGGGTTTTCCAACAGTAGTCAATGTAGTAGTATGGCCGCAACTCTCAGCGGTATGGTTTATCATCTATTCACAATGAGTATCGCTCAAAGAAAAATCGATCAACAACAGGGATCGAATTTTTTTGTCGGTTGTTACCTTCCGACTACACCCCGGAAGGTAACAATCATGACTAGCGCAATAGTACCTACTAGAAGATGCCACCTCTGTATGAGTGCCGACTATCGGGTCAGCTGGGCTTTGCTTGCATCAAAAGCAGTAATTTTTGCGTTCTCTCTTTACCGTCGTAGAATTAGATGTACTTTTCGAGTAGTGACGGCTACTAAATAGCGTTTTCATACGCATATTTATTTACTACTAGCTTTTCCATCCACACATAACCACGCTCATTTAGCACGCATTATGCTCATCATTTTGATTATGGCCCTTGGCTATTGGTGCTTATCTACGGATCTTGTTCTCACTGATTCTGCGGCCTCCTCTGGCTTTAACCTAGCTCATCTTTGGTTGAGGGACGTAAGTTAGGGTCCCAAGTAACACGGGACGATTGGCGTCGTTCCATGTTATTTGGGACAATCGGCGCCCATCTGCTAGCCTTATTTTTAACAACAGAAACCGTATCTTACGATAACTATATTTGCACGCGTGTAAGAGCTGTTGCAGAAGTTGTCTTTCAGAAATTAAAAATATATGAAAGCTTGGTCCTTGCCAAACTACGTCCACCGGTTTCAACAGTCTGTTGTAGCTTTGTGCTATGTTCAATTCGAGTGCTTCTTCATTGATTTTAAAGGGTAGATAATTACACATACGTGGCTATTTAAAATACTGTATTAATTATATATACAGTGCACAATATAAGAGTCTTAAAGGGCAATTTAACATATAATTGAATTGGCAATGGCACAGTTTATAATATTATATCACGAGTTCATGGTTCTCAGCATTCTCACCATGCGCCTGTTGTTGATTCGGTCAGATCGTACAATTGTTTTCGACGATATGGTTTGAGTACTGCGCAGATTTTGTTTGTGTGTTCATTTTAAAATCTGTTCTTGAGTGCCGTTCAGATGTAGATACTAGGTCGCGACAGCTACGATCCATTTTACATCTCAACGTAGCACGTCGAAAGAATTTGGACTGAGCTTTTTCAATTGCACCAATATGTTTTTTTCCAATATGGCCGCCAGACTTCACAGCTATAAACGATTGATAATGAAACAACGAAATATCATATTGCATATAAGACTAGCAGAATTAATTGTTTATTTGATGTGTGTGTTAAAATCCAGCTCCGATATTACCGTTACCCCAAAATCGCGATTGCTCTTTACTCTGGGCATCGCTTCTCCATCAGACACACAACGGCGCACTCAGGGTCCGGTATTATCATAGAATTTTTGGCGCATTAATCAGAAATAGGGTCAGTTTTTCTCTGAATTTGTTTCTAGTTATCTGTGCTAGATGCGCTTTAATGTTTAGTATCATCTGCGTAGAGCTTGTGCTTAATGGTTTCGGGTATAACATGTTTAATATTTAAAATGAATACACAGAATAATAATGCGCCTAGACATGATCCTTGAGGCGCGCCTGAGGGACACATCCAAATACCGACTAAAGGCGAAAAATATACCCGCACACAGAATTTTCTATTCTTTAGATACGCGATATACATGAAACAGTGTGCTTGTCTATATTTATGTCAATTTATGTAAATATTTAAAATAGTTAACTCTGTCAAATGCTAGAAAAATAAGGTAAATACAATAACACGCTTTTCTTTTGTTAATATAATTAGTCCAATCTTGGGCCAAGTCAAGGCAAGTCAAGTCACGTAAAAAACACCTTTATTCAAGGGCCATATATGCATAAATAAACACTGTCCCTTTACAAAATGTTTAACATCTGGGTATTATTATAACACACATCAGGTCTGTCAATTTCGCAGACTTCGTGGAACTGTCCGCGAGAATGTGCTGTACATCTTTACGCGCAATTTGCCGCATTATGTTTATCTTAGCGCGCAACCTCCCGTAATCTAAGATTTCCTTCACCTCGTAGTCCATTATCTACAAATCTAGACATGGTCTGCTCAGTCCCGAGAACCGCGCAACTTTTCACACAGCGATAGATCACCTCGTTCGAAACCTTGTGTTGGCACAAAAGATAAGCTTTCACGAAGAATACAACATATGTTTGATACTCATAAATTGTCTGATATTTTTGGTAATATTACACAAATAATTTGATATGAGAGACGATTCAATCTTTGCAACCGGTGTCGGTTCCCCGTAACAACAACAGGGGTACACGCTCTATCGTGTCGATACAGCGCCGGCCGCCACCCACGACACTATGCAATAAACGACGTCGTCTGTCGTGCACTGCATAGTGCACAGGTGCCGGCTGTGAAAGAGCCACTAGGCCTCAGCGCCAATAGTGGGTTACGACCGGACGGCAAAACTCTAACCCCTTGGGAAAGAGGTCGTCTACTTGTATGGGACGTTACCGTGTCGTGTACATTGGCCAGGAGCTACGTCGCCCGAACAATCCAGAAAGCTGGTGCTTCTGCTTGTCTTGCGGAGGACCGCAAGTTAGCGAAATACAGAGAACTCAATCCGCAGTTTATTGTCCAGCCAATTGCCATAGAAACTTACGGACCCATGGGTGAAGAAACGTCAAACTTTTTCAAGGAGCTTGGAAAAAGACTGAACGCAGTCACAAGGGATCCTCGTTCTGGAGAGTTCCTACTGCAGCGAGTATCGATCGAGCTTCAGCGGGGAAACGCGGCGTCAGTCGAAGGGTCTCTTCCCTCCGCCGAAGGGTTCCCTGAGATCCCGTAGGAATAGAGATGTTCCTAATACTTTGCTAATTAAATAAATCCCGTATATTAAAAAAAAAATTTGATATGTATAAAAAGTCTGATACATTTGGTCGGTCCCTCTCAATGGCACGCGTTTTAAAAATGAAACATCTGAATATAGTACTAAATAATTATGAAGCAGAAGTGACGGTGGTTGTAATGTGTTTAGAGATATTTAGAGGTCACAAATACACCAAGATCACGAAAAGATTCAACTAACGGTATTGCGTCGTTACCGAGTGTATACAGTGGCGAACTGCCACCTGATGACGCCATGGCACATCTAGGCACAAGTATTTGCATCCTATTTTGACAAGACCAGCTTTAATTGTGTTTTTATTTCGTCGTAAATAAGAGATGAGTGACACCGTCTGGAGTCATTGTTAAGAGATCAAGGACGAATATTCTGAAAAGCAGGGGCCCAATGCACGATCCTTGCGGCACTCCTAAGGTGCAAGGGAGGGAGTCACTTTCTACGTTACCGACTTTGACGGTACATGTTCGCCCGGTAAGGTATGCAATTGACGAGTCAATGACAATACTTTTTATTTTATATACCATCAGTGTATAACAAACACATCAGTGTATGATGATTCACCTTGTTAAATGAAACATCAAAATAGGTACAGCGAAATGCTCTACGATCTTTATGTGAAGGCCCCAATCGTGGATCAAGGGCATAAGCTGTGTTCCTGTGGAACGGCCCCTAGCGAATCCATGCTGATTTATGTCAATCAATTTGTTACACACTAAATAGATTTCAATGTGATCCACGATCAACTTCTCCACAAAAATACACGCGATGTATAGTTGAGCCAATGGTCGGTAGCTATTAGCACCTTTTTAAATACAGCCTTTACAATGGACCTCCGAAATAACGATGGGACTTGCCCATCACAATGCGATTTCTGGAAAATGAATAATAATGGTTCAGCGATAAAATTACAAGTGTTTTTATTAAACAATGATGGTAGACTATCTGGTGTAAAGTTGCACTTGTTCTTGGGTGGTTTGATCTTTTTATTTATGTCTTCGATTGAAATTAAATAATGCCTATGCATTGTTTGGTTATGGCGTCCTTCTTTATATATAAAGTACGTTTCAAACCAATATATATATATATATATATATATTTGTTTATATGGGGCCGTTTTTTTCGGGCGGTAAATGTATTTAAAATCAGTAATTCCTTACTGAACTTGAAATTTCCATAATGACACAATTCAAACAATTGTAACCATTCAGGGCATTTTGCAGACAATGCTATCGCCCATGTCTGCAATATATATATATATATATATATATATATATATATATATATATATATATATATATATATATGACCACAATTGCCTTTGCGAGTGGGAGGATGGTATAGCGAATATTAATCGTATAGTTTTCCATAATGACACAATTTAAACAGTTGTAACCATTCAGGGTATTTTGCAGAAAAGGCTATCGCCCGTGTCTGCAATATATATATATATATATATATATATATATATATATATGACCACAATTGCCTCTGCGAGTATGAGGATAGTATACCGGATATCAATCCTATCGTTTTGATTAAACACGCGTCCATTTGAATTTTCGGAGCGACGTCATGCCAAACCGTTGGCATCTTGTGGTCCGTCTCGCAATGCATGGCTTAGCTTCTTGGCTACGTACGACATATTCATGAAATTCGTTTCTAGCAGTAACGTGAGACCTGCCACTTATGCAAACATACACGGGTCATGTATGCATGGGCGTTGTTCGTAACTGTCCTCTGTTTTTGCTTGTCTTTCTTGGGTTTTACAGCTTTTTGGTTACATTGACTCCGAATGTTTGCTGTCCTGCTTGCTTGCTTTCTGGCCCCTTCGCTCATCTCTCTCTCTCTTTCCCCTACGGTCCTCTCTTAGGTTCATCTGCTTGTTGCACACATATGCCGCCCTGTAGTGCACATGTCTCCTAAATTGGTGGTGGAAGTTTCCAGCGTTGAGTGTTGCAAGCTGTGAAAGTGCAGACGTCTGCTTGCCACTGCCATTGTGGGAACAGGAACCCGCTTCTGCGGCGGCCGGATGAATAAGGAACAATACAGGATGTTTGTGGAAAGACGATGATATATACATATAAGCGAGCACAATACATCAAAAGTTAGACAGAAAGGCACCGAGCGGGAGAAAGGGTGTGCTTGTGTGGGGGTGTGTCTGCGTGAGAGAGAGAAAGAAAATGAGTTGATGTGTGTGAGAGAGAGAGAGAGAGAGAGAGAGAGAGAGGGGGGGGGGAAGCAGAAGAGCATAATAGCGCCCGCTATTTTCCTATACCGGTTTGCGGTGGCCGGTTAACCGGTCGACGCCGCTGACCGTACCAGAAGGTCTCGCGCCTCAATCATAATTTCCAATTCTCTTTCGCTGCTGCTGCTAATGTGGCCATCTTTATTAATGACGGACAATGAACGGTAGATCAGCTTCCTTATTCGAGGCAACGAGGGCATCGGCGGTGGTGGCGGCGGCGCTGGACCACCATTACCACCGCTGGACGACCCTTCCCGCCTAATGAAGACAACCAGAACTCGTCGTCCCTCGAGAGTATACGAGAGAGATATGTATGGTGGTGGTGACCCGCTGACGTCACCACCGCTTACGCTAGGGTGGGCGCACTCATGCTGACCATGGAGAAACCGCATATTTATATGTAAATTTACACATAAATATATGTATATATATATATATATATATATATATATATATATATATATATATATATATATATATAAAGTAGTCAAAATTGCAGACGAGCTAAACCGTCACTTTGCCACACTAGGTAATACCACGGTCGCTCACCTCGAGAAGAACAGAGATATGGCCACCGAGGTATGAAAAAAAAAATGACAATGTATTCTCACTCTCTGCTGTCTCTATTCCTGAGGTTCATGGTACCCTTCTCCGTCTTAAAGCAAGCTGGAGTCGAGGTGTCATCGGTGTACCTGCAAAATTGTTGAAGTTAGCAGCTTCATCGATTGCAGATCCGCTGACTGTCATTATAAATCGTTCGTTTGAGTCTGGCAGCTTTCTATCACGTTTGAAAGATACGGCGGTGTTTCCTCTATTTAAGAAAAAGGGTGAGCGAAACCGCGCAGCCAACTATAGGCCGATCACGGTCGTAGATTATATCTCAAAGGTCATTGAGAAACTGGTGCTGGTTAGGCAAAATGGATATTTAGAGACGATACATTTCCTTTCCTCAAACCAGTTCGGCTTTCGCAGGGGTAGGTCGACTGACCTCGCGTTGGCCCACTTATGGCAGCGAGTGTCCGACTCGGTTGAGCTACATAAGTTTTATCTTGCAGTCTTCCTCGACGTGTCAGCGGCTTTCAATTGCCTTGATCATTCCCCTCTATTCCGAATGCTCGCTCAGCTGGGTTGCTCTGCGCCGGCGGTTGCCTGGTTTAGGTCCTATCTCTCAGGACGGAGACAGGTGGTACAAGCTGGTCAAATAGAGTCCTCATGGCAGCAGGTCGATATCGGTACCCCTCAAGGCTCGGTTCTCTGACCTTTTATGTTTCTTATTCTACTGAATTTTATTCTATTAAGGATTCAGAGGCTAAACCTTGGCTCACCTATAGCTTTTGCTGATGACACTACGCTACTGTTCGGAGTGAATCATCGGAACTTTGATATGGACTTGCAGCAGTCGCTTTTGAATGTTGATAATATAATTAGCATTTTTAACATTTTTAGACTAGTAGTCAATGCTAACAAAACCAATTTCATAGTTTTTCGTGCATCGCCGAGGCTTTTAGAATTATCTGACAACCAGATCTTTAAGACACGGAACATTAAGCTCTCGCAGACCACTAGGTGCCTGGGGCTCGTTCTCCAGGAAGGCCTGAGGTGGCATCCCTATCTGGATTACATTGCACCAAAGTGCTATGCTGTAATATCTACGCTGTGTAAAATAAAATTGATTGGGGTACACACAGAGGGCTTACTTCTGGTGTACAAGGCCGTGTTTTTACCAGTTCTATGCTATGGAATCCTTCTCTGGGGAGGTGGCTGTTTTTTTTTATTTACTCGCTGCGGGTTTTCAATGTTAGCGTACAAAATTTTGCGTGGTATTGTGCCTATGGAGATCGCATTTGCACTAGTTCCTACCATCAGTCGAACATCAGGTAGGCGCGCAACAACTTTTGCAGTGCCCTCTGTATCCTTGAAGTCTAGTCAACACGCATTTGCGTACCGCCTTCTTGAAACCTGGACCCGCATTCCTAAACGCATAAGATGCCTCACTACGAAACACCTCTTCTCTCGCGAGTTAAAACAGTGGCTGTTGATTTCACAGTCGGAACCAGGCGTGTGATCTAGGTATAGTTGGTATTACAAATGTTGTGCTTCGTATACGAGGACACACTCAGTTTTTGATTGTATTTATCCACATGTTTTTAGACATAGTTGTTGTAAGTTGTGTTGATGCTGTACTAGTGGACTACTTCGTTTGTGTGTTATATTTGCAAGTTTGTTGCCTCATGTGGTGTTCGGCGTTCTAACAAACGCACCAATTGCTGCTTTGAAGTTCTTGTGTAAATCATTAACCACTGTAATACCATTGTGTGTAAAGTGCTTATACAAAACACTCCTTGGATTTTGTCGAGAGTAATTATCTGCTTTGTTGTTTGATTCATCTTTTTTCAACCATTTTTATTTACCGAGAGCTTAAGCGTTGCGAAATGCAGTTCCGTAAATAAACCACGTTTAAAATTGAAAAAAATGAATTGATATATATATATATATATATATATAGTATTTAAATAATAGGGGTGAATGGTAAGGCACATTTTATTTTCTTTTCAATTTTACTATTATAATGAGGTCTGGGTAACTAGTACACAATACTTTCCTAGCTACCTATGTGCTTGATTGCAGATTCGGTACATACCATGTCCAAACGGATTGCCACATCTTCATTTTGCATACTTGCTTGAGGCACCAGGCAGTCGATAAAGTATCAATGAGGCCACTTTTCTTTGATCTTGCTAAATCTATCGCGCTCGTGCAAATGAATATATGACTCTCTCTGCACAGCGGCCCTGTCTTTAACCAGGTGGCATATGTTCCAATAAATTTCTCAATTTTATTAGCTCCGGCGTCCCATATATATATATATATATATATATATATATATATATATATATCAGGTTTATTGACGTGCCCAACAAATTGGCAATATGTCACCTTCAATTTAAAATATACATAATATACGAGTGTTTGTACCGATCAAAAGTGGGTACGCGATAAAGCAATAAAATTGAGTATAAGTAACACAATAGAAGTTTACGGGTGTTTGCACAAATCAGAAGTGTATACGCGATAAAGCAACAAAATTGAGTATAATTAACACAATACAAGTTTAATACCTATATAATAAAATAAATTTAAAACAATTCACTCGGAATCACTTGTCATTTAAAAACAGTGGCCCGGCTTGCATTGTGAAGCGCCAATGATAGCTCGTTCCAGACCGCGGGCAGCATGTAGGCCAGGGAGTGCCGAAGAAGGGTGAGTCTGAACCCTGGCACTCTGAGTTGGTCCCTGTAGCGCTGCGACCGTACTGGGATAAAGACGAAATCAAAAACACAATCTGAAGGGATTCCATCGGTTTGCACCTTATAGGCTAGCACGGCTAACTTTAAACGTGTCAGCTGATCAAGCTGAGAAGCCCGAGCCTGGTGTACCATGGAGTCACACTCGCGCGACGAGAAAGACCTATTATGGCTCTAACCGCGTCATTCTGAACGACCGTGAACTTGTGTAGGGTCGTGGATTACGTAGCGCCCCACAGAGTAATTCCGTAAGTTAGAATTGGTTCCATAAGCGCTTTATAGACACGTACCAGAAAAAGTGTTGGGTCTCCTCAAACGCACAATTGAGGCCACCACGGCGTAGCAGACCCTGACACTTAATCTCACTTGACTGTCCCATTTCGTATGCTCGTGTAGCACAATGCCAAAACATTTCGCCTCTGAGCTGAGACGGATAGCAGAGCCGCTTATTTGGAGGGAGATATCACCAGTTTTGAACTGTCTGTCTCGATGCTTGTTGTGAGGTGTGGTAAATATATATATAGTCTCGCAAACGTTTTTTTAAATGTTAATGAATACTTTCCACCAATAGTAATTCACATTCTAAGTTGTGATTTCCAAACATCAAAACGGACCTGAAAAAATTACGGAGTCAAGTCAAATTTCTAGGAAGCTAACTGTACCACTTTAATTCCTGCGTGTTTAATAACGTAGTGCGTCTGGAGAGACCACATTTTGATCAGCTGGTGGACCGCTTCCAGTCTAAACATACATTCGGGGCTCGTAGAATTTCAGTTTTGATAGGCTGCGCAGAACAGAACCCTTTTGTTCATGTGCTGAATCCTAACAATGTTCGTATCAAGAAAAGCTTTTTTCAGAATGTGCAACATACTATACTTCGTGTCTCCGAACGTGCTTCGAGTTACGTGGTGTCGTCCACCAAACAGCCTTTATTTAGATTTTTTCTCCGTATGGTGTCTTACAAATTAATGGCTATTATGTTTTCGGGCTGACCTTTAGCCAAGGTTTAACGTCCACGGAACTGTTATTTACATTGCTTTATAGACGGACCCCCATAAATACAAATTTGCAACGGTGGGGCTCGAACCCGCGCACCTATGTGTCTCCTCCGGTCGCGAGGCGCAGGCGGAATGCGCCACACCACCAGGCTCGACAAATGAATGGCTATGCTGTCAAATGTGTGACGTTGTCCGTAGCCCAACGAGGCCGGCACCAATACACCCTGCATAGCGTAATCGCCGTACCGTGCGTCCCCATCGTGGGTCCAGGGGCAACAGGTGCCTTCCGAGAGATTCCCCCCAGCCGTCATCAAGAACATCGCAACAGACCACTGCGCAGGTTAATTCGAATTAGTATTACAATCTGTCACTAGACGGCGGCGGCGCCGGCGGCAGGCAGACATCATACCCATATACTCGCAACGAGATCCGCATCAAACCACAAAACGCGCTTACAACGCGTGTTGCTGCTGTTAAGCGTTAGAGGTGGGGCATTCACGTTACTCCTCCGGCACATATTGAGGGGGCTGCCCGGGTCACGCTGGTCACGATAGGCATGGTCGCAACTGTAAGCGTTCGGCTTTGTTATGTCTGCGGAGTCTATCGGTTGCGTTAAGACAACCGTACGCAAGCACCATAACGCAGCCAGCGCTACCGCGCTAACGTGGATAAGAATCAGGCACATCGTAAGGGAAAATCGTGACCCCGCAGCGGATCTCTGAACGGGGGAAACAGCGGGCAAGGCCGAGGGCGTGTAGCATCACCAAATTGTCATCACTGGTTAAGCTTCCCTAAATGTTTCTTTCTTTACATGGAAAGTGTTAAGAGTCATGTTAAAAATAGATGACGCGATATATATGAATGTTCTCTTGTAACCTGTGAGAGCGTGCTCTCAATCCCCCCCTCTTCCATTCTAACCAAGATCTTTCTGCGCATACATATTGCGCTGGAATGCGTTTTTAACTATCTGCTCGGCCAATACCTCCGTTTAAGTGGAGAATGAAACCTCATAAAATCTGTAATTTCATGACTCCAGAAAAGCTAGTGGGCGCTTTGTTGTACCATGGTAGAGCCATTACTGCTCGCAGGGATAAATGTTATTTGATCTCTGGCTTCGTACGATAGGCGGTTTGCCAAGCCCTTTCTCAGATAATGCACGGTAAATGCATCCCCAGAGCTTTCCAATCTAGTCAAAAGGCTCTACTCCAATGATGGAAATCGAAGATTGAGTAAGCTGGAAGAAGATTTCCAGAGCGCGCAGAAAGTTGAAAACACTTAGCACACAGAACAATAATCTAGGTAAACTTTTAAAGGCGGTAAGTGAAAACAGAAAGCACCTGGTTCTCATTTACCAGAAATTAAAAAGAACGAAGGGGCGTAACAGTCATAAGTAATAGTCATAACTATATATAACTTTGAGAATTATTTACTTGAAATCATGATATTCAATGATCTCTTCGCTTGATAATTACCGTGTGCACACATATTACCCGTTTAAATCAAGGGTTATTGCGCTCGTCATGTTTCTCAACTACAAGGGTGTGGCTGTATCGATCCGCTCCTATCGATCGATTTTCTTTGAGGGATGCTCATTGAGAATAGATGATTGTATCGCTGAACAGCGGTCGCGTTGCCACAATGAACAGTTGATGAAACCCTAAATATCAGTACAGATACTTAAACACCCTATTGTTAGTTCGACTGAACTTTTCCAGAAGGAACGCGTATACACACAGAGCTCGACTTGACGCCCGTGCTATATTCACAACATATGAGTGAAGCGCATAAAATATTTCATCCTCGTCGTCATCTTTAAGAAGGCAAAATTATAAATGGCAGTCATGTAGTGTGTGACGACGGTATATCTATTATAGATTGGTAACTTAATTCGCTAATTTGTACACGTCTACGGCAAAGACACCAGCGAAATACCCAAAATAAATATATTTTTCTTTAGGATTTCCGTTACAACCGGAATAAAGGCTTAAATTGCATGAGCTGTTTCAATAGTCGACTCCTGCAACATGGACTCTTCAGAAGTTTGACTGACTGGGAACACGATCCGCCAGCTGTTGCGATGTCAGATGTTTCTGCTCATAGTGGCCGGAGCAAGCAGACGTAACCGAAAATAGTAGGCCAAAATCAAATATACTGTTGGATGTTATCATTTTTTGTGGACTTGAGAAGACCAATTTCATCGCGAACAGCATAAAGTCCTTTCTTGCACGTCTTGGTTTGCTGTGGATATATATATATATATATATATATAAATATATAAACGGACATATATACGCTGTGGATATATATATATATATATATATATATATATATATATATATACGGGTAAGATATTCAAGCTTGGATGAGACAATACTGGCTAATCAGGTGATCCAATGTAAGACGACTGCCTAAACTGTGCAGGTGCATTTTGCCTAAGCACGCTAAAGAACGCATGAAACCAGAAAAGCTCGGAAAAATATCCAGTGGTTACCGGTACTGCAAGTAAGCACGCAGTGTTCAATCTATATCTAGGCCAACAACATGCTGGAGAAAATACAAGTGAACACCCTCATGGTTCCCGTGTTAGTTTTTGTGAAACTGTGGCAAATACTCAGAGCAACAATGAGTTCGAGATCAGAGCCTGCGATAATTGACTGTAGCACAGCCCCAGACACAACCGCACTGACTAAAATATATGCGCCATCCTGCCAATGTTTAGCACCGCTAACCAATAGAACGAGTGAAGAGATTGACGTTTAGCAATCAAGCGGTTAGTTTAGTAGCAGTGTGGGCGCGGGGGTGCAACGGAGCGAGCGTCATTCGTCAAACGATGTAGACGGCAATGGTGAGGGGTCAATGTCGTCGAGGTCGAAGGGCAGAAAGCGGCGGCATGCCGTTCGCCGTCCCCATGATTAGTGACGACCGTCGGCGTCCGCCGCGAGTGCGTGTCTGCATGTCTGCGTAAAAATTCCCTACCAGGTTCTACGAAGATGTAGGCGAGAGTCCGGACGTCGAGACGGAAGCGAAAGAAGCTGGCGCCAGATGTTGTTGCCCTTTTCTGCGGGTTCTTCTGTTGCGGCCATTTGCCATCTGCCCTGTTGTAGCTTCTGCTGGTCCTACGGACCTACGGCTATGTAGGAAGCCGAAATGTTGCTGAGATGCCCTGGCCAAATAGAGAATCAGACAGGCAGACAGACAGACCGACAGACGAACAGACAACATACAGACCTTTTGTGTACATACGCTCGCCAACATACAGAGCACCTAGTCAGCACCCCTCGTTTGCCGTGTGCCGGGGCGGCGTTGCTTCGAGTTGTTTCTGCTTACTGCTTACTTGGTGACCACCACCGCTCAGGCTAGGGGCCAGCCGCGCGCAGGGAAGAGAGGAACCGGCAAATGGGCCACTGGTTCTACCGCCAGGCAGATACGGGCTCAACTTTCGTTCGACATCGTTGTTGATATCGTCGTTGTCGTTGTGGTCGTCGTCGTCGTCGTTGTTGTTGTTGTTGTAGAGTCTGCATGCTGGCGTGGTCGAGCGGATACGACGATACGCCCCAGTACGGCGGCCGACCACGTCCGTACAGCATACGACGCTATATGTTCTACGTGGGAAGACGAGGTAGGTAAGCGTCGCGAGTGCTTGCTACGTATTGCTGCGTATCGTTGTGTCGGATCCAGCGCCACGTTGCCTACCACTCGCTGATCACTCATCTCACTCGCTCTACAATCACCTCGCTAGCATGTAGGGCTTCCGCTTAACCCTAATGCGCCATTCCCGATCTTTAGCCCCCCCCCCCCCCCCTGGCAGGGGTCGAACCTCTTCTCCTTCATCTTATCAATACCGCAGCCCACCTACTAGCCTTTCTGTCATACCACACCTTCCTCCCTCCCTAATAGTCTCTCTCTTTGGTGGCGACTAACTATTATAAGAAGGACGATGCTGCTGCTTCTGCTGCTGATACAACGGCTGGCTGCCCATACCCCGTGATCTGGCGTTGATGCTGGCGTGTTGCGATTTTTGGTGCCGTTCCATCTCCACCGGCCTGCCTAAGTCTCTGCCTGTTGTTGCTACTCGTAGCCTTTATGTTTCTTGAGCTTGTTTCTTTTTTCTCGTTCCCGGTATTTTGCACATCGGCCTTTCCCTCGGTCATAGTGGGCACACCACGAGAGCCAGAGGGAATAGAGCAAAAACTCGTCAACAAATATCACAAAGGCCGTGACGTCCGTAGCTATTTATAGGGCACGTGCCAGAAGGCGCTCAGGGTTTTTATTCGTACAGTTGAAGAAAAGCGAAAAAACGACCTCCTTCTGTAACCAATCTGCAGATACACACATGTTTATATATATATATATATATATATATATACATACATGTGCGTGTGTGTTTTTTTACACGTGAGAATCTCAGAAGTGTTTGATATCTATATATGCAGGGCCATTCATATCGTTATGTACTTATTGCGAGTTTTGGTAGAACTCGGCAAGAAAATAATTTTTCCCAATAGAAGGAGGGGGTGGAAACGTCTTGTTTAGGAGAGAGAGTGAAATTTATAAAAGTAGTTGTTCTGCTGTTTTTCTCCTACATAGTTGTGCCAAATCAACGTTTTCGGGAAAACCAGTCAACGCATGAAGGCACCGATTATACCGGCGTGTTCGGAGGAAATTCTGCACAACGCACTTCTGCACACACTTCACTAGCTTGCGTAGCGAAAAGCGAATAGCCAGATTGAGAAAAGTCATAAAAAGTCGATATGTTGTTATGTCTTACGTTAACGCTTTTTCGTGAAAAATCGCCTTTTCGATAGCAATTTCGAAAGCGAAGGCATGCATACTTGCATAGGGTGTATGAGAAAATTAGGTACATATTCTGAGGTTTGGTAGAACTAGCAAGATAAATTTTTTTTCTAGTAGGGCGGAAAAGTCTTGGCAAAATTTTACGGTTCTGAACGGGAAAACTTGCACGTAAAACATAACAACTATGGCTGTCGAAAAAGCTTAATTACTTGACAACTACGTAACGCAGCACCATCACTTTGGTACGAAAATAGTGGGCATTAAATTTGCTATTGCGTGACATTGTGGTCTTTTGAACGTACATTGTTGGTCGTAATGGAAAAAACTTTACGATGTTTCATAAAAAAACGTTAACGTAACATATCGACTTTTTATGACTTTCCTTAATCTGGTTAGTTGCTTTTCGCTACGCAAGCTAGTGAAGTGTCTTCCGAATTTTCCAGAATTTTCCTTCGAAGACGCCGGTATAATCGGTTCCTTTATGCGTTTACTGGTTCTCCCGCAAACGTAGATTTCGCACATTTATATAGAACAAAAAAGGTAGAATAACTACTTTTATAAACTTCTCTCTCTCTCCTAAATAAGGCGTTTCCGCCCCTTCCATCCATTGGGAAAAATTATTTTCTTGCCGAGTTTTACCAAAGCTCGCAATAAGTACATAACGATATGAATGACCCTGTATATAGCATGTTAGATCTCTCCAAAATTCCCGAGCTCCACTCTGCTCTTTTCGCAGATTGCTAATTGCATTTCTAATGAAACGTTACTCAACGGATGGAGCGTAAAAGTTTACCGCGAAAATGGCAGGGGCATGCTGGCGCACTCTTCGTACAACTCACGGTCTAGATAACCGACCTTGTGAGAAAACTATTCATGAACTTGTGCAAAAGTTTTGCAGGACAAGTTCAGTTCATGACGTGCCAGACAATGCAAGACACGGAGCGCTTGTTTGACAAAAATGATCGCCGCTGTGGCCGACAGTATGGAACAATGTCCGGAAGTATCGTTTCAGAGACGTGCCTAACAACTGGGACGTTCCTGCACCTTAATCTTGCGTATTTTGAGGTCGAATCTAGTGATGTATTTATATAGGGTTCAACTGGCGCAAGGAATCAAGCCAAAAGTCCATATGAAGCGGCTTATTATCGTTAACTGAGTGTCAAGGATATGCAGCGTGATGCCGATCTTGTCAACAAACGAATCTTGTCCGACAAAACCAATTTTTATCACAGTTGATGTGCGAGCAAATGAAATTGTCGTATATAAGAAACCGAAAACATTCACGTTATTTACGAGGAGACGTTATATCTGCCACTTGTGACAGTTTAGATCGGCCTTTAGTCAATTAATTCAGTAGATCCAATTTTTTTTCTTTTACAGTGAATGGCGACCGTTATTGCGGCTATGATCCGCAATTATCTTGGCCAAATTTGGACAAACGGATGCGAGTGAACTCTGGTTACAACAAGAAGGTGTCATAAGTCACACAGCAAGCGAAACAACAGCTTTTGAGGGTGAAGTAGCCCGGACGGGCAATATTTCGTAACGGGGACATTCCTTGCCTTCAAGATTTTGCGAATTAACGCTGTCAGATTTTTTTCCTGTGGGCTTGTTTTAAAAGTAAAGTGTACGGTAAAAATGTCACGACTATTAGCGAACCAGGCACCAATACTAACGCGTGCATATTTCTTATTCGGCCTGATGTGTGTGGAAAAAAGCGTAAAAAAATTGATTTTTTGTGCTTTTTCACCATCACCAATATTTAATTAATTAGAAACACTGCTTTAGCAAATAAAACAAAAAAAGTTTAGAACACTATTGTTTTAAATTACTTTGAAGATCAATATATATATATATATATATATATATATATATATATTTATATACATTTTTTGCAATAAGTTTGCATTTCACAACGGCACATAATAAAATATAATTGTGATTATGTACAATTTTGACACTTTAACAACCGTCCTACTGGGCGAAAAAGAGTGCGCAAAGGCCGCCGATATTTCTGGCAGCTGGCTGCGAGGTATTTAGCGCACGTCTGCGAGCAGAAACGGCAAAAACACTAACCGCCAACTTGGTGAAGTCCTTGGACCGAACAGACCAAGTGATAAGCACGATGTACCTTCGGTACACGCGTCGACTGGATCATACCATACAGATCTAACTGCGGTACCTCTGCCACGGCCTCGGTCACTTTCCCTGCCACTCCAACAAAAACTGCTGAAGTGGTCCTTTTTTTTTTATTTTTTTTTTTTTTTAGGGGTGGAAAATGCATTTACGCACACCCGCCGATATAATGACGGGTAGTATGGGGCTAGACGCTCGGAGAGGGAATACGCGACTCACTCTAATCCGAGCGCACTACCCACTAAAAACCACCCCCCCGGAACCCCCTCCTGGTTCGGAATTGTGAACCATTACCTCGAGACCAGGAGGGAGGAGTCTCACGCTTCAACCCTTTCCTTAGTCTGTAGGTGCATCCCGAGCAGGTAAGTCCTGCTGGGTTGAATCAGGGGGGCTCCGGGCGACGAATCGCGCCCGGCGATTATTCTCCAGCCGGATCTTTTCGCGCATGAGCCCGTCGAGGTATTTTAGGCCAGCACCCCAATTAGACGTTGAGTCGACCATGTGCGTGACGATCACTTGCGCGGTAGATGCCCGTAGGGTAAACAGTGAGCTATCGCGGTACGCAGACAACGCCGTGCATGTCTCAATTGTATGCGCGGCATCATCGGGCACTCCGGCGTCGCAGAGAACGCATATGTCCGTCGCGGCTATTCCGATCTTCATCATGTACGACTGAAACTGACCATGTCCGCTCAGCGCCTAGGCAGCGTAATATGTCATTGGTCTCTGTGCCGTATACCACTTGCGCAAGTCCGTGATGAGGAAGCGTGTCCACGTGCCTCTCGTGTCTCCGGCAGGCGGGTGGGTCCACATCTCCGCCCAAGCGGCGAGTGTGGCCTCTCGAGCCTCGGTCCATGATATCTCTCCGTTTAATCTCCGCCTACTCCTTTCCTCCGCCAGCATGTCCCATGGAAGCAGGCATGCGAGAACAAGCAGGACGTCCGTAGAAACCGTCCGGTACGCCCGGCTAACCCGAATTGCCACACCCCGTTGGGAGCGGCGCAGAGCCTGGCGGGCCGTGTCCGTCCTGAGTGCTAAGTCCGCCCACACTAGCGCGGCATAGAGCGCGACCGCTTCTGCAACAGCAGCTAGTAGACGCCGTTTGGGATCGGACGCGCCTCCCTCCCGGGGTAGTATTCGGGCCAGGTTGGCCGATACTCTTGCCACCTTTTGCGTAACCTGCCTAATGTGGGGCAGGCCAGTTAGACCTGTGTCCAAGGTCACCCCTAGGTACCTGGCGTGGCGGGACGGCGTGAGAGCGTGCCCGTTGAGCTCCAGAGACATAGGTCCTATCCGCCTGCGTCCTGTTAGAAAAAGGGCCTCGGTTTTCTGTGGTGCTAACTCCAGGTGATGTTCAGTCATCCACCTGTTTATCCGGTCAAGAGCCGTGTTTGCCCTGGCCTCCAGGATAGTCCATGTGCGAGCGGTGACTAAAAGTGCAAGATCATCCGCGTAGGCGATTGTCTCCACCCCATCCGGCAGGTCGTCGAGCCGCAAGACATCATCGTATGCCACGTTCCATAGAACTGGGCCGAGTACTGAGCCCTGCGGCACCCCCGCCGTAATTGGATGGGTTTCGCCTTGCGTGAAGAGTGTCCGCTCCTCCAGGTACGATGATAGTATGCGCCGCAGGTACGGGGAGATCCCCTTCTGCTCGAGCGCACTCATTATTGTCGACCAGTTGGCGGTGTTGAACGCATTCCGGACGTCCAGCAATATCAACAGCACGTAGTTGCGTGACCAGTGGGGCCGCTGCTGCTCGGCGCGAGCCGCCTCTATGACTCGCTCCACGGCGTCAAGGGTGGATCGGCCCCTGCGAAATCCGTATTGGTTATTTGAGAGGGCATCTCTCGCCTCCAGTTCGTCGTTTAAACGCCGAACGAGCACGTTTTCGACTAGATTGCTTACAGCGTCGAGTAAGCATATGGGGCGATGCGCTGACGAGCCGGGTGAGGCGTTCGGCTTCGGTATCAGTACTAAATGGGCACGTTTCCACTGGGTGGGAAAGCGACCCTCTACGAGCAAGCGTGACACTAGCTTTGCAAGAGGCTTGGGATAAGATCGTGCCAGCAGTCGCACCACGTCCGGTGGGACCCCGTCCGGGCCCGGGGCTTTACCCGGTGCTAGCCGCTCCGCCGCTTCTATTATGTCCTCTGTTGTTACTTCCGGGATCTGTTCAGGGTCAACGGGAATGCCTGAAGTGGTCCTATAGTAGATGATTTAAGTTTGACTCTGATTGTTTTCCCTGCCGGCCCGCAACCCACTAACAGGTACACGATTTCTTATCGTCCCCGAAATATAGGTGTTGAAATAGAAAAGCAGGTATATATATATATATATATATATTAGGTAATTCAAAAAGTTCGTCGGCTTTTTTACCCGATTTTAAAGAGCCTTATTTATGCAGACAACAGTATTTTTATTCAATGATATATTGACCGTTTTGTTCGATAACCTTCGCCCATCGCCTCGGTAGATCCATGATTCCTTTCTTCCAGAACGTCTTGTCCTTCTCGTCGAAATACTGAGTGAGGTGATTTTTTATAGCCTCCAAAGATTCAAATGTTGTGCCATCAAGGGAGTTCTGGAGAGACCTGAACAAGTGATAATCAGATGGTGCGAGGTCGGGACTATAAGCTGGGTGCGGCAGCACATCTCAGTAAAACTCCGCCAATTTTTGCCGGGTGGCCAAACTTTTGTGTGGTGTCGCCTTATCATGTTGAAAAGTGACGCCCCACCTGTTTAACAATTCCGGGCGCTTCGTTGCTACTGCAGCCTTCAAATCTTCGAGTTGTCTGCAGTAGACGACGGAGTTGATCGTCTGACCCATTGGAAGCAGCTCAAAATACACGACGCCCTTACAGTCCCACCAGCAGCACAACATAACCTTCTTCTGATGAATTTCAGGTTTAGGGATAGCTGCGGCCTGAGAACCTCTGGGGACCCAACTTCTTTTCTGTGTTACGTTTCTGTAAAGATCCATTTTTCATCGCCGGTTATCAATCTCCTCAGAAATGGCTCATTCGAGTTCTTCCGGAGGAGTGCGTGACAGGTATCGACTCGCCCTTCAAGCTGCCTATCATTGAGGGCGTGTGGTAGCCAGATATTCCGCTTGCACGAGAAACCTGCATCATGGAGGCGGTTCCAAACGGTTCCGTGGGAGACTCCCGTTACATCTTCAATTTATTTTATAGTCAAACCTGGGTTCGAAGTAACCAGGCTTATGACTTCGTCGGTCTCCACAACATTGGGTCGTCCTGACCTCGGTTCATCTTCGAGATTGAAGTTTCCAGCTTTGAAACGGGCGAATCGCTTTTCGACAATGGATTTGTGTACTGCGTTTTCGCCGTAGACTGCACATATCCTCCGGGTTGTTTGCGCTGCACTTATGCCTTCACGGTAGGAGAACAACATAATGTGTCGAAAATGCGTATTTTTGTCCTCCATTGCAAACAGCTGCCAATTCCGCAAACGAAACGGTAAAGTTGGAACCGGTATACCGTCGCGCCGCCACGGGTCTGCTCCTGAATGTAAACACCCAGCCGCACTCTCAGGCGGCCCTGCTGCAGAGCGCGGGAATTTCA
>QVRM01006225.1:0-43677 GCA_003439945.1 Dermanyssus gallinae | reverse complement strand
TATCCTAATATGAGTTTGATAATAACTTTTGAGCATTTTGTCTATATACGAGATATGTAGTATATATATATGCCACTCTGTCCAAATATATATGCCATTACCTTTTCCTGATTCACATATGGATGCACATATACCAGGTAAAAAGTTTGTACCATAGAATGCAAGCAATAGACAGACAAATACCACCAATCTTTTATTGTTCAGTATAGTCTCTACGAAGCTCAATACATCTAGCCGAACGTGTGTTCTGAAACCTGGCGGAGAGCTTGGCCGTGCGCGGTTTACTTCGTGTGCATCTCCCATTCTGCAATAAAGTGGTAATAATAGTAATTGGTAGATGGTAATGCACATATCTTATTGAAACATGCTGCTCACCGTTTTTTCGATCATGGTCGATAACAGTTCTCTTTGGCATTCACCTTGTCTAAATTGAAACCCTTAAAAATAAATTTAAGAGTGGCTGGCCCAGGTCTTTAACCCACGACCTCCCGAATGCAAGGCAATGGTTTTGCCATTAGCCCACCTTCCTCGATGGATCCAAGTGGTAGATCCAATGGCGGCTCTAGGTTTCGACGGCGGTGACTAATCGCTAAAAAAATCTGCGAATTTCACCTCGAATGCTTTAAATTGCTCTCCAAAACTGGCACGCATGTCAATTTTTGCTTATTTTAGTTCGTGTGGTAGTAGCTTTGTTTGATTTTTTGCATAATGTTAACGCAGTGTTTATTATATTGCGCCATATCGGATGCCTATCTCGCCCGCATTCCACCACAGCTTCAATCGGCGGTTAGTTATCAAGAGTTTGTAGACTTCTAGCGCAGCTTTCATAACCGAAGCTGTTTTTGACCGTCCAGAACGTGGTGCGTGCTTCGGCGCCCGTACTGCATCTTTTAAATGATAATAGTCAATTTTGTAATGGTACTGTACGCCGGTGCATTAGTCCCGTACACGGCATCTATTTAGCGTTAATTTCTGTAACATTCAAAATAAATTTAGTCACAGCACGGTACTCGTTCTGCTCCATTGACACTGAAAGGTCTGATATGTTACAGTTGAGCAAGTAGCTACAAACGAAATCGAAATCAGTTCACATGTAATCTAATTTTGTAACTACCGAAAAACGTTTCTCTCTCTCTCTGGCGTTGTAGTCGGCATGAGCTTTTTGAAATCGTAGATAGGATACGATATTTTTGATCCACCTTGTAAATATACCCTAATGTGATTTCTAGGCAGCACATTCGTTTCTCTGTAACACGCATCATTCCCGACATTCCATTTATTCTTGACATTCAATTTAAAATAACATTTAATTCAACAGTATTTTTTCAATGCACTATGCTTCCTAAAAGCATTAATGTTTCATATATTGTAGCACTTGTCATCCCAGTTATCGATAATATTATTAGTATTTTTTTTATTATATGATAGTATACCAAAAGTAAAAAATATAATTAAACCCTGCATATCTTCAACTGTCTTATCTACTGAGATATGGTTCACGTTAATTTGATTTCTTCACCTTGTTTATACACCTGTATGCCGATCGTATAACTAAATATGACTCTTATATATAACCACCATCACATCTAAGAATACGCCAGTATTGCTTAGCTTGCCCAAGTGAGCCACATTCTACTCAAGTTTGGTAACTAAGGTATTTTTGTGATTGCGGAACGTTGTGAGAGGTCAAGGGTTACACATAAGTATTTATATTCAACTACCAATTGTACATTCCTATTATGAGGAAGTTATTAATCGGTTTACTATATATATATACGAGTATATTAATATCGGTGTACTTATTTTTGTCATAGACTGAAAATTAAACTTCTTTTCATTGTGCTTTGAGTACCAATCGGAATAAGTTCAGGTCGGCCGTTTATATACGCAACATCGCAAGTCAATGTTGTAAGTAAAGTGGGCAACAAAAAATATGTCATCGCCAAATGCGATAGCTTTTACCTATCAACTAGCCTTTAACGGCTGATTAGCATTTAGGGGCGTATTAATGGATATCTGCAATAGCGTTGGTGAGATGCTAGTTCCTTGTTCTATGTTTTTCTATGTTTGTTACGGGTGAAAAACATGACGTGGCGTTGCGTTGATTCGAAGTACATTCGTGTCTGAACTTTATCGACTACAGGAAACGGTGACGTTTCTTCTCTCAAGCTGGCGGAATGGTAGCTGTCTTCTAACAGTCTACCGACAGAGAAAGTCGGGTCGTTTTGGTTGCTGACTCACTCGAAACTTGTCCAGTTTCACGAACAAGAAACTCACCGGCATTTGACTTGACGCTAATTTGACCACCGTCACTTCCTATTACAGAGCGTTGCTGCTCGACAGAAAAAAAAAATTTAATGGCAGCTTAGTCCTCTTTCTCGTTCACCCTTGTATTTATATATATATATATATATATATATATGTGTTATATTGGTACATACAATGTCTTATTTTCTCTAAATACTAATTGAAAAGGGACAGTGCTGTAAGTATGCCTCGCACAATTACCTTTTTAACCACCAGAAGTTTTAGCTAGTACGAGTTTAGATAGAAATAATATATATATATACATATATATATACATTGAATTTTCCGCAACATTGCCGTACCGAGCCTAACATCTAACAGAAGAGTCCATGTGTTGAATGACGCCCAAATGATCACAGCGTGCTTCTGCGCGATCCTGTTACTTTAAATAGCGGTCCCTTTGGTCACCTTTGACTGGCGACCAAAGTCGCTGATTGTCCGCGTCGTTTTGTAGCGGCGTTTATGTAGACACGAATCATTGTGGTGTCGGCGCCCTTCTAGGTTCTGTTGCCGTTGTTGCTTCTTTGTTGTTGTTGTTGTTGTTGTTGGTGTTGTTGTTGCTGCTGTTATTGCTTTGTTGTTATTGTTGCTGCTATTGCTGCTGTTAGCGTTGTTGTTGTCATGTTGTAGGGACTATAAGTTTAACGCTTTGTCGTCATCTGATGCTGGATGACGACACACACACACACGGTTGATGTCACCGTCAGGTCAGTCAGTTGTTTCAGCCGCGCTGTGAGTCACGGAACGGCGCCGCAGCCAATTTGGCGGCGGTGCTTTGCGTGGTGGGTCAGTCGGCGAGTGGCGACTTGATGATCATGACGACGACGACGACAACTGAACAAAAGTTCCTAAACTACCATTCGTCTTTCTTTCGTGCGCAGACTACAGCCGTCTGGTTAATCGTCTGATTAGCGTAGGTCGAAATGGTGTGCTTGAAGAAACAACCATGTGCTTGCTGCGACTTGCTGCTTGCTATGCATGGTCGCAAGACGACGACAAATCACGTTGACGTGACGAGCAAGTCCCGATTTTGCTTGATTTTTGCGCCACGCGCTAAAGTCGTTCAAGTAAACAAGTAGTTTTATTGTTACTGTTTTGTACTACTTGTGCATTTTACTGTCTTTTGCTGCGACGTCTAACACGATACGATACGTTGCAGTAGTAACAGTAAACTCTACGAAGACGACCTATTTGCTATTTTGTATTTGAGCCGCCAGCCGTTTTTAGCGGCTATTCATCTAGAGTTTTGTAGTATGACGATTGTGTGTCTGTGTGTGTTTTTGCACAAAAGAAAGCACGGTCAACTTTTCTTGCAGAAAACAGCTGCTTTGCTAGCGAATGACAGCGGCGCTTCGTTGCGGTGCCAACCACGTGACTATATAAATGGGGGGAAAAATAGAATGACTATATAAAACTTTCGTACTCTTCCCGTTGTTAAAAAAAGAACTACTTACACTATATTTATACTGTAGTATTTGCAATAAGCAGCCATAAATCTAGCTTAGAAACATTTACACATCGTGTGGGCATACCTGCCTGTGTATATATATTATATATATATATATATACGAGATAGTCTATTCGAAACGAATGTGGCAATATTATTCAGATCGAACGAAAAAGCAAAAACAGCTTGAACGCTTTACAATGCAATACAGATGTCTCTTTTATCGAACAAAACGTTTTCCACAACAAATTACGTATGATGTCTCATTCACGTGTCTGGCGGGAAAGGCATTGCTAACTACGAGATGCAGGTTGGCAATCTCAAGTGCATGGGCAGTGACGCCACTCTGCAAGCGGTTTGGTCTAACCAAAAAATAGTCTGAAATCCTATTTTCATTCATAAATAGACTTTTCAGTTTTCATGAGACAACCTTAGTAGAAACCTCTATGTCATTGGGCTCCGGTGGATCGTCGATGAGAGTCGCGGTGTTAAACCAGCCCGAGTTAATGTAAACGTTTTCAAAGTTGTTGAGAATAGTGTTGGCGTAACGGAAAAAAACTCTTCGCGCCACGTATAGCTAAGCGTTTCTTCTCTAGCCGTCGTCTTCTTTGCGTATACGCCGTTAGTTCGTGGTAAAACCTTTGCCGCCTCTCGGGAGGTATATCCCGGACGTTATCCAGAGCAGGAACGCTGTGGCTCGCTGAATAAAGTCGTCGATTGGAGATGAGCGCACTTCATACAATGGCGTAATTCACACTCTACGAGATATGCCTGGTCCTGCTTGCAATTTTGTTTTTTGCTGAACAGTTACTTTGACAATGAATATACGACGACCTGTGTCCACGAATTCTCTTTTATTAGGTGCGATAGTGAATAATTAATGATCTGCGTTCACGTCCTGCGCCAGTTTCGTTAAGAAAATGGCTGAAGTTCGGTTTGGAAGGTTCAGCTTTCGCCTCTGCTCCATCCAGAGGATTGGCAGAAGGATTCTCTGCCACAGTACAAACACCCAGACAAAATAGGCAGAGATTGGTCAATAAATCAGTGTTTTCCACCAAAATGCGCTGTAAGCAAAATTTTCCTGTTAGGATACGCGACAGTGGCTAAATAGTGGTTCCATTAGAAGTGGTGGTGGTGGCGCTGATTTTTGACAATAATACAACTATTGGTTTTGTTAGTAAATATGCCTTCCCGTGCCTGTCGGCGTTCTTCTATTATTTCAGGATGGCTGCATGCAACACTAATGCAAATAATCTGGCAGCAACACCGCCAACACCACCAACAACAACAGCAACAATAACAACAGCAACAACAACAACAAGTCGTAGGGCTCTAAAGGACCCCGCTAGCTGGAGGGGGTTGTATCTTCATCTAGCTTTTCTCCGGGAGAGACACGAGAAGAGTAGGTCGAGCCTAATTCTCCTAAACGTAAACGTCCATTTTTGAAGAACCGTACACAAAAAAGTGTCCGCAGCTAGCCATCCGTCACAATGTCTAACTTGCGAAAGGCAAAGTGGTGTTCCTTAGGATCTAGTGGGATAGGAGCTAATATTTGCCGTATAATATATTCCAAAATTATGATACAAGAAGAGATTATACAAATTTATTTCAATTAACATTTGTCTTACAGCTTTTCTACATCCCTTTCCTTAGCGATATCGTTCTCGTACACTGTTAAAGGTGATACGATCACACGATTCTCCACATTGCTTGAATTCGCACTCGGTCAAGGAAAGCTGTAATACAAATGCGCATAAACCATATATATATATATATATATATATATATATATATATATATATATATATATATATATATAACCAAAAAGAGCAACAACAACAATATGCGGCGGATTCGGTGATTTTAATGCGTTGAAATTCTGCCAGAGCTTTATTGTGACGCGCGATACGACGTGACTTCAATCGAATATGGTGAAGTTTGATATGTTGCTAATGGGCTGCGTACGCGAACAGAATTTAGTTGTCTGCAGCGTTAACAATGTCGACGTTGTTATTTATGCGTTAACAATGACATCTGCTCTGCTTTCTCGATGGCTGTACGTCTTCGAGAGGGTAACGAATTAGTGATCAAAAGTGGTTACAACTGGCACGAGCAAGGCCCTCATTCATTGCAGTGCAAGTAGGCGCCACCAACGAGCACAGTTCGCATAAACGCACGTGGTGGTCTGTGTTTTTGTTTGCTTGAAGGTCCCTGGCCGCTGCGCGCATTACTAGTATTTGTGGTCGATTTGTATACACCCCCAAAAATAGGCGAATTATTGTAGTAGGTGAATTATTGTGAAATATTGTAGTAATGCAAACAGCACTTCCCTGCTGGGGGGAAGGAGGACATGACCCCCAAAAATAGCATATTGTAGCGAGGTACACTCGTTGCACCTTCTGTACCAATGCTATAGCGACTGTGGCTGTTCTGTTGTACATACTCGTATGCACGTATGCTTACATCTATTCGGCACTAAGGCGATATCAATTCCACAACGCATGTACAGCACATGTATCATTGTTGCTGTAGTATATGGGTAAATTTTATCTACGATTTTTTCCCTATGCCAATACAATAGTATGCTGCGATCCTAGATGCAATAGGGCAATGCAAATAGGCGTGCAATCCGAGCAAATAAGATGCGATATGACACTTTTAGGTTTCTTCTATGTATTAGGAGAAAAGGAGAAATGTTGCTGTGATCTTTCAGCCTACGGTGACGTGATACTTCATATTTTGCCATTACTCCGCTGTATATATATATATATATATATATATATATGGGAACTGCATATCCAGGAAAGACCCGGAAACTTTAGTCTGGCTCTGTAGCATCTCGTTTTAGCTTGGCTTTGTACAGTAGTATCTTATGCAAATATTTTTTAAAACACGGTCAAAGTCCCATTTAATGTACGTTTGGTATATCGCGTATATATATATATATATATATATATATATATATATATATATATATATATATGCATTGTTTGGTGTAAAAGCTTTACGCTGGCTTGTCTGTAGTGTATGTTGGCACCTAGAATGTTTCTGTCTTTGTGCTGCGTGGCAGATAGGCCGAAATTAGTCGATTCTTTCAGAATTGCCATTTTCTAATTCGTTAGCGCTCTTCTCTTCTTCCCTTAGCGGTCGTGAGTGAAGGCAATTGTGAGCGATCCAGGTATGCCGGCGAGGCACGGCCTGCTAGCATTCAGACAGATTCTTCGTGAGGCATAGCTGTGGTAGACCCACGACACCCGCATGTTTAAGTGCCAGTTGCGCTCGTTTTTGCTGTTTTTTACTGTTACTTCTCTCAACTGCTCGTACTATGATGATAATTATCATCATATGAATGTTCTTGCTACAATCCGTCTTTGATACGTACGTTGTTCTCTAGTACCATCTGCTACTGGTACTAGTTGTGTTTCGGGAGACGGTGATTTTGGTGTAGTTATTGATTTTGGTGTTGTTGTTATTATTGCTGTAGTAGTGTTGTTGTTGTTGTTATTATTGCTGTTGCAGTTGTTGTTGTTGTTGTTATTGTTGATGATGTTGTTGTTGTTGTTGTTGTTGTTATTGCTGTTGCGGTTGTTATTGTTGCTGCTATTTTTGGCATCATATTCTTGACATCGACGTCTGTGACGAGTGGGTTGCCAATGCCGCGTTCATACCGACTGGCATCGGCTCGGCGTCGGCAAAAGCAACGCCGCCACAATTGCGGTGTTGACTTGTAGAATTGAGCTGAGCCAAGCGCCAGCTTTTCAGCCCCCAACCAACCAACCAACCGAACGAACCAGCGAACGAACGAGCGAAACGAACACAGAGAGACTTATTTTATGTCAGCCAATCTACTTCCCTTCCCTTCTCTTCTCTTCGCGAGCAGTTTCCAGCTGTCTGTTCATTGACAATTTGGCCGGCCGTCCGCCGCCGAATGGAAGCGTCATAGAAAGAAAGAACATTGTCGCTGTTTTCGGCGTCTGCGGCAGCAACAACAACAACAACATCAACATCAACAACAACATCAACATCGACAACAACAGTGGTTCCAGCTACCCAACTCAGCTGCCACACGTACAATTAGTTAGATCTATCTACAACACAACAATAGCGGGCCAAATTGGTTGAGTCGTCAAACAGATAGATAACCGACCGAGCAAACATCTTGCTTCAGCCGCCTGTTGTAATGGCGGGCGCGAGGTTTCCATCCGGCTAGTCCAGCCAGTCTAAGCACCGGGTAGTTGGTTGATGTTGTTGTTGTTGTTGTTACTTTTGTTGCTTTGTTGTTGTCATGATTGTTGTTGTTACTTTTGTTGTTGTTGTTACTTTTGTTGCTTTGTTGTTGTCATGATTGTTGTTGTTACTTTTGTTGCTTTGTTGTTGTCATGTTTGTTGTCATTTCTGGTATGTGCCTGTTGTTATTGTTGTTGTTGTTGTTGTTGCTGTTGTTTGTCGTTTGTTGCAGCACTTGTCGCGGCAAACGCAAAAGTAAGTAAGGAAGAGTAGTAACAATTGTAGGAACAGTTGAATGTATTCATCATAGTACTCCATAGTAGCAATAGTTGTTGTTGTTGTTGTTGTAGAATTCGGCAAAGTTGTGCCTAGCCACTGGCCAGAGACTAAGCGAGCAAGAGAAAGAGACAAAAGCAGGGTGACGTGGCTCGTCGAACGTCGTTGACGACTACGGAGACGGTGACAGGCAGGGTTTATGCGTCACGAGACGCGTGTGTGCCAACGACCACGTCCATCAGCGTCCGTGACAACAACAGCAGCAACAACAACAACAAAATCTTTTTGTCAAACACACAGACAAACAACAACCACAAATAACAAAACCGATACAGGAAGCAAAGAAAAGTAGTGTGCTTCAGTGAGTGAGATGAAGAGAGAGAGAGAGAGAGGGAGGAGGCAAGACAATGAGTGATGGAGGAAGAGTCAAATAATAATAATAATAATTATATTATATGTTAATCAATTTACAGTTGTGAAGTCTGAACGTAAAAAAAATATTAATAATAATAATAATAATAATGAATAAATGAATGACTGATGGAATTCGGCTCGAGACAACGAGGTGCATAAACGCAGATCTGACTGGTGAAGACTTATTTGTTTGGTTTCGACAGGTCTCCGTGACAGACATCGCTAGGTAGGCGCCCTTTGTAGCGGCACAAAGCGCCGTGTTTTCATATCTCGCTCTCGTTCACGTGTCTCGTCTCACGTCACCTATCTGTGTCACTGTCACTGTTGTCAGTCTGTCTATATAGTACAGTGTCGTTTCTTCAGAAATGCATACTCTTTCTTAGTAGCAGCCGTTAGCAGTTAGCTAGTTAGTTGTTGCCGTTGATATTGTTGTTGTTTTAGTTTGTTGGCTGTCTTGGTTCAAATGACGATCCGCAAAAAAAACAGCTTGTTAGTCATCCCATCCTGAGATAGACTGCTATCCTATTGTTAATGTCCACAATGCCTAACTTGCTTGGGAAGAATGTAGAAGAATAATAATAACTATTTTAGCAATAATAATAATAATAATAATAATAATAATAATAAACGTTGCAGTAATACGAGAGACATTTTTATTGCCGTGTGTTCACATTTTGCTTGTTACGTACGACGTTTTATTGCCAACGATCGAACAGTTGAAACTGAAGAAAGTGTTACCAAAAACAAATACCACATTTACGCCCTTGTATATCAATCGTACAAACGTAAATCGACAAAATCGACGACAATTGGTTGGTTGGGAATCGTTGGCAAGAGTAGCGCAATCTGAGACTATTTATTCTTGGCCGCCATGTTGGCGTGCGCAGCCCGGGGGGGGAGGGTTGCCGGCGAGAGGTTTTAGAAGAGGGACGGGTTTTTTCTATTGATTTGGCTAGTCGAATAAGTCTTGACGTCGGTACGGCGTGGGAGGCAGCAATTTTGTCATGGTTAGCTGCGTGATTTTGTTATTTTTTTTGTGTTGACCACACAGGCCAAATTCACACGACAACCCGTCACCACAACATTGCTGCCGTTGCTCAACGTTGTGCTCTTAACTCACTGGTGGTGGGATTGCGCTGGCGATTACTACACCCACACAGCTTACCTACCTGCCTCCCATCAACCAACTGCAAACATAAGATGTCTAGAAGAATACAGCCTTTCAGATTCAGGCACGGCAGATGGAGCAGGTAGACACGAAACTAGGATTAAGGACGGACCTGGACAGAATAAAGACTATCCAACGCACGCTGTCGCGAATCTTGCCTTCCAGACTATTTCTCCTCTATCTACCGTTTCATACTGCTGCATTACTGAGCTTAGAAAGTATGCCAACACCTACAGCTCTTATCCATTTTTCCAGCGCTTCGATTTGCAATCAAGATACTTCCTATTTTACTATCAAAACCGGATTTTGGATGAGAATCTTTTTCTTCATTCCTTTATGCGAAGGCCTTTGCAGAGGTCGAGCCCGGTGGCGTGGTTCATTCGCGTGCACTTTGCAACCGGCGGAGACCGGAGGCGCACTGGTTCGATCCCTGCCGTTTTACGTTTGTATATACGGGGCCCGTATTCTGAGTGCGAGACGAGTTCCGCGGACGTTAAATGTTGGCTGAAAGTCAGTTTGAAAAAGCTGAATTCAGGCCCTGGCGGAGCGCTGCCGGCAGTGGTACGTTGGTATCTCGACATACTGTCGACGTAAGTCCCCGAATGTGCGGTATACTATGCTGGTGCGTGGTGGTCGTCACCACGCCGACAATGGCGCCAACAATTACTGTGCCACGCCCCATCAATTAGTACCAATGACGCCCGTTGTTCGCTACTACAACTTTGTCCGTTGCCACCGGTGCCCATTTGCCGGCGTTTGCTTGACTCGTACGATATATACATTAATATATATTTATATATATATATATATATATATATATATATATATACGAGTACTTAGAAGCCATTGGTGTCCGTAGTACAGCTGCTGTGTGAGCGCATCTTGTATTGGTGATTCCTTCTCACGCGAACGGCGGTGTCTCTAAGGTTCCACTCACACGACGAGTAACCTCTGTCTGTAAGGGAGGTCACAACGGAGGCGTTATCACAACGTGGCAGATGGCGATTATTATGATCGAAACCGATCTGAGCTTATGGACCACGATACACACTACGTATATAGTATATGGCCGCGCGAGTGCCCAGCGTGATACGGGGGACCCTCTCTTTTGAGGCTTTCCGATGCTACGTCGACAAAGCCATCACGCGTAGCGCAAGAAATTAACCAGCTTCCTTTTACCAATTGCATACTTCATACCACCATTTGACAGCATACGAATCACATGGAGCCGATGTTTGGGCGTCAGCACTCCAGGAAGTGATGCGAAGTATATAGCCCAAGTGATTTACTTTTCTGCTGCTACTGCAACTAGCATGCATGTCGAGCGATAATCTAGGGTGAATATGACTAAAATCAATGAATGCTGTTGTGTTTTAACTGACCGCTTAAACGCTCAATTGTGGCATTTGCTTCCTTGATGTAGGTTTGATGCTATTATTTGTAACCACGATTGACGAGAATAACGTTTCTATCTTCCGGCACCTCGAAAGGTTCTTCGTCGGGCCCTTTTCAAACACACACACACACAGATATATATATATATATATATATATATATCTGCCTGGCGTTTAGCATATGCAGACATAGCTTCAAAAGCTCAAATGCTTGCTATGTCTACGTATGCTAAACGCCAGACACTATATATATATATATAAATTTGTGATGATTTATGAATCAATTACAATACGCTTGCTACACTCGGCAGTGCTCGCCTCTATATTCTCTAGCCAGACACTATTTATATATATATATATATATATAATGTCTGGTCTATGCAGACAGCATATGCTTTGGTATATGCAGACATAGCAAGCATTTGAGTAAATGCAAACGAGAAGGAACTTTGACGAAATGCGGATTTTGCTGCAATTCGAACTAACCACTGCGGTTGGGTGTTTGAGCTCCGTTTGATTTGCGCCAGATCTGGGTAAGCAATACATTTTGTTGCCAATAACAATAGCAGCTTACCACATGCTAGTTGACTGACTCGTTATTATATAATTATAATAAATACTTCGGTTATTATGTATTATTTACTTTTACTATAACTACTACTACTACTTCTATTACGAATACTACCGCGTTCTCTACGATGATCTGTTGTCAACTGTATTGAGCAATCGAGAAACACAACGAAGAAGTGTGACGAAGGTTGTTCTCCACTTTTCGTGTTCAGGGGACGCGCAAACACACAAAAACACGCGGGTCGGAGTGGGAGATGGAGTGGCGGCTTTTAAATACCGCCGCGAGTGCTTGATGGCTTGGAAGTTTAGTCGAAAGACGCTGTTCTCGACAGACGAACAAATCACGTACGACCCTTCGACTCTGGTAAAATCAAAACCCTAACTTCACACAAATCTGTAATGATGATTGGTAACCATGATGGTGGCCAAGGCGGAAGCGACGCTCAGAGACATATCCAGCATACATCGAGTTAAGCTATTGTTTGTACAGTGATGATATACTGGCCGCCCAGGCAGGGAGCAGTCTTGGTTGGTCGGTTGGTCGGCCGGTCGATTAACGGTCATTACGGTCGGTGTGTTAAGTTAACCAAAGGCAGAAAAAAAGCTAAGTAATTGTTGCTTTTATTTGTCATTGCCGGTCGACAACGGCCCTATTGTCGTGTCATGAGGTGTGATGCCGACACAAAGTGCTTCCTATGTTACATACGCACAGTTTCGACATAGGGATGGACCACACACTCCTTACTTAGGCAGACATGGCTAGAGGCATCCACACAGGCGCATACATAGGTAGGTAAGTGCTGTAGAAGTGGCCCACTCGGAAGAAGCGGCAGTGCAGGCTGAGCGCCAAGCTGTTTCAGCCCGTTACCACGCTGCGTTACGGACAAGGCCAAAAATTTATCCTTGTTGCTCTGTTGTTGGCGGCCACCCCGCGGGCAATTCTATTGTACTCTATTCACGGGGCTTGTGTTGACAGTATACTACTCTCGTGCCTCCGCGTGACGCGGTGACACACGTAACATCGGCAAAAAGATCATTTTTGATGTACTGTTGTACATACCTGCTGAGCTATCTACTTTTACTGCCGCATGGAAGGGTTTCAGAAGAGGATTTCATCCGTTGAGTTCTGTTCAACGCAATAATAACCACTCGATAACCATGCTCGACGCTGAGCTAGAGCTAGTTTTGCTCTGAGGTCCATTTTCCGACTAAAGATATTACCGTTACGGGTACTGCGTCTACTACAGAGTATACTCTTCTCCATACTAATAGACATGTGTCGGATACAAAAGTGGGAGAAAATGAGAAAAGCAAGAACAGTTTATTACGATAAGATAAAGATCCAACAGTCAAGATAGGATACTACACGTGAAGAAGATGAATGGGGTGGACTGCCCAGCGTCGCTAGAAGAGTAAGCATAATAATCGGAAGGGATTGTCGGTACCCGAGTAAAAAGTGTTCTTGCTGTTGTCAATCTGTGGGTGTGAATATTTATATATATATATATATATATATATATATATATATGCTTCATAGATTATTGAACGTCCTTTTTGCAAAGGTTATCGCGTGGTTTTTAAGTTCAGTGTTCTTCATGAACCGTAGCATAGGGTGTAGTTTCCAGTGTTACCCAGATATGCGCAAAAACGCTACAGGCATTTTAAGGCCTTCTCCTGGGTGTACGAGATACATGCATGCGAACTTGATATGTAAGTACATGGTTACATTAATTTTACACGTGTAAAACACACATATGTGGAAGACCATGCATTGTGCAAGTTGAACGAACATTTCGACTATCTGGCGTGTGTACGCTATGTGCACTTGCCCAATGAGACCGGACTTAGCACAAGAGAACCGCGGAGAAGAACCAGTCGTTTGCTAAGCACTAAGGGGACAGGTTGGAAGTTAATAAAGACATATTCCTCTGTTTCTCTCGATCTCTCTCGGTTTAGAAGAGCTTTACCGCCCGCCGGGCCTTTACAAGTCAGTCTCCTTCCTTCAAGAAGACGGATCAGGCAATAGGGAACGGTCAAATTCTCTAGCAGGAATGTTGCTACTCCTCGAGCCAGCTCAAACGTGTTTGGACGCGTTGAGAGGTAATGATATCATCTCTGTTCGGCAAAAGTTAGATAAAGTTTGTAAGCTAGAGATGACGACTTGCAGGCCGTGGCCAACTCCAGTCATAGTTTGGAGAGAGCTTAAAGAGACTGGGGAGGCATTCTATTTCCATAGAAGCAAAATTTCTTAGAACACGGTGTCGCACGTAGGACACGAAAGCATCTCTATTTTTGACCAAATAGAGATGTTTTCGTGTTCAACCTTGAAGAATCGGTGTTTTCTGCTATGCGAAAACGTAGCCTGAACACCCCAGAAGTCACGCAATTCGTGCGAATCCAAGTGTTCAATACGCATATGCTCGAATACGAACAATTACGCCAATCTTACAAATGTGTTCGTATTACACACAGTTCACACTCATTTCCAGATGATATACTATATTATCTGACAATTTTAAATTGATACTTTAATGTTTATTCTTTTCCCATACCCTATCTACATACGCATCTGCACGCCACAAGTGCACACTAGTCAGTTGCTTAACTCGGTTATCTGCCGACTTATCAAGCGACTCGGTTATCTGCCGAACTTTCAAGCGAGTTTCTCGCGTCATTTGTTCAGACAGGAAGAGTGCCTCGCGCGTTTGGCTTTGCTTGTGGGCCAAAATATTCGACGTGGTTGTGCGCGTGTCCATATCACAAATGTGGGAAAGGTTTGCCGGAAGGGTTCGTGAGAAAATTGCCAGTCCTTGCTAACTAAATTAGTGGCTTCGATCCGACGTAAAGCCGTTGTGTGCGCCCGAACCGCGCTCGATCAGCTGGTTTTTGCCGCGTTTCCTACTCAGTGGGTGAGAAAGTGCGAAGGAAATTTGCTCTCAATTTCATGCTGCGATGGCAAGATTGCCGTGACCATCAAAAATACACTTGCAGCAACTTCGGAAACCAGAACAGCCCTCGCGGTTTATTTTTTGTGCCGCAAAGAAGGCGACTGACAATTGGAAACGTCGACGTTTTCTCAATGGTTTCGTAGCTTTTGTTACGATTGATCTAGATTTCTTCTCTTTGCGAGCGTAGGTGCAATTCATTAGACGCCCGCCGGCAATTAAGAAAGCAAATTAAGCGTAACGTATCGGAGTACCTCGGTCAGTCAGCAAACGAGGTCCACCCGCTGAGCTGGTTTTTTGTCTAGCTGTCGGAGGGGACATAGTTTGAAATTCTTCACGATTCTCGACAATCTCACATCTTCTCTATATTGCAATCACCGGCGTCCCTCTATCTGACCATGTTGATACGTTATCTAGAATAATAGAAAATATACATATAGCCATCTGAATCTATTGTACTATTGCGAGATACCGCTTAGCGGCGCACACTGTGCAAACGCCTCATTTTTGTTTTTCCACATGTCTGCATGTGGTCTCTTCACAAGAGATCGTTGTCTCTTCCAGGATTCCTCCCAGGGCATGCTACTTTTCCCGAGCGAACAATTATCGGATGAAAAGTTTTCTTCCTTGTTTTCTGTCGACCTCTGTAGTTTATCGTTTCGTCGTTGGCGCTGTATTGACACAGCGTATCCAGTGATAGTGGTGGTATTGTGTCAGCTTGGTCGGATTGATCGGATTGAAATAGAAAGGAAATGGGGACCTTCTACAAGGAAGTCCATCAAGGTAGATAGCTGCTGTCGTGGAGTTATTGATGCTGCTGTTGTTGATGTTTGTTGTTGCTCTAGACGGTATCGCCAAGTTATTGCTATTGTTCCTGTTACTGCGGCTGCTGCCGACCAGAAATATTTTACGACGAAGATCGTCTTGGCGCACCGGACCGAATACCGGGCCGACTGAACAATCTTCCTAATCATCAATTGTCGCGAATCCGCGAATTGTGTGCTCTGTCGATAGACGACCGGCGGTGGCAACACCAATTATGATGGGGTTGGTGACCATCAACAAGCAACTGTAGTGCGTGATCTTCTGTGAACAGAGAGGGAGAGAAAAAAAAGGAGATATAGGACATGCCAGGAAAAACGACCTGAGAAGGACCCGTAACGGTATGTCAACTGCCCACGGGAGCGGTAGCCACAGCAGCAGCAGCACCAGCGCACACGCTGTGTTGGCCTGAATCCATACGGAATAGCTCCGTCATATATTCTCAATATATATGTCAATGGACGCGTACAAGACGCGCACGGATGACAACGGCCATCGTAGATCAATTCGAGAGGTCACCGACAGTGGCCGAGTGATCTGAGACTAGATGGTCTGTCGAAGACCTATTGTAGGCTGTATAATTTGTTTCATATGTGCGCTGAGTGACACTTGTCTACCAATTTTCTACCAAATTTAAATATATATGTTGCTGATGATTAAATATTGTAATAGGAACGTTGTTTTCATAGTAATAACCCCTATTGACGTATAGTGTGAGTGCACTTCAGTTGCTGTAAACGTTAATATATTATATTTATTTATACTATATATATATATATATATATATATATATATATATATATATATTTGTATATTCATATATATATATATATATATATACATATCTATACGCAAACAGTAGATCGGTAACTAAATACGTGTTAGCTGGAACGTAACAACCTCTTTTAAAATATTCGTAATTCTAGTTTAACGTGTATTAACTTGTAGTGTAGCTCTCAATCGCTGCCATAACACACCGTGCACCTAGTCAGTCTACTAGAACGCTTTCGACGATACACAAAACGACACGGCGAGAATTGAAATTGAAGTTGTGCTCGCTAGACTTGTTCCGCTCCAACTGCAGCTTCTGTCCAACGTGATGGAACAAAGCCATTGCTTTTAGTAGTGAACAACATCAGACGCATAGACGTACGTTTGCCAGACAGACGTCCAGGGTTTATCGTTTGGGATCGTTTGTTTAGAAACGAATTCGATGCGGGTAACTAACTCTGCTCAGCTTTAGTTTGCCGCGGGGGCGCTATTAGTATTGTTATTATTAGTGTTTTTAAATGATGATGATGATGATGATGATTATTATTATTATTGCAATTGTTCTTGGTGTTGCTTTCGTCGTTGTCTTATTGATTTGTTGTTGTCGCTACTTGTTCGTGTCGATATCTTATTGTTGCTGGCTGTTACGCCGGCTGATAATCGGCTGTTGAGAGTGCACTACGCCCATCTAGTTGACTCACGACAGACTGTAAGTAGTAAGAGTGCTGATGATTCTCTTCCTGCCGATTTTTTCTCATTCGCTTCTGTCTGCCTCGATGTCTGCTGCCATACTGGTCAGCTAGTTGCTGTTCACCACTATCCTATTGACATCCGATTGAACGGTCTAACGGCGGCCATCACCTCTCGGAGACTCTCTACCTCACATCACTCTCCCCCCCCCCCCGATGTATCCGTCATCTCGCGGCGTACAGAACACCTAGACATGCTTTTTCCCTTGTTTTTGGGCTGGCGCATGGCCAAAACGACGCCACCATCGTGGTCGTCGACGCACAACCCCGCATCGCTTACCACCACCTGGTGCCGACATCAAGCATCAAAGCAGCAACAAGCATCGCGCTCGTCCAGCATCCTATTGCCCACAGAGTGCGCCAGAAAAAGTATGACAACACAGTTTCTTAAGTTAGTCTTTACCCTCACTTACTCTGCCCTGTCTCGCGTTTTTGAAGTTACTCTGCATCAACAATGCCCTGTCCAACGTTTCTTAAGTTAGCATTCATAACACGTCTGCATCAACACCACCCCCCCGCCCTGTCGTCCAGCGTTTCTTAAGTTAGCCTTCATCAACACCACCCCGGTCTGTCTCGCGTTTCTTAAGTTAGTCTTCGTCACCCCCTCCCCCCCTCCTTCACGTCCTCCCTCCGTCCGTTTGAGTTGCAATAAAGGTGTGTGTTTTATTTCAATGATGTTCTATATCGTTCGTTGGCCATGGTGAGGGGTTGTTTGGGCCGCTCCAAATACAAGCCGCACTTTTTCGGCCGGCAGCAGTGCTACCTCGTCGAACTTCGTCGGTACCCCACCCCGCCCCGTTCGTCAGGGTAGGCAGGGACGTTATGTACAGCAGAAGCTACTGCGGCTGTTGCTGTTGCAGAAGCTGAGCTTACGGCATCGATACGCGAGCAATTTGAATGTTAACGCTACAGTTGTTGTTGTCGTTGTCGTCGTCGTCGTTGTCGTCGGCCGTGATCGTCGTGGTCGATGGCGAATTTATCACGTCGCGGTTGTTTCTCCGCCGCATGGCAGTGTCAAGCCTAGCTACACCGCACAGACACCCAGCCAGCCAGATGCCGAAGATTGGTGTCGCGCGATGTGGGGCGCAAGTCATCAGTGATGATGGTGGTGCGTCACGTCCCCGCTTGTCCGTTTGCTGGTCGAGCTCCGGAATCGCACAAGCTGCGAATCACCTCGTCGACCGACCTCGTCGACGACCCGGAGACGGACTGCAGTTGCGCGCTGAACGCGTCGCACACAAGATCACAGAGCGAGCAAGCTAGTGAATACATAATAATAATAATAATAATAATAATAATAATAATAATAATAATAATAATATATGTGCAGAAATAAATGCAGTGATTCAAAGAGCTCTCCGGAGGGCGGGAATACCTAGCATGCTGGAACCCAGACTAGGACTTCATGACGATAAAAGGCCCGACGGTGTCACTATTTCCGCCGTGGAAAAAAGGCAAATGCCTGGTTTGGGATGCGACAGTCTCCTGCACAATCGCACCGTCTTATGTGTGCCACAGCGCTACCGAGGCGGGATGGGTGGCCGAACACGCAGAGAAAGAAAAGTGGCGTAAATACACAGAGTTAGAGTCTAGATACAATTTCGTGCCGATTGCAATGGAGACAATGGGCCCAGTCAGCAGAAGAACAAGGACATTTATTAAAGACTTAAGTGATCGAATACAAGCAAACACCGGAGATGCACGCGAAGGCGACTTTCTGAGGCAGCTGCTTTCATTGGCAGTTTGCAGAGGAAACGCCGCGTCGATATTAGGTGCGATGGGCTGACGACAGCAAGAAAGAAACTATAAAATAATGAGGATACACATTCACACCTCACAATTGTATTGTCCTAACACATATTAATGAAAATAAAATAATAATAATAATAATAATAATAATAATAATAATAATAATAATAATAATAATAATAAGAATAAGAATTCATTTTCATTCATGATTTATTCACCATATAATTGGTAGTTACAGTCACAATACAACAGTGTGGTCTACACATTATATAATCAACTCTGGCTGTTAGGGAGGTCCAACAATTTCCTTACATACAAGCATGTGGTACCGCCCAATATCGGACTGTCCACAAAACTACATACGCATTCTTCAATGGTAAAACAATTTGGCTTCATGCACATAAAATGGTGGTATCCGTGCCATGTCGTTCGGCAGACAATTCCGGCGCGATTCCGTTGGCGGCTTCCTTTCCATTTATCAGAACAAAATGCTGGGCCATCAGTGTAGTCTTTATGGCAAACTGTATGCTTGATTCTCTGAATGTTCGGTAGGAGTCCAATGCTTCTGTGTTGAACGGGACCTTGTTGAGAACCAAGTCTTCCGTGAGCGTTCTTTCTCACAGTTCTAAGGCTAGTGTGACAGATGCGTTTTCAGGCAGTCCCAATATACGTTTGATAATCATAATAATCTATTATTATTATTATTATTATTATTATTATTATTATTATTATTATATAGCAATCGATCAATTATTTCATCAGCCACTCAGTCAGTCAAGGAAGGAATAATTAAATTATCCGTATATATATATATATTATATATATGTGGCTGATGAACGCTCTTTAATAAATAACAGTTAACAACATCAGCTGTGATGACATTAACAGAAGCAATAACATATAAGGAATGTCGTCGATTATGGCATCATTGTCCGGCATCTACCGTAGCGCCGGTACATACAAACCATATGTGCAACAACCACAGCAACTAAGTGAACAAACAGTTTTTTGGTGGGCATGTGAATGTTGTAATAGTAAAATCTGCCTAATCCCCCCCTACGTTAACCTGAAACTCTCTGGGAATCCGATATTGGGGAAGGGGGTCGGGTAATGGTTTAAAGTTATCATCTCACGAGGTGAATCACCCTTGAGTTGGTACCAAAACAATTACGCATTTATTCAAGAATGTGGTTGTTTTATGAGCGGAATGGCACACTTTTAGTGTATTGAAAGTGAGAGATGAACAAAAGATGCTCCTGGGTCTTTGCAAACTGTTTTCAATATGAATATTTTTATTTCGCCAGCCGCGTTGGATGCTTATTTTCTTGCAATCGCATATTTTGTAACTATATGTACGGTCAACAACATCGGTTGAAAAAAAATTAGTTTTTTGTCATTACTCCCCTTGGCAAACTTTACTGCAAGAGAATGCACATTTTGACGAAATCTACCACTCCTTCCAGCCTAGCCAAAATTGAATTGGACACCCTATATATATATATATATATATATATATATATATATAGGCCGTGTATATGAACTGTGAACAGATTCAAACTCTAATATGGATATGTAAAACATGCTAATGAATAATCGATAATGGTCTCGAATCTTGCACCGCAGCGACGCTGCACTGTATGTATTACATATACACTTACGTACATATTTTTCGTTGGTTAGAGCCACACTTGTACATGCTAAAGCCGCCACAGTGACAAAGTGGTCTGCCACGCAGATTGGTACCACAAGCTAGTAGCTTGTGGTATTTACGACAATTGATAGTAGTAGTTATGGTGGTAAGAATACTGTCGGGGATCATTTCTGTTAGTTAAGCAACCTATCGGTTTCCTGAGCCAGAGTTACAGGGAAACTTTGCCGTCTTCACGCAGCTTTCCAGCGCGACACCCGTTCCGACACAGAGACTTTCGGCAGAAAGGCCGAGAGTGTCATGGCCTTCTTTCTCTCTAAATTCTCGTTCTTTCTACTTTTTTTAACGCTCTAACAACTACATTTTAGACGCTCGTAATGGGCTAAGTTGCCTGTAGCACGATCGCGTCTAAATGCATCTATCGTCATTGCGTGCTCGTACTGGAATTATATAGGCTTTCTCCAGCAGAGGTATGTAGCAGCAAGGCAATGACAACCACGTCCAACAAATTCTACCAGCACGGTCAGGGCTCGAACTAGCCATGTTTTGCTAACCGTGGTTGCCATGGCAACGCCCCGTTTCGAATGGTGCGTTAGCCGCCTAAGCCACCGTCGCTCCTTTTTAATAATAATAATAATAATAACCGGTATCGGTCGAAACCAAGCGCGGCAACTAGATGCAGCACACGCAGAAGCAGTGGAATTGTGCTGTAACCGTGTTGCGAAGCGTGTCACTTCGCCTTCGTATGAAGGCGCCTGGCCAGGTAGAAGGAGCTCCATTTATGGCAGCGGCCGCCACAAGAAGCCGCGACAAACGCGGCGCCTCCTTTCCGGCCGGATCGATGACTCCGACTTCTGTCGCGTTCTGTCCACTGCGTATCGCCCCTGCCGTCGTGGGCCGACGACCGCGAATGTTGACAACGCTACCGTTTCTCAGTTCAGACGCCCCTGGGTATTCTGGCGCCAGGTTTTTTCATCGCTTCTCTCTGGGCAATCATAATAACACAGCAGTCATAATTGTAATTCTAAGCAGCAGCAGCAGCATCATCGCGGTTATCATCACTATCACCATCATCATCATAACCGTGATAATAGTTCTCCCCAGGTAATTGCCTTTCATTGACTGCTTGCATTGAATCAAGATTATGCGCTGTGCTCTATGAAGATGCCGATCGATGTTTCGTCGCGGTTTTTATCTTGTTTGCTGACCCGATAGTAGGCTATATATAGACACCATCGTGCTGCAAGGCACCGTTTGTATTTTCAACCATAGTAGCAACAAGGCGGACCCGAATTCGGCTGTGAATGAAGGTAGTCGAGCAGATGGCCTCTTAGAGGGCACTGATTCGAGTTTCATAAGCTACCCCTCATTGCTCAAACAGCGATGATTATTATTGGTATCGGTGCAAGTAATACGAGCAACCTTAACGAAGAGATGATACTTCACCTTTTTAGTTCACGTGATTGCGAGATTCACAATTGTTTGTGCTATGGCAGTTTGTCCAATTGCATAGGGATACATATATGTGTGCCTTTCTGTCTTTCGGTAAGTTTCTGGCGCCTGTTGCAAGACTTCGGATCTACAAAACGCCTGCATGTACATTTGCAGAGAAGCGGTGGTAGCAGGTTGTGTCTAGATGTACCTGGGATTCTGGAAGAATTTTTGAACTTTCTCGCGTAGTAAATATCGAATCTACAATCAGAGTCAGGCTTAGGTCACCTATTACTGAACCACTTCAGTAACTTTTGTTAGAGTGGCAGGGAAAAGTGACCGAGGCCTCGGCTGAGGTAGCGCAGTTAGATGTGTACCTCGCCAGGGAGCTTTGGGATGGAATGGCATGCACTAGCCGGCACTTGTACACAAGGTACATTGTGCATGGCTATCATCACTTGGTGTGTTTGACTCAAGGATTTGACCAAATTGGCGAATAATGTCGTTGCCGGTTCTGCTCGCAGATTTGCGCTAAATTCCACGCAGCGAGCTGCCAGACGCAACGGCGGTCTTTGCACTTTCTCGCCCGGTGGGACGGTCGCTGAAGTGTTCAAATTGTATATAATATATATAGCGGTGTGAAGAAAGTAGAGAGCACCAGCGCGTTGGTGCCACAACAGCTGTACTCAAAAATCTTTGGGCTTGGATGCCTAAATCCCTTCATAAGATTCTGCTCGACCACCTCGTACTTACCAAAAAGTCTGCTCGATGAGAACCTCGTGATTTAGGATAGGACGAAAAAGAAGCGCGGGACTTTCCGAGAATGTCTGACAAAGTTCGGCCAGGACCGGTCTTCTTTGTTCTCGAGACTCATAACGGGTGATGAGATACTTAATGCACACTTGATTACTCTCTACTTAAATGCCAGATCTCGACGTTGTCAGGTGTAGGAGCGCGTTCACCCACAAAAGTAAAGGCCAGTGGTCGGCTGGCAAGGATAATAGTCGCCATCTTCTTCTCTAGGAGTGGAATTGTGGCGATAGTCGAACTAGAAGAAGGTGGCATGGTGACGAGCGAATGGTATACTGCAGACTGCCTACCAACGGTTTTCACTACGCTCATCAGGAAGAGCTCTACAGCGTCCCTTAAGCACTCCGATGGTTCCTTCCTCACGATAACACGTCAGCCCACCGGGGTCGTGCGATTTCTTCCTTTTTCGGAAGAACAAAAAACGAGAGAAAGACGTTGAAAATATAAAGCTATTGCGATGAAGCTAAAAAGCATCAATGAACGCCGTTCAAAGGTGTGCTTCGACGCATGCATATACCGCCTCAAGAGGTATGTAGAGATTGGTGAAAATTACGCCATAGAAATCTGAGTTCTGATTGTAGCAAAGAAATTTCACAAACTTTGCCAGGTACCTACGTAGTGGAAGTGCGCGAAGGCCATGACAGGTCATTCGCTCGATGACAACCTCTTGTATCATCTAACAGGTGACAGAAATGACGCCGATAACGACTAAACGTTTGCGAAAAGTATTGTCTCATGTATGTTGCAGCTGCTGTCAGGGTGGCCCGAATCAGTCAGTGAAAACACCAATCTTGTGTATTGGCCGTTTACTTATATAAATATATTTTTTTTAATATGTATATATATATATATATATATCTATATCTATATATATATATATATATATATATATATATATATCTATATCTATATATATATATATATATATATTTATTTATATATATATTTCATGGTGAAGGTCTGCTGCTTACAAATGTTAGCAGTCATACTTGATTCAGCAGGCGGATGTCTATGTCGTCAACTCACGATTACCATTTGAACGCGAATGAGCGCGGTACGACCGGAAGACGCTGGCCCGTCGTCCAACGTCATATTCGCCAGAGCAGTTGACTCAGCTGTCACTTGGAGGAAAGATCACACACACTAATACGTATATACAAGTATATATACACAGAGAGACTCACCCTCTAATGCACAAGGCTACAATGTACTACTCGTGTATTAACGCCGCCAAAGGCCAATGAACGACGGAGCCTCCAATCCTCTTCACCCGGCCAGATTGTCTGCAAGCAACGCGCCAAGCTTTCGTGTACCGGTTACATGGCATCGACTAGCAATAGATGACGACAAAAGTGTATATCTATATATATAATACGTATATATATATATATATATATATATATATAATACGTGTGTATGTATATATATATATATATATATATAATACGTGTGTATATATATATATATATATAGAAAATATTGTGATGACTTATTAATCAATTACAAAACGTTTGCACACTCGGCAGTGCTCGTCTTCTATATAATACCTACGTCTATATAATACCTGGAAACAGTGGCATTATTTATAGTGGATGGATGGATTTCTTATTCGCTTGACATGTTTACCTAAATACACGTGTCACGATTATATACCAGTTGAGCTTAGAGTGGCAGCATAAGCGAACATGCTGAAGCATCTAGGGTTTACTCCAAACAGTGTTGAGTGCCAGCATGGTCGCTGATCCCTCAGCGGTACTGCTTTATCATCTATTCTCAGTGAGCATCGTTGAAACGGATATTCGATAGGACAATCAGGGATCGAACCGGCGACACCCCGCCGATAGATGACAACCATCGAACGCACTACCCCCCTTTCCCCTGTACCTCGCCGCAACTGATGATGATGATTATTATTAGTATTAGGTTAGCTTTCCTAACCTTCTTAGCTCACCTAATTATCAGACCTCAACGACGATGAAAAGAAAACGACAACGACGACGACGACGACAACTTTAAAACTTGCCTTGGCAAATGGAAGAATAGGCGGAGAGTGTTTTCTGAATTCCTCTGCCTCTATCGTCGTGATCGCAGGCAATCCCGCCCGTGTTGGCATCCCATCACCATCAACGTCGTGGTCCTTAACCATGGCGCCCTCTTGGCGGCCTGGGAGTCTTTCGTCCGGCGACAGTAGTTGCTTTGCTTACCTACTCGGCCCCGACTTCAGGCCAATGAGGTCCGGGTCTTTGCTCTCCCTGCCTTTGGTCTCTCAAGGTCGAACGAAGCACGAGTGAGTGCTTCGTTTGGCTTGGCCTCCCGGCCATTGGCTAGCCCTTCGTTGGATTTACTCAATTATTTGCATTCGTTAGCCATAGGCCACGGGTTGGCCACCGGTTGGCTGATTCCGTCGGCCGAATATCGGCGACTCGATGTCTCCGTATCACGTGCGCGATTCAGCGTCGGTCGCGTCGTCGAGCCAACCCAGCTGACTAATCCTGCTGACTCTGCGCTCGCTCCGAAAAAGAGGCAAAAGGTCTAGTCGCATAGAAAACCTCTATATATGTATTTATATATATATATATATATATATATTTTTTTTTTTTTTGTACTTATGTTGTATCTCGTTCAAAGATCTGCGCTGCAACGCCGAGCACTTAACAGCTTCCTTACAGGTACTTGCATTGTACTTTTTGTGGAAGCTCCCGAGTACCTAGAGTATGCTTAGTGATCGGCGCAGGCCGCTTCGGCCCACAGCCATGAAGCAAAAATATATATATTAAGAGTATCTACCTCTACCGCTACCTCTGTCGTCTTCTTCCGCTGTCATTCGCCCAGAAATTGCGAAAGAGGCGTAGCTTCGGGCATGTGCAATCTCTGCTGGAATCCGGGCATGTGCATCCCTAATGGAAAGCCAAAGCACGCGCTTTAATTGTAACGCGAAAGACCTTTTAAAGGAATTTAATTTGCCAGCGGCAGGACGACATTTCATACAGGCCGTCCAAGCTGTACGCCAATTTCGGCAGAGACTTCAGCACAAAAAAAGCACTGCCGCGTCACTTGAGAGCCAAACATTATGTACTACCGCATAAAGAGCAACTAGGGTTGAGCGCACCGTTTCATCAATATGCTTTGAAAACGTTGACGTTTCCAAATTGTGGATTCGTAGACCATGGTATCGGAAGGAGTTAGCAAACACCAATGGCTGGCCACTGTAGCATAGCGCCACGACCTCCGATTCCTCCCCCACGTCGAAACTTAACGACCTTGTTTACACGAGTTAATCTACAATAGCTTGGAGTCAAGGTACTTTTTGGCAATCGTAGGAATGCGCTGCAATGTCTTTGTGGGCCACCGGGATGTCACTAGCGTACAACATCACCATCACATAATAGCTTTATTAACCGATGGTTGGTTTACCATCACCATCACGACGTTCCGAACCTTTCGACGTACGTAGGTGAAATGATCAGTAAGAAGAAGGGTAAACGATACGCAGCTCAGCGAATCTCCTTGTGAAGTCTCAACCTTGTGCTTTGTCTCGAAAGCCTCCATTCTCCCGTCCACAAACAACGTGTCATCGTCGTCGAAGAAACTAGATATACTCGTACAAGAGCACTATGAGCACCGGCGAGTTAAGTGTCAACTCATTCGACCAGAAGATAGCGAGAAGCCTTGTCAAAGGCATTGACACATTCAATAAAGATTGCATAAAAATGTTCTATATGCTCATGTGCAGCAATTTAAAGTGAATTGTGAAATAAAATCTTTTGGGAAGCTTTTATCAAAACTCTAGAGTTTCTTCCGAAGAGTTAACGCTGGATGATGATAGCTATTCGGTTTTTGACAGAATCGCTTGTTGCCCTCAGTGGCATTACGCCCAAGGCTGAGGCTATTGTGCTAGATTTCAGCAATAGATATGTAATGAATGGTTTTTCTATGCATTTCACCATGCATTGATGATAAACCTTACGGCGTAAGGGAAGGAGCCCGTAGGGGACGGAGGATCTTCTAAAAATAACAACCTCCCTTAAAGCGTTTGAACAACGACAACAGCTCTAGTAACAGGTTCATCACAATATTCGAAATAATCTCAATAAATGAAACACACATCAATATGTTCAAATGACTTCGTACGTGCTGTATTAGGAACACCAATCATAGTCGAGCTGAGAATAGTGCGTAATGATATTCGTCTCACCTAATGTTATAATAATGTGATAATGTAACGTAATATCAATTGAGTACTGATTTTTCACCAGTAACTTAACCCGTGTTAAACTCGTTCATTCTCCCTCTCATTGTAAGTGATTAATAGTATGGACTAGTTCTATAACTACTGTAACTAGACACATACAACGAAACAGCAAATATGCGTATAAAATGAATACCGAGCACAAACAAGAAACGCATGTGCCCGACATTGCTGAAACAGCAAAACAACACAACGATGCATTCTTTTTGTTTGTATTAGGAGCCTAAACAGGTAAAACTCCTTCCTGCCTACTTCAACAAAATCGGCGACCAGATAAGGGTCAACGGCTATGGCCGCGAGTGACGCAGGTTTCGTTTATTCTATGTCGATATATGCAGGTCAGAGTACTCTAGAGTGTTTTTGTTTTTCCGCATATATATTTTCATAAGCGTATAAAACAATTATATATATATATATATATATATATATATTTTTTTTTTTTTTTACGTGATATATATAATACGTGATCATTAGTTACAACCATTCCGGTACTCAACAGGTACGCCTTTACGGCGACACTAGCATATCTGTCTCAATGTACCGAGGGCCGAACCTGTTGAGATATCTAGACTTTCTAACGGTCCTTGTGGCAGCAGCATGGCCGCTGGCTCTCAGCAATGTATGGTTTTCTTGTTTCTGGTGACTATTATTGTTTTTGTAGCTGTTATTGACTTTATTTGGAGAAATGATCGGTGTAGCGAGGAGACCGTTGAAATAGCACGAGATTAGTATTTTTGGCGCGCTATGCTCACACACAGTGGCGCGCTCTACACAACCATAGAAAAGAGTGTAGCTTTGCTGTTGAGGTTGTTATTGTTGTTGTTTTTGTTGTTGTGATTTTTATATTGTGGTTGATCTGATTATTGTTGTGGTCATTCTGGCTTGCTGGCTGCTGAATGGTTATTGTTCTTGTTGGTTTTCTTGTTGCTGTTGTTGTTTCTTTTTTGTTGCCGTGGTTCTTGTTTGCTGTTGTTGTTGTCGTTGTTATTGCGCCTATTTGCTGGCGGAATACGAGTATACGCTTGACGCCCATAGAGGCTGGTGGATTCGACAATAGATAAAGCGGTTCAATGAGAGGTGGGCACCTCTAGATTTGAGGCTTTGTTAGTGCTCTTCGTGACTTCGCTGGCCACTTTTCTACTGCCAGTACCGTGGTGAAGAACGACAGCCGCATTGAGTTGGCGCCGTGAGTTGACGCCCTGGCGGACTTCACTGTGAAGTTGGCCCTAGGTCCTAACTAGGCCCTGATTATGAAGCCTTGGCATTTATACCGGCATTATACATGTAAGTGTGTGGGTGTACATATCTATTTGCTATCACTTCTGCGTCGGATGGCCGCCTGCTTTTTGTTCGTGCTTGCGTGATTGATTGCCATAGTTCCGCCGTGCGACTGTTCTAGCCCCTCCGACATCTGCCGCTGGCTACAGCAGAGCGCCCTGTTAGTTCAACTAGCTCAACTCGATATATCAAAAGCGGAAGAGCCTCGGAATTTCTTGCTTCTGTTTTTGGTATCAGAGCGTGCTAGTAAGTAACCAGTGTCAGGCGCGATTGCCAATCTCATCTGCACCTGTTCGTGTGGTTTGTGAGAATCCCCTCAGTAGGATTGTATGATGATTAGTATTTATCGCTATTATTCTCACTCCGACACAGACGAAAACGCCGACACACAGCTGCCAGTGCTTGCGGGTGGCAATCTGGTGGCGGAGACCTAAGATTATGTGATACCTTAAATTATTGATTGTAAACTTTGAAAACGCACGAAGTGTTGGCCGTATGGCGTTCAAAAATGGCCTATACATTAGCATGGATATATATATATATATGCACCACGAGGATGTGACGAGCAATTCTTCAATGTTCGACTATTTTTTAGTATATATAAAGATAGAGAGAGGGAGAGAGATGAGCATAGAGAAGTGTCTGTCCCATGGCAACGGGCTTAAATTGACAGCTCTCCTGTTGCTGCTGCTGCTGTTGTTGGCGTCCGTTTCTTCGCACAGAGCAAAGTGCATAGAAGACAAGAGAGTCGTAACTAGATAGGCGCGGTCCCGTAGACCATTTTCTAGTATCGGCTACTGATTCTCCATGTATGTAACTCATGGGGTGACGGGCCTTTTGATTTATATATATATATATATATATATATATATATATATATATATGTATATATAGCTTCGCTCCACGATCTGAAAGGGTGGAGTTAGATTCCAATGTCGAATGAATATTGGAACCTTTTCAAGGCGACGATATTTTACGTGGTGGTGTTGGCGCCACGTAATTCATGACGATGTTACGCGTGGCCGAATTAGCAGCAGCCGACCAGCTAACTCAGCCCAGCCGGTTATTCCCTATCTGTACCAGCACGGTTCGTTGACGCAGCAGTTCACAGACAAAACAAGGACAGGATTGAACTTTTCTCCCGCTCTCCTCTCTCTCTCTCTCTCTCTCTCTCTCTGTTTATATATTTATTTTTTGTCGATTCGGCGCTTCCCCTTTAATCTTCGTCCGTCCGACTGTTTGTGGCTGCTGTATCAACTCATTCACCTTTTCATTTCATTCCTCGTGTGCTGCGTCATGTCTTCCCGGCCGACTCACGAGTAATGTAATCCCGAACCGTGTGTCGCGACCGACAGAGGACGCTTTACGTCGAGCAGCGGCTTTCGTCGGCACAGCTCGGAGGCGGCAAGATGTCTAAGACTGAGCAGGCTGGCACAGTTCGTCCCTACTAGATAGATTAGAAACACGCGTCTACAAACCGCATATTCGATCGATAGATAGATAGATCGATCGATCGATTTATTTCAGCATTTCAAATGACGTGACTCTTCGTGTAGAAATTACACCATCTACCACACCCGATGCTGCACACAGAATGATACATAAAGAATAATCAAACGGGTAAAACAACAACCAACAGCAACACCGGGCCAACATGTACTTCTGGGCGCGCGCAGCGTTGTATAGCGGCTGTATTGATGTTATTATGCTTTTAGTTTATTCATTATTATATTGACGCGTGACGCGTCTAAGCGGAAATGCGGAATTTCACTGAAGGACTTGGACATATATAATATGGATACGGTGTGACGTTTACGCTCTGTGTTAATTATTCTCCGCTAGTGCTATCATTGGTATTATTTGATAAAACAGTATAGTGGAGGTGGCTTGCAAATATGATATCATACGTCGTAAGTTTTACCTCAGCGCGGCGTATATTATCGATAGATACCGAGGACTTTTTTCTGGTGCGATTTAATAATAATGATTCATTTTACAATGCACGAACGGCGCTTATACGCACATCTTCTTGAAGACCACGTTGTAATGGCGATCGGTCTCGACTGATCTGGCGTTTGGGGTAAGGATTGACTCAGTCTGACAATAGAGCTTGGGAAGAAGCTCTTTTGTTTCCTTTTTAGCGAAGCCAAGATCGACAGCGTTTCTCCGACAGAGGGTGTCATTGCAAGTACAGAGAGGCAACGCCAAGATTATACTGAGTGGTTATTATTGTTATTATTATTATTATTATTATTTAACTGTGCCGAACAAGAAAGACGTCCGCGGTATCTATCCATACAAGCAATATTGTGAATATCATATAATTAGTATTAGTAGTAATTGTGATACCTGTGCATATTAGTAATAATAAAGCCTTGTTAAAAAAAAGATTATTATTACTTGAAGTAGCACATTCATATGAACAATATTATATGTTATGATTCATATGAAAGGCGCACGTATCGAATTTCGTAACCGAAATTGTGTGCAACGTTGTGTTGTGTATTTTGGTCGGCGTGTGTGGTCCTTTGATTGCTGTTTACGGCATAATTAGCTGCATTTTACAAGCCGATAATCTCAGATCGTCAATAGAGAGCAACGATTCGTGAGCTCAACATCGATGACCACCGATGACTACGGTGTACCAACAAGAGTATTATTGGTACTCGATAATAGCAGCGACAATGTCGCGCAGAGGGCTGTGTTGGGTGCTGCGCGTACGAAGCCCGCTGTTGAGGCTGGCGTCGTCAAACCGAATACCGAATTTTGTTTTTGTTCAGCTGCCAGCCGTGGAGAAAATGGCCAACGTTCAAAGGGTATTCAATTCAATTCAGTATTTATTTCACCATAAATTGGTAAACAGTTGATTCATGTTTCACAAGGTGTCGCGATGTGACACTTCGGTTTCACAATATGTATCTAACATTGGATGATCTTTGGACGCTCAAGGGTACAAGTGTTCATACGATTCATCTACGTACGGGATGGGCTACTTTGAACGAGCTCCATGTGTTCCGCATTGGCGAACAATATATTTCTAAACGGTGGTTAGCTTCTGGACTGCTGTTCATGTGTGCGTGTGAGAGGAATTTTTTTCTGAAAAGTTTTACTTAAAGTCAATAAGGCTGCATATATTCGGTAGGATATAAGTGTGGAATTATATGACACTAAACACGTACATATGTACGGTATGATTTGTGTGCGTGTTGAGTGCCGATGTGACTTGTTTAGATCATGGGGCATATGCGAATTAAAAATAGCATGCCTAAATTTGCTGGGGTGCCCTAAGACTAACAGCACAAGATAGTATAATAAATGATTTATCTTGATATTACAATCACGCTCTCACTGCACTTCGGAGGCGAGCATGGCTCAGCGGGCATTATTAGTCTAGATAACTATGTAATTATATTGGTGGATACATTCGATTGACTGTGTTGTTGTTTTTGTTGTTGCTGCTGTTTGGTTTGTGTTGTAGGTGACAGCTGAGCCGTGACGCCTTGAGGGCGACCGTGTCGGCGTAAGCGGAGGCGGCACGGAACGCTGCCCCGCGAACGTGCGAGGCGGCCCTGCTTGGAGTTCGCCAATCAAGCGTCTCCTTGGTAAATTGTCGCCAATCGAGCTCCTTACGTTAATCGACACCCGTATTACCGCGGCGCCTGCCTGTCTCGGCCTCTCACTGCCTGTTGATTGAAGGCTGTTGGAAACATTTTGCCCCACCACTACAACCAAAACATCGGGTTAATCGGGCTGTTTGCCATCCTTCTCTGTGGAGTGGGTGGTCAAGCATAGTCTCACTCGCTCGCTCGCTCGCTCGCGATAGAGCAGAGTCGAAGTCGCATTTACGCAACACCGACTCGACGTGGGGGCACACCGCACCCCCCCCCCACATCTCCTCCCTCCTTTTCCCTCATACGCTCATAGGCAGCGCTCTGAGGCAGAACCGGAAGAAGCAGTAGCTCGAGGTAGACCGGAAGACGGACGACGGCATCATCGATTGCTTGATCGGTTGTTGTCGTCGTCGTCGCTGTCGTCGCCTGCCGCTGTTCGAAAGATGGCGGGCATGATGCAGGCCGAGTCCTCGTCGTCGGGACTGTCGTCCGCATTGTCGGCGCACTCGACGGGTACCGTCTCGGGGGCCCAGCCGGGCGGCCACCCCCTGCCCGGGCCGCGAATCTCGCACGGCGACCATCGACTGGTCGCGGCTGCCCGCGATGGCGGCGTCAAGAAGCTCCGCAAGCTTCTCCAGAAGCACGGCGTCAATGTTAACGCACGCGATACGCAGACGGGCAACACCGCACTGATGGTCGCCAGCCTCGTACAGGATCCCGATGTGAGTATCCGACACAGTCTCTACGTGTGTGTCTGTATGTGTGTGTGTGTGTGTGTCTATGTGCGTGTAACAACACCCGAACGTTGACCATTGCTGGCTCGGACCAAAACGTTTGCACCCGAAACGGCCGCGTCGATTCCGCCGCGTTCGCTCCTCCGCATTGGCAGTGCAGCTTATAGAAATTCGCACTTAGTCCGTTCGATTTTATATACACATACATTCATTCACAAATACTTCGTGTATATATATATATATATATATATATATATATATATTTATTTCTTTTAGGCGCCATAGAATTGATTAGGAATAAAATCAAACTGTCTTGGTTGCGACGTCTTGGTTGCCTAGACCTACTTCAGTGAAGCTCAGTTCTGTTTTCTAGCGTCATTATTTCTCAGTCGTCCAAGAAGCAGGAAACATATTAATAATAAATAAATAAATAAATAATAAATAAATAATATAATATATATATATATATATATATATATATATATATATATATATTCTGTCGCATCTCTAGTGTGACTTCTTGCGTCGTTCGATCGATCTCGCATGTGTTGTGCAGTCATACAGGGAGACAGCTAGTCCTTGTTTATCGATGATTCGTAAAGGTATCGATATATCTAGTCTGATTACAGCGAATTGCTTGACGTAATCAAGGGTTAATTGAGGTCATTCATTTTGATGGTGCCGTTTCCCTTCTGTGTCTCGATTCATCTCTTCGGGCACACTGAACAACAAGCTTATCTGATGTTGTGTCAATGTAATGCAGTGCGACAGCCAGAGCGACAAATCGCTTACGCCTATAATGCTCCGCGTCATGGTTGCTGTTGTTGTTGTTGCTGTCGTTAGTATCGCTGTTGTTGTACTGGTAGTTTCATGCAAAGTTGAACATTTGTCACTGTTCTGTCCCTGCAGCCCGCCCCCCCCCCTCGTATTGTTTAGGAATTACCTCATCGCGCTCCTAGAATCAACTGCTCGATAGGGCCACGTAATAATGACAGTGTACCTAGACGTCGAATGAATCGCACCGCCTGTAGCACCGACAATGACGATGACGACGACGACGATATTAACAGCGGTTGGCCGACAATAATAACACTAACAATAATAATAATAATAATAATAATCATACATTTTTGTCATGCCAATGCCGCCTGATTCGGCATACTTCAAGCAGTTGATGCTGCCGTGCGTGGCAGCATCACAGCAGCGAAACAGCGCTACAAGAGGTATTCGTGATGTCGTAACGGTGATAATCACCAGTAGTAGTAGTAGTACATGGACTAGTGGGAGTTGAAGTGGGAGTAATACTGGGACTAGCAACAACTGTAGCAAAATTGTGGAATCGCGCAATCGATCACGCTACCTGCGTCCGCATCGACGGCGCTTACGCGTCTGCGCTGTTATCCGACTGGCGCCGCTAGCACAGCCTCACAGTCGAACGCCTCCACCACCACTCGTGATAGGAGAAAGGCTAGATAAGGAAGCACAGGTAGAAAGAAAAGAAAGGTAGCCAAGCAATGAACGAACCTAGCGCGCCCTACACACGACGATGGGGTGACGTCGTGAGTCATTAAACTGTCGGAGTCGGTGCCCCTACCCTATCAAGCTTCTTCGAATAATAATAATAATAATAATAATAATAATAATAATAATAATAATAATAATAACAACAACAATAATAATAATCGCCCACGATTGCTTGATCTTTTATTCGGAGTTATTCCTGGACACTTTTGTATCCGTCAATCAGCTATCAGAGACGAATGACACAGACGATTCATGCTTTGATTACTGATGTCTGTGGTGCGCTTTATCGATCTAAATATCTCTCTATCGGCATAACCACAAGTCGTTCGGCTGTCGCGTGTTTAAGTACGCCTTGCTTGCGCGTTTTAATCGGTTGATACTCGCGCCGTGATGGGCCGGCGCTCGCTCTAGGGTGCTCTCTAAGCCCGCGTCTCCGTCTCACTGTCTTAGGGCTGTTACGGTAGGCAGATAGACAGGTAGATAGATGCTTTCGCTAGCACTATGAATGGCCCTAGTCGATTCTACTACACAGAGGGTGGAGGGGGCGGGGACGACTCTCCTCCATCCCTCCCCCACCACCCTGCGTGGGGGGCGGTGGTGGGGTGGAAATTCCTATTGAGAGGCTTCATTGTGCCCTGTGGTCGTCGGTTGGATGGCCGGCTGGGTGGCCAGTACTGGCTGAATCACTACGGGCGAGACCATGTCATGGCCGGCGTCGATTTCTTTTTTCAACTTTGCCAATACCTAGGCCGTCTTCAGCGGCGGTGGCGGCGGTGCCGGCGGCGATGGCGACCTGTGCTCAGTCTGCTACCGGTGCAACAACATTTACTTTTCCGGTTGCTACCTAGCTGGCACTCTCCAGCTAGTTCGCCATATTTGAGGTGCAAGTCGTACATTGTGGCTGTGACACAGAGTACACTGACTGATTCAACAGTATGATGATCGTGATGTTTGCTGATCACGTAACTCTGGCACGTTTCGAGAGGAAGAAAACGAAGCCTTAGCATGCGAACAGGTAGAGATATCGAGCCAGATACAGCAGGACAGACAGTTGTTGATGGCGCTACGACAGTATTTGCTCGCCCTGCTGTTGCACACACAACGGCAAAATTTCTGCCCAGTGGTGGCCGGCAGATCGGCGGCCGCGTTTACAGGGCCGCAGGGGCGTTTGTCTCTACACGAGAGTTCAATAGCAACCAAGATCAAACCGCGACATTATCGGTTTCACTCACTTTCTTACTGGCGCTCTTGCCGCGCCGCAGCTGACGCTGATCGGACCGGGCGATCTGCCGACGCCCGAATCACAGCTGCATTTCTAGTTGAGTCAGATGGGTCAGGCGCGACCAGAAAGTGGGTCTATGTCATATACATTGAAGCGTTTCATGAACGACGTTTCGAACCGACTTCGAGCTTTTCGCGCTATCTGACGCGAATAGAGAGTCGTGGGCTGTGCAACATCAGGGCCGACGCGGGGCCCGTCGAAAAGCGAACTTGTTTCTCTTTCTTGACGAACCAAATGAAAGCATCACACATGCGTGACGCTGAAACGATAGGTATCGGATAAAAGTCATAGACATACGTGTAGATAGGTGTGTAATAGTCACTTATCAAATAAATGGGGAAAACAATGTGTGACATAGACGGATGATGAAATCTGCTGTGGTTGATTGTAAAGTAGGGATTAGATCGTATGTAGTTAGTGTATTCTGCGTGGCGGGCCGTACATGATAACGGCTGCGTAAGCGGTAGAGTAGTAGGCTCTGTATTCCTTCTTGCAATTGAGTAGATACTGCACCGCTAACAGTGGATTATCATAAACTATGGCTTTGGCGTCTGGCTACAGTGGCGGCAGACGAATGTATTTGTTTGTTCTTCGCTTTTGCATGTTTGATTTGAAACAAGACGGAAGCAACGAAAGCATGATTTTATATGAGTCTGTTGATGTCAGGGTTCTATGTCGGCCAGGAGCGGAGAAATGTCGTTGATCGCGACTGCATTTGGTATAGTAGTTATCGTACCTTACGTACGGCATAACGTCCACTTTTACCGCCAAATTAGCGACAAAGTCAACTACGAGCGGGCGGATCCACCAGCCCAGGATATATCTATATGTACAAATCACACAATGGACAGAAGAGAGAGGGGGGGGGGGTCGGAAAAGCGTAGGACAACAACTGCAAGAATTAAAACGTAGCAACTATGTTGATTTAAGACTTTTATATGTACATACCTATCTAACATAAAAATATGTAGACATGGGTGGTGCATGTAAATACGTGTATATATATACATACATTTACTTTCCATTTACTATGCGTGGCCTGATCTACTCGATTGTCTATGCTCTCTCGTCGTAATGTCGTGCTTCGTTCTTGCTGGTTGACATTGCAGGCGATTGCGGCGCTTCTCGAGGCGGGCGCCGATCCAACGTTACACAACTATACGGGCCAGAACTGTCTCGACTCCCTGACGCCATCGCTGGTGCAGTATGTGCTGCGTTCGCCCGAGATCGTCGACTGTGGCGGTGTGAAAAGCGACGAAAAGCGTCTCCTACTCGCCGCCTGGAGTGGCGCCAAAGAGCAGGTTCTTCGCCTGCTTGTAAGTTGTAGTTGTTGCTGCTGCTATTGTTGTGATGGCTTTTGTCGTAGACGTCGTAGTTGTTTATGCTGCTGCTGCCGTTGCTGTATTTTTTGAGACTGTATCCCTTACTCACTCATCTGTCAGTCATCAATGAAATGATCAATCATCAATCAATGATCATCATGACAAATTGACCTGAGTCTAACTTTATTCTGCTCTCCCCCTCCACCTGAAACATTTTGCTGTGCTACTTCTGTCTGTACTTTGTGATGTGTTTGTGAATGCTCGGCCGTGAGTTCGTTGCCGTTGCTTGAGCTCGCATCTCTAAATAGCCATTAAAGTCCCCGTTACCCGCATAAACAATGCCGCAGTAGTAGTAGTAGTAATAATACGTATCATTAGGTCTACTCGTCTATCATCATTGTTGTTTAATTCAATGGCGAGGTGCGACCGTCTGCTTGAACTTCATTGCGTCAAAAACTGCGTCTCGCGTAGATTTCTTGTGATAACCTGAATGACTTTAGCTAGTTCTTGGAGGAACAAGTCCGTTTGCTCAGGGATTGGTTCCAGGGTCTCTACGGCAGGTACGAAAATGTATTTCCTAACCAGCTCAGAACATTTACTTATTTTTACGGTTTCTGTATGCTCCACTACCGAGCCTAGCTCATTCGAGCTGTAGTGCAATTAGAAAACGGTCGCCGTACATGAGACGTTCCATGCTAAGAATTTTAATTATGACTATAATGGGATGACTACTCTATCAGGCCTTGCTTCACCGGTAGCTACCAAGTCCCGTGGTTTGGTATTATTTTTATTATTATTATTATTATCATCATTATCATCGCAAGCATCATCCTTAATCAGTTTTTCTCAGTCAGAACAATTCCGAGGTGTGAACGTAGCACTTCCTCGAGGGTTGGTTCAGCCTATGGCATCCATAATGGAAATTGTATTTCTCCTGCAGACAGCCAAAGAGATAGTTCGTATGTCTTGCGATATCCTTTAGGAACGTCCATAATGTATCTCGCCGGATTTCTGCTTTTGTATGCGTCAAGTCAACCAGTTCTGTTAGGTTAGTTAGACACAGCTTTTGACGCTGTTGTAGCCATTTGCTGTCTGTCTACATGATTTGTTAGGAGGTCAGGGTCAAGTAGAGCCCAGACAGCCTTCTTTGACTTTCCTCGCCACCGTTTCAGCAATGAGCGATTCCGCTAACAAGTCAAAGAGATTTGCGAAGCAGCGTAGTAGACGACGACGAAGTCAGCAGCCCTTCTAATACCAGGATCCCCACTCACGTATAAAGAGACTTGCTCTATCCCATGCTTTCAAAGCTGATAAATCTACAAACCTTGCCTAATATATATATATATATATATATTTGGCAGTTTTGTCGTAAGCAGCAAGGCCTTCCCTGTATTTAGGGGTTGTCGGCACTGGCATTACATGGGTGATCTCGGCAAACCAAGGCTGTGTTTATAGAGATAGAGAGCGAGACAATCAGTGGGTGCATACTTGTCAAAACTTGAGCGAATCTTTACAAGGACCTATTTTCCAGGCGCGGCTTGTAAGATGTCTAGGATGATCCAGGGGAGTCCTCCCGTCATGGTTTCGTTATTATTTTTGTTATCGGTGTTTATAGTGTACACGCAGTGCAGAGGTAAGAGGTAATGTCGCTGGAGTCTTGCCGCCGTGGGATTAGAAAAGAAGCTATTGTTGCTAAAACCGACACAATGATTTTGAGCCCCAAAAAGTGGAATGCGAATATTATTTGATTAGTGTACGTCCCGATGGATTGGGGTTTATCATGGATACCACAGCAGTCAGAATACGGCAAATCCGCAATTCCAAAAATTATACTTAGCTACGTCAGCCTTTATCTATGTCATAGTTGCATCGTCAACGAATTAGTAGTAGATCATGCCGAGAGGGATAAAAATACAACTACGCAGATCTCGAACAGCTACTAAATCAATGTACTTGTTGAAATAATGATAACTAGAGGTCCTCCACCATACTATTATATGTACAGCAGACAGTGCTCACCATCCTATTCTAACAAGATGCCCTTATTTCTCATCAAGTAAAGATCAATTCTTTAGACTAAAAACGTTTAAAATAAATTACGTAAGATTTCTCAATCCCCTCAGTTCACTTCATAGGCAAATCTGTTTTGCAACCTGCAGTAAACCGGTAGCAACGTTTAAGAGTCCAAGATTAACATTTTAGGGAAGGAAATCCATGACGGAGACGTCATTTACATACGTTTTTATGCGCATATATTTTACTTTATTTTTACTAGATTCACGGTACTAGATTTTACTAGATACCATAAATAACTGGTATGAATTCAGCTTCATCTGATTCCTATTGCTGCCTACACGTCAAAGTTATGTGTAATTGGGATTAATCTAGAAGGTTTGGCCTTGATGTAGATGTAGAGCTTTGTTATTTTTTCAACAAGCGGTCTTCTTGACGTATTAGTATCAATTTATCAGAGAATAGCAGCTTGAGTACTTGCGTGATTTATGCATTCAATGATAACGATTTCGGCTGGTGATTCATCCTACAACGGTTGTTTGGATATTATCTGCAGACGACGACGAGCGTCGACGTGAACTGTACGAACGCCGAAGGTTCGACCCCACTTACGTTGCTATGCCGAGACCTCGGCACCTTTACGGACCTTCACGCCAACCAGGTCATCGACTCCTACGACCCACTCGCTGTCATACAAATTCTCCTCGACCACGGGGTGTAAGTGTACCTGCCCTAATGCTTATGCTTGTGTGGCATACACACGATATTTATTACGTCTCGTTATTATATTCATGAACAAAACCTCCAGGCGCCGCTAGGATCCTCATTGTAACATTGAGAGCGTTTTGTTTTTGATGTGAAGGAAGGTGTGCTTTGGTCTCCTCGCCTAGAATGCTGTAGAGCGCTTAAAAAGTGCAAAAGTTGGAAGTCTGGGGTTTGGGATGCGGAAAAAAGCGCTGGGAATTCCTAGACCGAGCAACAATAGATCAATTTGGGAATTACACATTATACAAACGCATGTGGAACTCGACCTCATTGATGGCTAACATTTGTGTGTTTAGTGTGGTCATTTTCCAGGGTTCCATACTTTAGCACAATACAAAATTATACGGGTTAGTTTTTATATATATATGTATATATATAGATCAATAAATTGAAATAAGGGAGGTATTGTTTCTATAACTTTCGATGTCCCGTCACACCTCCTTTACTCGTATTTTGTAATATAAGGTAAAAACGTTGTTTATTACGGCGGTAGCCGGGTGCGAAGTCTCGCACAGCTAATTCGAGAGGGTATGCTTGTTGGTGGAGTAATTATTGTTGACCAAAACGACCGTTACGTACGTAACTACGCGCTTAACAGTGTACAGTGATGCCATCTGCCGCGCCATACTCGATCGACACGACGGAATATGGTGACTGACGCTCGGTGTAGTGGTGGCCTAGCGATAACAGTTCGGTCGCGATCCGATGCGACTTGGGGGTGAATCGCTCCCGCCGAATTATTAATAACGCTCTAACTAGCTCTAACAAACGAATGCCCGACTTGTGTTGTCGACCGCGTCGTCCTGCACAGGTTAATTCATCGTGACGTCAACCACCAGGATCGGCAGGGTCGCAGCTGTCTGCACTACGCGGCACACACACGCTGCGAGCACACAGCGCCCGTTATCGCGCTGCTGTTGCGTCATGGCGCAAGAGTTGGTACGTATCAGTCAGGATCTGATGCGACACGGTTCGTTCCTTTTCTTTGTTGTTCTGGGAGGTTTCGGGAATGCATGATGCACATGCGCCACTAGCAGCCTGCGTGACCAGTGTGAGACTCGCAAACCCACTAAATCCGGATTCCTCCCCACCCCCCAGGCTCGGTTATTACTTGGTATTACATTATTTATTACTGTGGGTGGTTCGTTCCTAGTTTGGGGGCTGGTGGGAGGTAGGGGTACGTGCCGCCTCCCTCACGTGTTGTGCCAGCAATGCACGTGCCAGTGCTTCCAATGTTCCCCCGGATTCTCTCCGGACATCGGTCCGCACCGACAGCCCATGGCGGTAGAAAGCATCAAGCTGAAGGTTTGTCACAATCTTCGTCTCAAACTCACACAGCGTGAAGCGTCTAGTGCTCGTTCGCCGAGGCGACTCATTCGAGTTGCAGCAGCAGCATTCATAATTGTTTTTCACCTTTAGTTTTTATCGAACTTCTCTCCTCTTCTCTCTCCTCTATATAGAATATATATATATATATATATATATATATATATTAATTATATCTGAATCTATCTCTCATCTTCCGCTCTATGACACATTCTCTCTGTCCTTTCCCTCGTCACTTGGGTTCTCTACTTTTGGTTTATTTTCGTCTGGCCTAGGCGAGGCAAGCTGGCGAGGATGAGAGGGATGCTACTCTTCGTAGTAGAATTGTAAAATTGTTCAGACAATTATTATCGTGTCATTACCAGTAATTATTACGGTGGTAACCGGGTGGAAATCTAGCACACGATGCTGTATATTTACCTACATGCAGTTTATCATGCTAATCAGCTACATGACAAACCAAGAGCATGGATGGTTTTAATCATACGTCCGATAGTTAGGATACTGGCTACTTGCGTTGCGTAGAGTACTGGCTCGGGTTACATATATAATTATGCTGTGGCTTATAAATTATCGTGACTGGCCCGTTCACTACCACCACCATATATAGTATCTACTATATCTATATATATATATATATATATATATTATAATATAATTATATATATTATATATATATAAGAACTAAACGTAGAAAAGCCCCTGGACATCGATGTGACCGAATGGTTGTTTAATAATAATAATAGTAATAATAATAAGGAAACGCTAACTGTGTTCTAGACTACCTACAGTCTGTCCTCTCAAACCACCACATTAACTTATGCATATGCAGTATACGCGCATCCGAACGCTCATCGAAAAATAGCCGTGATACTGGCATTTATCTCAACGGTGCGATAGCATTTGTAAAGGCAGGTAGGCATATAGGTATATGGGTAGGACACGCGCATTCGTACGCAGGCTAGTCAAGATGGGTTGTTTGATGTTTTTTTTTCACGTTTCGTTACGCCAACGTGCTCGGATGGTCTGCTTTAATGTTTCCGACGCTCGTATCCATGCTTGTCGTAGTCACCACTACGACGAGACGAGCCAGACTAACCGCAAACTGTATCACGTCCGGTATACCAGCCGCTCATTGTGGTTGGTGACGATGATAATGCGCTCTTGATCTCTATTGTGGTTATTTAGCTAGCTAGCTTGTTATGGTTCTTACTGACGTGGGTGGCAGATATTCTTGTTGTCATTGCCGCTATCCATGTCGAGCGTGATCGTAACGTGGTCGAGTTTACTTAACCAAACGCGGTTTGTCGTTCTTCTAACACCTCTGTGTTGTGTTTGATCTTGAAGCGGTGAAAGCAATTAGTATCGCGTGGAAATTTGAGTCCGTTGCGGTCACAATCACACACACATACCAATATCCATATCCATACATATAGAGCAGCCATTGCTTCAGGAAGTGGCCTTTATAGATGTACGAGGCTCCGATATATTACTAATTGTGCCGAATTAAATCTTTACTGAACGGTTAGTAGCAACCGTAGCGGTGATGTGGTGTCAGAATAAAAACTTAGTGTTTGACAACATGATACAACAACTTTTTAACACTACAATTGCAAATTCGTGCAAGCAATGAATTGAATCAATTCAACGAGTATCTAGCGGAGGTTTTAAATATACAGATCTATACATATAATATATATATATATATATATATATATATATATATATGATAGATCCAAACACAACCAGATCTCCTCTTGAACAGCTGCTGTTCTTCGGACGCGCTTTTCAACCAATACAGCACATCTAGAGTATACTGAACTGAAGGGAGAACCCGCTACTAAGGAAAACATGTCCAACAAACAACTGCTCTTCAGTTGAAGAGAAGTTGTGTGTGTGTGCATTGTCCAGATTGACCGAGATCTGCTTTCCAGTCCATACCAACGTTCCGTTACATCGGTGAAAACTGTTGCTGCAACAACTGCTCTTAATGCTGCTCCTGTTGCCGTTGTTGTGTTATTGCTGTTGCTGTTGTTGCCGTTGTTGTGTATTGTTGTTGTGATTGTGTTTGTCGTTGTTGTTGCTTCTGCTGTTGTGAAGGGTGGTCAGTCAGCCCACTGAATTCTCCCACTTGCATGTCAGCTTCCAGATGGAACAGATGCACAGATGAGTTTGAATACGAGCAACCATGACAGCGGGCGGGCGGGAAGCAATTGCGTGGCAACAACAATGACCTGTAAGTAACAACTCATACATACATACAGATGTACTACGTGCATACATACGTACGTACATATATGTACGTATGAATGTCTAAATGTAACATGTACAAGAATATGTGCATACGCCAGACTCACAAGAAAGTAGTCGGCTATTCTCCTATCAGATGTATGCCGACTGATCATAACCGCTGCGCTTTGTTGATTGGCGCCTGCTCCGGCTGGCCGATTTGCGCGATCTACAAGCGCAAGCAGCAGCATCAACGGCTTATTCGACCGACGGCTGAACGTCTTCTGATGAACGGCATGGCAAGTCTTCGCCTAATCATTACCAACCCACCGCGGTGGTCACTGCGGCGGCGCCGCCGGAAACACATCTTAACGCGCGAAGTGATAGGGCATACAATAAGCAACGCATATATATATATATACAAATGTACGTGTATGTACTTGTTTATATACATGTAAAGGTATACATCTATACATGAATATATACATACATGCATGTATGCATGTACATATATGTATGTGCACGCCAAATACAACAAATAGGGCGGCGAGGAGAGCAGTTGTTAGTTTTCAGTGATTTTGCAGCGATCTTCCATTCGCGGAAGCCACAGCATAGA
>QVRM01006224.1:0-439703 GCA_003439945.1 Dermanyssus gallinae | reverse complement strand
ATTTATATATATATATATATATATATATATATAATATATATATATATATACATATATATATATATATATATATATATACAATATATAAATATATATATATATAAAATATAAAGTGCGTTGCAAAAAATTGCAACTTATACTTTTTGGTAATAATTTCGGCTTGATTTATTTAAATGGTTTGAAATTTTAAGGGCATGCTATACATGACAAACTATTATTATTTTATTATTATTTTCAATTGCAATTTAACAATCGGTTTATACAAAAAATAAAAAATGTGAAAAACAGTGTTGCAAAATAATAGCAAAAATAACGCCTTACGGAGAATTCGATTCTTAGCAGGGCTGTATGCCTTATTTGATACTCCATATTCTATTCTAGAAACGGGTTGTTCGTCCCTTCTTCTGAATCAAATCGTAAACTCGGTCTTTCATGGAGTTAATAAGCTGTTTTAAGTACGAAAGCGGAATATCAGTCCATGCATGCTGGACAGCTTCTTTGAGGTCCGACAAATTATCATATTGTCGACCTGCCCCTGTCTCAATTAAAGGTTTAGTTGTAGATAAGATAGCGAACAACAATTCCTCTAGCAAAATAATTCCGACTGTTTTTAGTAACAAAACATCAAAGGCCATTTTTTCAGAGAACTAACTGGAAAATACGGTTGCACACACGGACACCGCGGCAGGGCAGCTCCTGCATACGGGGCCGATAGTGCTGAATGCCAATCGATCAAATAATAGTCATGTCCCTGTCTGTCGATCTTCCTCCTCTGCTTGCGCATACCATCAAGTAGTCAGGGGTCTAGTCGACCACTCCTGACGGGCGTGTTCCCCGGAAGCCAAGGGTAGGCGCGAGCGAATAAAGAGGGCCCTGGTTTTATCCCGTAGTTTATTCTTAGAACCTTGTGACGCTTCATTCCAGTGAGATGTGAATTCCATTATTTTCTTACTAATAGTCTGTAGGTTCAAAGTTGTTATGCTCCTTGAAAGATTCAGCAGGTGCGCTCGTTGCTTCTCGTATGCCGGACGCCTCAACACGGCGTGTTTCGGGTGTCCTCAAGTCCGCCGCCGCAGTGAACGCACGTGCGGCTAGAGACCTTCCTAATCCTAAACATGTTGGACTGGAAGTCCCCGTGATCTGTGAAGACCTGGGTGGTGTAGAATGTTAAGTTCTCCCCCCAGTCGGTTAAGCCAGCCTTTAATGTTTGGTATCAGGGTGCGGAGGCTGGCCTGGAGTTGTAGACTGTTGTAGACTGTCTTACTCCTCCTGCCATTGTGCGCTGACGTTCTCGTGTTTTTATAGTCAAAGTTATTCCTTAATATAATATTTGCCCTGAGGGCTCCAGTCCTCTGGGTCCGACGCAGGCGAGTCCTGTTCACGGCGAATTCTAGTGTGTCGGTGCGCCAGACCAGAGCTCTGTACAGGGCAACTGACTTGGCGCGGACATAATTATTTGTTTTCTCAGCCACCGTGGCTGCATGAGATCTGCAAAGTCATTCACCGCCATAGTTGCCATCTTTGTCGCCTGCCGCACGTGTCCAGTACCACGGAGGCCCCTTTCGAGGGTAACCCGGAGATACCGGACGTTGTTGACAAGTGCGATCTCTTGGTTTTCTAGCGAATGTGAAAGGCGAGACATTTCTCTGGCCCAGCAGAAGGACTACCTTGCTCTTGAAGGCGGCAAAAACAAGCTTCGCCGTCGGGCATCCAGCGGGTGACGTTGGCAAGTGCCTTGTTTACACGGCTTTGCAGCAGGTACGGGTTCATGCTTGGACGGTTAGGACGAGCTCGTCAGCGTAGGCAAGGAGGTTCCTTTAGGGGAGGAGCCGCAGCACGTCGTCGTAAGCTATAATCCATGGCAGGGGGCCAAGTATAGAGCCCTGTGGCACCCCTGTAGTTGTTGAAAAGCGTTCCACGAGGGCATAGTCCTGTCTGTGAGTAGTTGGCTATGAATTCCCATAAGTAAACATAATTTTTCCTGTAAAGAGTCTCCAGAATAACTCTCCACAGTAAGCTATTAGAAGCGTTTTTCACGTCTAGTAAGATCACGAGAAAATTCCCGTTTTTTTGGCGGGGACTGGCGGAGGAGTTTAGCTTGCATCTGAATCCCCCTCGGAAGCGCCTTCGCCATAGGTGTTCGACCTCAGTAGTTACACCTCAGTAGTACTCACACATACTTGAGAGGCGTTGTACATAGCCATCCTTTCATGCTAATCAAAAGTCCGTTCGCTTGAAGAAGCCTGCTCCGCTCCTTTAGAGCCAACATTTATAGTTGGTTTTGGAACATCCACCCAGATACCAGGTCGTAGCGTACTGTTCTTGCGGCATTCTCTTTTCTCCATAGGTAAAGCTAGAACAGCCAAGCTATACACGTACAACACTGTGTCTGTTCCGTCTATCAGTTAACCTGGCCCGAAAACGATATCATTCGGGAAAGGAATTATTTGAAAGTATATCGCTTAGATGTTTGTCGGCCGGTTTTATGACATTGAACCCAATTAGTAATTGATTAAAGACAATCATCAAATATAAGTCGCTAGAAGTGGGAGTCAGTACTAAGAATACGCGCGAACCCAATACCCTTAATGGCTTACTGCTACATGTCATTCACAATTTAGAGAGACGTGCCACGTTTTATCGCCATTGCAGGCGCTACATCATGAGGAAGGTTTCTGAGAGCTAATCTCTTAATTGGTCTTTGTGGTTTCTATTGTAAGTACAACAACCCCACAAAGACATGTAAACACACGGTGCAGCACTTAGATGTTTTAGTTAGGAACCGTTAATCTTTAAACACACATATTCTTAATAGGCACCACTAGGCTACATAAATGACACAGCACGTTTTAGACATCCACTCATTCCGTATCAGTATTAAACCCGCCACCCATTACACCGGTGTTGCAGGTGATCTCTATCACATCACCTGGCCGGCCAACATGGACATGTCTCACTATAATAGACGATAACATTTCCCTTACATGTTCCGCCAGACTAAGCGTATTAATAACATGACTAAAAAGATACTATATGTATGTATATATATATCTTTAGAGAGAGAGAAAAGAATGATTATATGGCTGATATGACTAAAGAGTCTCATCCTTCGCTTGCCGCTGTCTTAACAGGCAGCTCTGCGATGCGTACTGCTAGAATTCCACTTTTTCGGGCCGACCCTCAGCCAAACATTTAACGTCCACGGGTTTCGTTTCGCATTGCTTCGTAAGACGGACCCCCCATGTGCATACAAAAGTGCAAGCGTAGGGATCGAACCCGTGCACCTATGTGTCTCGTCCAGGGGCGAGGCGCACGCGAATGCACCCACCACGCCACCACCGGGCTTGACGTACTGCTAGGATCGATCGAGAGAACATCCGCAAAGAGTGCGCTTAGGAAGCGAGGCAGATTGAGAGGGGGTGCGGGGTGAGGGGGGAGGGAGAGGCAGCAGCAAGAAGGCGAGCATGCGCAGATTTATTCGAAATTTGAGAAATACTTCCGCTTCCGGTGGAGTGCATTTCTAAAATTTTTCTTCACGCTGTCTTATTCTTCCCCACCTCCTGTTCTTGTCGTTTTGCTTCGAGTCATCATCATCATCATTCGTTCGTCGTCCGTTCGTTCAAGTGGGCTCAAACGGCAGTCGGCGTCGCCGCAGAAGCATCATCATCAGTAGTAGTCACTCATTGGTTTGCGGTGCAGTGATGGCGTTTCCCTCCTGTGGCGTTATTGGTAGTGGTGGTGTTGGTGTTGTTGTGGTGGTTTTCGTTGTCGTCGTCGTCGTCGTCGTCGTGGTTGTCGCCATCGGGAGGTTGGGTGTGGGGGTTGTAGGTAGATAATAAATCGACGGGGGTTGCTCGTCGACGAGCTCGTATGGAGCGAGCCACGAACCAAAACGGGACGGGGAAGCAAACCGCTGCCCGAAATCATCGGGCCTTTGCTTCTGCTGCTGCTCCCGCCTCCGCGGCCGCCTCTTCCTCGACTGCAATCGGCGGTCCACCGCTGCTACCACCGCCACCTCTACGCCTGTACGCAGACGACTTTATGAGATTTATTAATCAAATTTAATTCATAATAATCCTCCACACTCGTCCTTCCACTACCGTTTTACCCCCCCCCCCCCCCCTACACACACACACGCTCTCCGTTCCAACCACCACCCTTTGCTGTGGCGGCGCCGAGAGCTTCAGCAGAAGAAGCGGCAGCAGCAGCCTCAGCTGCAGTATGATGATGGATCGAACGCATACGTAACTAGCACTGGCGGCGAAGGAACGGCGGCAAGCAAGCTAAATGTTTGAACGCTTGAGAGCTAGAGAATAAGAGGGAGAGAGAAAAGGCAAAAATATATATATTTAGGAAATCAGAGAGAGAGAGAGAGAGATATAGGGAAAGAGAGAGCACGTCAAGGGAGCAAGGCGGCCTGAGGACTCAGAAGCAATCGAAGAATCGTGACTGCAAATAGGCGACAAAACACTATTCGAGACAGACGACAGACGTTTAGCTAACACGCGTAGTTTGAGGAGCAACCGAAGGGCAACTTAACAGAACCAGGGTACGTGTGTGTGTGTGTGTGTGTGAGTTTGTGTGGGAACCGGGAACACTAACGGTGTGGGTCTCCCACTCATTCCCAAATCGAGACACACAGAGAAAGAAATGAAGGGTCAGAAGAACGAAAGAAGAGAAAACACCGTGCATATATAAATGGAAACCTCAGATAGCGACTAGCGTCGCCCTAACCTTATAGACAGGCGGCGGATAGTTGAGAAATTATTGCGACCCAATTATGGACGCCGTATAAGCGCAGACGTGCACCGAAGGCATAATTGAGATGGGGAACGTACGTAACGTGGAAGAAATCTTAATAGATCAAGAAGAAAAGCACGGCCGGGAAGCAATAAATGGGAAATGCAGCGCATATCAAGGCAAATGAGAAACGAGAACAAAAAATGGTTTGCCCGATATTCGAATGATATGTATACTCCTAGATTAATAATACTAATAATATATTATTAATGTTTATTAATATATTATTACTAATATATATTATTACGTTTTATATTATTATTATTCGAATCCGAAACAAACAATAATAACGATCAAAATAGTAATATCAGTGACAACGGAGCCCAATTAGCTGCAATACGCCGCTCTTTCCAGTTCATATAAACTATAAGTTCCTTTCTTCTTTTTCTTCCTCCACTTTTCTTCATCCCCCCCCCCCGCCCTGTTACGCACATTTGTATCTGTCTTTATGTCTTTCGGCTGAGAAGTTCTTCCTGTCGTGGCTCGCCCAATCTATGTTAAATGTCTTATTCTTTTGATCCTCTGCACGTTCGCGGCAGCAAAGGTCGCCGATTTCTACCTTTTCGCCGGTCCCTTTTCTAATGCACAATTGTGCTGCCTCTACCCTGCGCGCGGTGCCCCCTTGCAGCTCCACCGAAAAAGCGTGCTTTGCTCTTCGGCTTTTCTCCTCGTCCGGCACATGGAGCAGATCGCCTTCGCAGTAGCAGTCAGCTAACCTGCTCTCTCCGTGCTCTCTCGAAATCTCTATATTTGCCCCTTTCTCCTCTCTGCCTTGCCATCTCGCCGTATCTCTCTAAATATATTTCCCACCGGCCGTTTGAGTTTCCATTTCATTTCTCGCTCAAGCTCTCCCGGGTTGTCCCGTCGTTCGTTCTTAGCCTAGCTGCCTGCCTGCTTGCCTTTTGTGTTTCATTATTTACTCGGCGCCACCGCCGTCTTTAGCCATTTATTAAGTCAAAATTATTACGAGGCTATTAATTTATCGCTGCCGCTGCGACTGCCGTCACCCTCCCCGCTGGAAGTAGGAGGAGCGCAGTAGCGGGTGTGCGATGGCGCTACCGATGGACGCACCAGCACCAGGACGAGAGATCTGCAGGAGGCCGGTGCTTCTCGCATCGCCGCCCCCATGACGTTGGGAATTTGACGCCCCTGTCGCAGCGCCTTGGGGTCGTCCCTTACGTTCCATCTTGTTTGTCTTCCTGTTCTTCTTGTTTCTCTTCTGCTCTATGCTTCATTTTCTATCCTGTCGACCGGCTACCTTGCCGGCGGCGTCATGATTGTAGTGTCGTGTTGTCATCATCAAGGTGGTTGTCGTCGTCGTCGTCATGGTAGTCATTGTCCGATCTTTAGTGGGTGGACCGCGTCGTTTTGGTAGTGGCGGCGGTGCCGACGACCGTCATGGCTTGGTTGGTTGGTTGGTTGGCTGGCTGTCCTCTCGTCCTGGTTCTGTAATCCGTGGCTAGAACGAGTCACAAGAACGAGCCACCCTTACCCTCACGACAGCAGCGCCCCTCACCCCCCCCCTTTTCTACTCGTTTCTCATTCCTTGGTCCCGTGGTGCCCCGGACACGATTTCTTCACCACTGTTGTTCTCTCGGTCTGGGCCCTGACCCATTCATCGCCCTCGGGTTCACGACCATGGCCACGGCAGCAGTGCGGTGTATCCATTCTACCGGGAGGGCGCGTGGTAGGGGGCGCGGGGTTCCTAAGTCTAAGCGGACAAGCCGATCAGCCGTTATCCGTTCACTTGTCATAGCCGCTGCTGCTGCTGCTACAGACAGAGCACACTGGCAGATCGGCGGCGGCAGCGGCAGCAGCAGCAGCGACGCACGACGACTCCGAGACGTCTCATTAGAATATTATAAATTCCCTCTTGTGACCTCGTCCGTGGGTCACACAACAAGCGGGGCACAACCGAGCCGGGTACTGCTGTGCTTTTGCCAGTTTTGAACTCTCCTTTACCTTGTCGACCGCTTCGGCGGGGCTGTTCTGTCGCCCTAAGTTATCTAGCATGAACGGTGAAAGAAAAGTAATGGTACCAGCAGCAGCGGTAGAAGTAGCAACGGCTTCATCTGCAGATATTTCTCTCCTACCATTCGGCACGTCGCCGATCAGACCAATCAGATATCGTAGATATTCAGCCCAGCCGAATCGCGGCTCGCCTCTTCGATCTTAGCTCTCCTATAACGAACGACGAATGACTGGGAAGGTGGGGAAACGTGGCCGCCAGCCACCGCATTTGAACCCCGCCCTATTGAGAGCGTACACATATGGCTTCTGTGAAATCCTTTTGCGATAACGGTCTCTGAAAAGCGGTCTAGGGGGTGCAAAGTGGATTTGTCTGTATTTGTTATGTGTTATGTCGTTAACGGTATTGTTGTCGTGTGCATGATCATCAGAAATACGTATGCGTTTATTTGTGTTTGGCATTATCGTTACAGCTTATGCTGTAGTACTGGCATTGTATAATGGAAGAGCTTTGTTCTCTTGGTGCAATCCTATTGTATTTCAATCAGTTGACAAGGCCTTGGATGTAATTGGCCTATCGTAAGTCGGTATTTTTCCCTATTTACGTTTCTCTTATTCTTGCGTTCGGTCCTTCAGTGGTATTGAAAGTAGATCGTGTTAATTCCTCTAGTTCGTCGTCGTAGGGTAACACCAACTAACACGAACGCCAAGGTCTTTTTTAGCAAGAGGTCTCTGAGGTCACAGCTGAACGAGAAGGATTGTTTTATGGTCAGCATACGTGCGACCTAGCGACCGGCCGAGGGAGGAATCAGAAACATGTCAGGGTAGAACAGCGAAGGCAGATATGGGGTTTGAAGTTGGCAAATACGGTGAGATATGTTGAGGCTGCGCGTGCCTGTACGTTTCTATATCTACCTACCCGTCTGTCTATACATGTGTGTTTAAAGGGGGTTTCCTGCACACGCAGTTCATACCGTGATGAGTTCGAACTGAATCAAAGCGAGGAAGATGGCCCAAAGAACGAAACAAGAAAAGACCAAATCACTATGATCATCATAATCATCACTATTAGCCATTATCATCATCATTATCATAGTGGTAGTAATTGTAGTAGTATCAGCAGTAGTGAGAATAGTAATCGTTAAAGCCGAACGAGGACGCCGGCAGCCGCATGTGCTTGCTTGAGAAGCAGCCGAGCTTACAACGTAGCTGGCAACCAACGTCAGAGACCGAAAAGGCGCCTCTTCAGGGGGGGGGGGGGGGCAGGCACAGTGTGCATTTCGGTTATAAATGTACTTTGGTCACGTCTTCGGCCGTCTATTTGGTGAGAATATAATTTTTTAATGCTTCCTTTTCTTCTACTGCCGCCATATTACCACCACCACCACCGCCGCCGCCGCCACCACCACCACCAGTGCCGCTGCGGCTACGACCACGAGCACCACCATCCCACTATTCCTTTCCCCTGTTCAACTCCTCCAGCTCTCTTCGTTCTTGCTTCTTTTGCGCCCCGCGCCCCAGTATGGTCGGCCGTTGTTGGCGGCCGGTACCGATACAACAGCAGCAGCAGAAACAGCAGCAGCAACGACTGCTTCCCTGATGTCCATCGTCGTGGCCGGTTTGCCCTGTCTATCGAAGAGGGGGCAACGAGACTTTTCGACGACGACGACGAGAGGCGAATCCCGCCTCCCTGTGGGGGAAGGATTGACGGGCTTCGGTGTGAGCGTACGGGAAGGGGATTGTCGATGGTAATGGCCACACACCATCGTGTTCGTCGACGTTGCGGCGACCGTTGATGTTGATGCTGATGCTGGCGGTGCTGCCTGTACTGGCCGCTTCGTGCCTCCGTACAGCAGCGCCTTCCACTGGTGCCTGCCCCCACCAAACAACCGACTGGACCATAGACCGACTGCCCCTGCCGGACGGCCGGAGGGGGAGCGGCAGCGGGTAGACGCCCGGCCAGGGAAGACCATGCATTTCTAATGGCGAATGATACATTTTTATTCAAAGCTATCTGCTTATTGACTTCTCTCCAGCGGGCGGAACCAAAAATAACTTTTCGACCATGTACGGCCGCCGTCTTTCAGCTATCTTGCCGCACACATACATGGCATACGTATATATCAAATGTATAAAAAAAACAATATATATATATTGATGATTGCCTTATGCATTTATTTAACCCACATTGAGGTGTAAACCATTGTACTCCAGTAAACGTGTGCAGAAACTACATTGGTTGTACGTTAAGGCCTGGTGTCGATCACCTAGACAAGGTGCCAAGTGCCGCCGCCCGTCGTCACGTCACCGAAACGTGAGCCCCCGGTAGCTAATCTAAGACATTTACATATTTAACGATAATAACTCTCTCGGTTCTCGTACCTGAAAGTGAAATTAAAACAACGCAATTATTACTTACATAAATGAATCATTCACCAGCCAATCATGGGCTGTGTGTATGACCCTTGCAAGTTCATATTATGTAAGTACTTTAGCGGGATCGAAAAGACTTTTCGAATTTTAGCCTATGCCTCAGCACACTATTTGTTCTAGGTGGGACCAATGGGGTTTCCACACAATTTCAGCCATTTTGTGAAACTTGTTCGGCGTGGGCTGCGAAAGACGTGCCGCTAGGCGTGAACGTTACGCTAAGTTAGACAAATTCAACCGAGGATCTATCCAGGAAAAGTATTTCTGGTCATTGCAATCGTCCTCCTGAGCGGAACTTCATGATCCTACGTCCTGTTGTCGTTCGTTTACCGCAGACAATTATTTAGGTCAACGTAAACACGGCTGTGGAGAACAAGACTATCCCGTGCAGCGTAACGCGCACGCATGGGAAAAAGACCCAGTCGAGGGTTGGTAGATCTCTTAAGAGGACCGTAAAAATGAATTGATTCAAGTTGTCTCCCTATGGGTAAACCGTGGCTTGCTGGAAAAGGTGGTACTCACTTACTCTATCCTATGCGCGACTGCGTTCGCCCGAAGTGCCGACAACCACAGACAAAAAAATCCGTTGCCCCACTCTAGCAGCGGCCAGCTTCTCGATCACGATTTGCCACAGTGCTGTGACAAAGGCCGATTTGTAGTCAACGATCACAACATAGAACGACAGGTGCTTAGCCCCGACAGAGGTTTTCGTTTTCGAAACTGTTAAATCCCTTCGGGGCACCACCGACGCATCGCTTCGGCGGAATTCTGGAGGAGATCCTCTGCCGAGTCACCAGTATCAATGCTATACATTTATTTTAATGACAGGAACTGGGAACTCAGGATGATGGTGTTTTCCTCGGCCAAAAGTACTCTCGCGTGCATAAGACTACTAGGGAAACAATTTCTTTTGGTCGGTTGTGTGAGGGCCTCAAATGCGGTTAATGGTAAAGTAAGGGGGTCTTGGTATTGATACGGCCCGTGAAGGATTTTTCAGTAAGAAGGACGACATTGTACTCTGCAATGCTAATCTAAGAACGACAAGTCCTTGCAGTTTCATTGGCACACGCTTCTTTGGAGCGATTGGGCTACAACAGCAGGAGCGAATTTTCTTCAACTGCACGCAACCATCCGGTCCCGGATGAGTGCATATTTCGAAAGCAATGTCCGGTTGCTCCCCTTTTCTTTTCGACATTTTGCATCATCTTAATGACAGTCTTACCCTGTCGGTTCAAATCTGTCAAGCGTAGTGGGCCCCGTAGCTTCTTGAAGCTAAAGAACCTTCAAAGCGATTATATATTTTACAGTGTGTGAGTGCCTGGCAGAATCGACGCTCTTCTAAGCTAAACTGTAGTTTCTTTACTGCCAGGTCTTCCGTCAGTGATTTCCTCGTACGCAGTCCAACCGCATAAATTGCCAGCATGTTGTCGGCCAACGCGGACAGGCATTGTGCTACATTTGCAAGTATTCTGAATTCGACGCTGTTCTCGTATGCTGTCCTACGCCAAAATACAGGCTAAATTAGCGTTTACCCGGCCATAATTTTTCACCAGTGGGCTTAGCAAGATCGGACTACGAAGGAGTGGCATGGTTAAGGCATCTGCACGCAGGCCCCAATGAGTTGTATGCAATCGTGACATTCTTGTCGAACCGCTTCCTTTTGCCAGCCTAGTGTCTTCGTGTCTATGAATGTCTGTCTGGCTGTTGTCTGAGCAGGTATCACGCACCGTTGGACCACAGTAGTACATAGATCACAGAATTATCCTTTTCATGCAGATGGTAACTTTGCCATTGTCGGCGAGCTCAAGTCAGCAGGTATGTAGGTATGTAGGCTATGTGGGTATGCAGTAAGGGCCTTTTGAATATTACCGCTCTATCGCTTCGGTATGTCAAGAAATGTTTGATCACTGGCTACTATTGCTGCGGACTATCATTACGAGTAAACGGCATATCGCCGTCGAATTATCGCCATATGAAAACATGAGGGCAATTCAATAATTTAGTATAATTTCATGTGTGTTACACTAGTCGACATCGACAGGGTTGGCGTTGCATATATGCGCTGCTCGGTCAATTTCGCATGCATATTTCCGACCTGATCCTGATCTTGATACACACTAAAGTTGTGTCTTACTACCACATCACAGCGTGGAATCGCCGTGAAGCATATCTTCACTGCACCAAAGGCCGAATATGTTGACACATTTAAGGTATCCCTGCTGACTAGCAGTGGTACGCTCTATCATTCAGTCTCAATAAGGATCGCTTAAAGGAAATTCGGTCAATAACAGGGATCGAACCGGCGGCACCCCGGTAAATGATACCAACCATGACTAGCGCACTGGCCGCCTCCATAGACTATGCCGCCATCACCACCGCCACTGCCGAACGCGATTTCTTGACGTGCTGTGCGAATCTCATGAATCGCCGTCGTCGTCGTTGTTGTTGTTGTTGCTGCTGCTTGTGCCGTTATTGTTGTTGTTGAGTTATTATCGTTGTTATTTTGTCGTCTTATCGGTTGATTAAGCTATTATGTATATGTTATTATCGTTGTGTCAGTTGTTACAATAACTGATATTGTTAATGTGGTTGTCATCGTCGTTCCAGATTATTATTATTATTATTATTATTATTATTATTATTATTATTATTATTATTATTATTATTATTATTATTATTATTATTATTATTTGTTGATGTTGTTGTTGTTGCAGTGGCACGGCAGCTATGCTTAAAACCTCCAGATCTAGAGAACCAATTATCTTCGTCGAACACAAGAGAAGTCGCTGCCTATGCTCTATGATTGTCGTATTATTGCTATTATTATTCTTAGTACTGCCTGTAATGATAAGGATTTGGGCACCGCCGTCGCGAGCGCATGTTTGACCCCCCACAGGTGAGCGCGGCGCTCATGGCCGCAGCGGGCTGTGTCCACAGGGAGGCCCGACCTACAAGCTTATGGCGAAGCGACAGCGTTTTTTAAGCGACCATTGATTTGCCCGATACGCACTGTGCCAAACTCGGCATACGCTTAATGCGACATTGTAGCGGTCGAAGTGGGCGTAAAAGTAATAACATTGGTAGTAGTAGTAGTAGTAGTCAGCGGCAATATTAATACTCGCGGTTTGCTCGTCGAATTACTGCAACGCGAACAACCAGATGAAGTCTATAAGTCTCTTTCCTTCAGTCTAGTGCCCATCCTCTCTCTCTCTATCTCTCCCCCCTCTCTATCTTAATGCCCTCCAAATGTCTCCGTCGAGTCCCTCTGCACGAGTTTCTCTTCGACCCCATGGCGCGCGCGCGCGTGCTCTGCTCATAGATTTGAGGCGTATCGCATTTGCTCGCCTCTTTGTCAATAGAGACCGCCTGCAGGCTCGTTTAGTCGAGGTGGTTTCGCTCAAATAAGCAATTTACATTTGTAGTACACAGCAATAATAATAGTAATCACAATTACAATCGCACACCAACCGTCGAAGTCGAAATAATTACGCTACGATAAATTAATTGCTCTTCAATGCTACGCGATGCCCGCTCTTCCCGCGGCCGGCCAGCCCGACAGGCTCGACGTAATTGCCTGACTCCAGTACATACAATTACTTTACGCTAAAATAGAAGCTGTTATCATACCACTGGTTAAACGATTGTTCTTAATTTCGGTCGATATTTCTATATTTATTAATGGCTGTTGATGAAGCACGCCCACGTGCTCACAGATTTAGCGATTTGCATCATCCTACGCAAATGTAAAATTGCCCGAACGTTAAGTTATTCTTCTAAGTTGCCAGTTGCTAAATATTGACTTTGGTATTGGCCAACATGATGGCGAAGAAGAAGTTGAGGCCACACACACACTTGAGACCGTGTAAGAAAATGTACCTACGGACAAGTCACTATTTCGTCGTGGAAGTTTACGGAATACCAAATATTAAAATGAGGGATTTTTGGTAGCGTGGAGAACGGATCATAAAGTCACGTCCAAGTTGTTTTGCGTTATCCCCAAACTCAATACGATATTGGAGATCTTGACGCATCTTTCCAGCACTACACTATGTCTTGGCTTATGTCGTTATCTTGCGCGCACTAACTATACACTTGTTAATCGTACGCCAAGTGATCCTGCTTTTAAAAGCAGAAGGTTTTAGTCAGTAACGTCAAGAAAAGTTGCCTTGAAGATCTGAAATTTTGCCCCTAGGACTGGTTCCGGGCATATTGATACTTACGCAAGTCCAACCAGAAAAGAGCATGCCTAAATATGGCAACAGCGTAGCTATCGTGGGGATATTCTAAGATTTAAAATGCTCTAACACAATGGCCGACTTAAGCTTTCGCGCCTCATGCGAGCAAGCTAACTTAGCCGCATACAAATATGTATAATCACTATGCTCTAATCATGGTGTTTAAGTTCTCTCTCTAGACCATTGGCCTGGAAAATAACAAAACTTCACATAGAGGATGTTCCGTTATTTTATTTGTCGTGTCGGAGTCGCTCAAAGTCGAAGTTCGAGTGAAGTTTAGGCGGGGTGCAATTTCCATCAAGGGTAATTAAAATGACCGCCACTTCAGTGCAGAGTGTTGAAATGCAATCTTATCTAATGCCTTAATTTTTTAGGACAAGTGCGCTATCAGGCCAACAACGAAAGTAGTCGTACTTTTCTCTGAAACTCGATTGCGGCAGTATAGCTGAGTATCTTTCAATTTTCCCGTTCTAAATCATTGAGCGTGCGATAGTTTGTTGGCGATAGGCCGTTACCAATACCCCTAACGTCATATGTATGTGCGAGATACTTGCTGAAGGCAGCACTTTAGTTCCGCGTTTCTGTCGTTTTGTCGGTATCAAGTGTTCCGCTGAAACCAGGGGTCGCAGTAATTAAGTATGCTGTTGACCTTTCTGCGACCTGACAATATTCTTGCCGGTTGCCCCTACGTACACGTTTCCAACCGGCTGAGTTAAGCTGCTCTCATTTCAAAGTTTTTACTGTCACGGTGTCGAGCAGTTGTGTTGTAAGAGACTTGTTCCCACTAGAGATATTAATCTGCTCTGTCTCGCTATATTTGTATCGAAAATCACAATATTTGCATTTTTGACAATACCCTTTTCGACTCTCGTCCAGGATATGGGTTAAACCGATTATTAAGTGCACTGTTCAAATGCACTGTGGTAGTTGAAATGTTGTTCTCCTTGCCATGCACCCCTGGTCTTGCAAGAAACTCGACCACCTTTAACTGTATGATGTACCAAATGTTTCGTGCTATGTTATTAGCGCCTTATAAATAACATGGTGCATGCACCCCTTAAATTGCAGTGCAATGTAATTGACATTGTGGACATTTTATATGAGAGTGAAGGATATTTTCTTCTCAACCGACCGTTGAGTAAAACGGTTATTTGTTCACGGGCATTGGACGGGATGAGGCCCTTAGACAGACAACTCAGTCAAAATGTCTACATATACAATCCCAAATCTTGTTTTTATTGATAACGTAAATGCTTTTCTTCGTGCTATGAACATGAGTTAATGTTGCCCCAAGGCTAATACTCATATACAGTCTTGTTGTCGTTTTCCATCGTCTTCAGAAGCAAACGTGCGAAGCCGGCACATTTGAACGCCTGACTAAACGTGTGAAAGGTCATGTTGTGTCTACATGATTACCGCTGCAGCATCTACGAAAAAAGCTAGGTCAACACCCAGTCGCAGTCCTGCATAAAAGCATTTATTGTCATCGTTTAGAAGCATTCCAGTTTGTGAACAAGATAGGACATGTTAGTAAGTTCCGGCCTCGCTGTCTACATTCAGCTCAAAGCTTTAATTTATCCTGTACTACATTTTTCATTACCGCGAATTCACTCTTCAGCGTTTAGAATAAAAATCATATTTGGCTTTGGCTCTAAGAGCTAACTGTGCATGCGTTGCTTAGCTCATATTATTTGCAGCCTTGCTTCTGTGTTCTGTCGGATATCCAATTTATACATTGATAAATACACTCTTGGCTTCTTCTTAGTATACTTCTATACGAAGTAATTTGAAATGTTTTGGTCTTAAATCTGTACGCACCCAGAGAACATCGCGTGGGGTTCAGTTACCAGTCACCTTTAAAACATTACGCAATCAAAGCCTTTTAACTGACACTGTTGCTGTAGCTAAAAAATACGTTGGAGGAAGCTAGAAGAAGGATCGTTCCGATGGGGTAAAAAAGAGTCGCCCGGCTCCTTCATCAGCGGCTCGCTATTAATGTACGGCGGGGTAATGCAGCTTCCAAGTGTCGTGCTTGCTGACGAATTGGACTCGGCCAGGCTTGATTTAGATTAAAGAAAACATGCTCACAGGAACCATGCTTTTGGCCATTGTTTTAAGAGTGTATTACAATGCAAAGTCTTACAAACGCGCATCACGTATCGTCGTAAAGCTTTTTTAGTCTAAAGAAAAAATAATTGCAGATGAACAAATGCAAACGGTGACTTCTACAACATACCAAGATATACAAGACATATCGATAAGCACAATAAATTAGGTATTCTGGTCTGATTCTTCATGTGACAGTTGCCGCGAATACACTAGGTACACAGTGCATTGCTATCACAGTCGGGGACGTTCAAATGTCCCGTTTTACGAGAAATATGAGTTGTGTACCTGCCTACAGAGGTGTTCCAAGTACCGTGCTGTGGAAGCTGCATTAAACCATAAATTATTGCATTACTTCTCTCACCAGAAACACGAAGAAGATACAGGACTATAAAGAAAACTTTAAGGCGTGAATTATACTCAATTTAACTGAAGTACACAGAATAAAATCAAAATAACAAGGTAGTGTGTGTACTTGCTAACGCCATATTTCATCCATCAGTTTCCTGTGTGGCTTCCCCGGGATAGCTCCATAGTGAGTTGAAGTTGTCTCTGAAGTGTCCCTCGAAGTGGAAATGAATTTGTCTCTGAAGTGTTCGTTCAGTGGAAATGAATTACCGAACGCTTAGGATCTTTAATCCCAGGGTGTAGTGACGTATATTTAGCGCGTATGTTGGTAGTGTACACATTTCGTTAATCTTTATTCGTATTGCTAGTGGGCGAATAACGTGGCAAATGACGAGGAGCGTACATTTACTACCAGCACAATGCGACATTCGATATCCGGTGTCGTGTTTGGAGGCAAATGTTTTGTAGTAATATATCGGATCGATTGAGCGCAATCCAACGTTTTCACGTGGGAGACCCGTCGAGTCATTTTGACAAATCACCTCGCGCCTCCCCATTGTGCGTGCTAATGCACGACCGTTAATTTAGCCTTCGTAAGTGGCTGTTTGCATTCAAGCTAGTTAAATTCTCTCGCTTGTCGTCTAATAAACAGCTCTTCTTGTTCGTGGCACGCGATGTTATCGCAAGATGATACTTACTGTTCAACGACGGCTGTTCTCTCCACCCCATTGGTTTTGGATTGGTAATTTAAATCTGCTGCCCACCATCAAAACTTTTGCCTTACCCGCGTTTTTGCAGCGATGACGCTATGACAGCTGCAATGCCCGGATCATCGTCATCACCATCATTCTCTTGTCTAGCAGAAGCAGCGTTACTACCAGCTTGAGCGTCCACTAACCACGTCGGGATCGAGTTTTCGACCGCTTCGGTCACCGAATCAAGTTAGCTTGTCGCAAAGTCGTGAACGGTTCGCAGGTCGGGGCCGGGGGCCACGCGGTGGTTAGAGACGAGGGGTAAACCCATGAAACGGGGTACTAGTAACAAGAACGATTCCAACAACAACAACAACAACAACAACGACTACGACGACGACGACGAGGAATGACTTCAACTTCAACGCAGGATTGACAGCCGTCGTACGCTCGTCGACTTGATCCCGCTGGTCAGCTAAAGTTGTAATGATGGGTTAAGCGGCGTGTTCATCACCACACACCACCAACCAGCACGGCCACGACTATGGGCCACGACCACGACCATCTGCTTTGTCGTTTCGATGATTTCTCTCTGATTCGTTCTATTAAGTGTCTCATTGAAAGGTTTGAGGCGGACTTGTCGGAACTGGCTGGGGGCTGAAAGATGGGGGTTATCCTCTCTCTTTCTCTCTGTTGCCAATGTACGAGAATGGCGACAACGGCGAGTTGACGATGATGATGATGATAATGACGAATACGACGACGGCGATTCACTCACTGATCTATGGCGAACCAGTAGAAGAGAAGGCTGTGTGGCCCACCATTGCTGCTGCTGCTGCCACTTACTACTCCTACCGTCACCACCACTACTACGGCTGTGCCTCTGCTGTATCCCCGCTATTGCCCTCGATGCACGTTTTCCCCGTTGGCCCCGGGTTCTTGCTGCACCCGCAATTATAAGTGACCACTCTCCGCTGCTTTAGCGAGTGACACCCACCGGACTCCCTTGTGTGCCGCCGCTCCGTAGCGACGGAGTTGAGCGGCGGGTCATGCGGCACGATGGTTCGGCGGGGTAGGACAATGATGCGTATGGTGACGCGCCCGAGCCCGCCCTTACAGCAGAGACGCCAGTCAGCCAGCGGACTTCGTACACCCATGCCAGGGTAGGCACATGTCGCCAATACATGCTGTGTTGGTTCGTCGTTCAATCGTTCATTTCGTCATTCCTTTATTCCCTCATGTTTCCTGTCTGCCTGCCTGCCGCTGCTGCTGCTGCTGCTGGTCTGAAAATTTCCTGCATTTAGCAGCCCTCTTTGGCAGCCCCCCACACGGCGATGTGATCTCCGTCATCGTTGTTGTAACATCTTCATCATCATCATCATCATAATTATCGCCGTCATTGTGTGTAACTGTGTCGCTGTACTGTTCGTTGCGAGGCCCGCTCGACTTCGATCAAAAAGCGATCCGGGAGCGAACGGTTCAGGCGGCTTTTGGCATGATGGTTGCTTATGCCTGCACGCGGAGCCATATGAGCGCGTCGTCCCAACGGTCCTTACGGCAACGGTTAAGGTTAACAGATAGGCGGTGGCGACAGGCGGATCGACGGACACGTTTAACGAAGGCAATGATCGTGATGACAGTGGAGCATAGGCATAGGAAAAACAAAGGAAAGGAAAATACAAATAAAAAGAAAAAAGCGGAGAGGATATTGACTTTATTTGACTGCATTTCGATTGCCTGTTCTGCCACATCGTAGCTCCAGTTGTAGGTGTTGAAAACTGGTTTTGTTGCTGTCTCTAGCCTCGTTTTCCTTCCTGTGCACGTTCGTCTTTTTAGCTATCTTTACTCTCCATTTAATACCTAATGTAAATCTTTTTTAACCAGCAACAGTAGGACTCTTCGTTATGTGCGTGTGTGTGTTTGTGCAGGCTTCCGACACAGCATCTCACACATGTTCCTCAAGGAGCAAAATGAAAAAATGCTTTCTTTTTATTTCCAACTTTATTACTGACCATTCCTTCACGAGTGAGGCAGCGTGCACCATTTTCTTATTAGTCTTTCTATTTTTATTATCAACTTTTTATATTGTCCATATTCAGTCTTCAAGATGGCGGCGCCCGTGCGGACGCGTTTTCTGTGCGCTCTGATGGTATTTTACATTTGTACACAAAATTGGACCGTTAACAGACAGTACGAGTCAGTACGCGATGGTGACAACCCCTACACTCTATATAGACCATCACTGAGGCCCCAACTACAGGATTCACTACTGAGCATGGTGAGTCTGTCCATTCACCCACCCCGGCACTGGCCTGTGAAGTCCCGACTTCTAAGGGCAACCGCGCTACTAGCACTGTTGCTTTTGTGTGGGGATATCGAAACGAACCCCGGACCTCCCTGCACTATCTGCGGTGGACAAACCCTTTAGATTAGAGAACGTACTGTGTGTGAAAGTTGCAACAAACCGTTGGACACACACTGTTCCTTCCAGATACCAGAAAATAACAGCACAAACTGCAAGTCATGCTTCTGGCGAGAGGTCTCCTTGCACGTTGCCAAAAACACTACTCCAGCCAGCACCACACCGTGCAAGTGCCTAGCGGAACTCCAGGCACTCAGGAAACAAATCGACACAAACAAGCAAACAGCAAACAAGATCCTGGGCAAAAGTAGCACAGCACTAACAACACTAAAAACAGCTGACCTCCGATCCAACCAACCGACTATCAAGAGATACCAACCGAAGCAGCAACAACAGCAACAAAACGTGCAGTTACGTTCGAAGCGCGACGTGCCTACTCCACGGCGTCTCCGTTTCAATAGCAGCCAACACTATAACGTCGTCGGCACACCAAACGAAGTGCATACTCCACACAACCCTCCCTGGCACACAGTCGGAAAAGGCGGACGTATAATGCACGTTACGACCGGCACGAACAAAATGACTCAACTAAGAGCTGTAGAAGCACATAGCGTACCAGATCGTCCGCGTGTTAAAGCACTCTTTGTTAGCCGCGTAGAACTGTCACACTCTGCGGACGCGATCAAAGAGCATGTATGTCGAATAATAGGGGCAGACACGGAAGTGAAAGTGACAAAACTTGCTGGCATGAACCAGGAGTATTACAACAGCTTACACGTGCAGGTAGCTGCAAATAGATTCAATGAACTACTAGACCCGTCCGTCTGGCCGGACGGCATTCACTTCTGCCCGTACCGCGGCCAGTTACACCAATATAGAGTGTCCAGCGCAGTGCACGAAGTGGGGGCGAGCATTGGCGCCAAACGATACAGGGCAAGCGTGGAGGAAGATCACAGTGAAAACAAAGAAATTGAGACAAATCAATGACAAGATAGCCAGCCAACACCCCAAGAACACAAAACAGCTCCTTCGAAATGTCTGCTATGGAATGCCGAATCTCTCAACCATTATATCGAACAACAGGAGAGAACATATTCAGCAAATACGACATATTGCTCTTAACGGAAACCTTCGAAACAGACCCCACAAAAACCCCCTTCCCCCACCACAAAGTATTTCACGGACTGGCAATTGAGCCGGAGGGACGAGGAAGACTAAAATGGGGCGTATGTATAGGAGTAAGAACAACGGAGAATGCCAAGCTTCTTCATAGCACTGCCAGACACATTGTACTAGAGCTCACCGATTATTACTTAATCTGTATTTATAGCCCGCGTGAAAAGGCGGTAGATCAAGTGATACAGGACATTGGCGAATGTATGGGACTTTGCACAGATGCGAATAAAAATGTAGTAATAGGCGGATATTTTAATTGTGACTTGACAAAAGAAAGTTTTAGAAAAATGAGTTTTAAAACAGGAATTGACAAGCTTGGACTGGCCATCCACAGTAATTATTCAGAGCCTACATATATTAGTTGGAATGGATACAGCGCGGCTGATGCGACGACGTGAACGAAATTGAAATAACAATTAAATGGTCCATTCACCTTGCTGAGAAATCAAACGTAAAGGCAAAAATCCAGAGACACAAGCCTTGGTTTAATGAGGAATGCCGGAAAATGAAGCACGCAATCTGTTCAATTCAAAATAGGTCACCAGCAACACTCCGCCGCATAGCAGAGATGAATAAGGATTCACGCACATAAAAAGAGAGAAAAAATTGCGTTACGAAGAAGATCAGCGTGTACGGCTTATAATAGCAAGCGTGCAGAAGCCGTCGCTAAATCCAGTGATAAACGATAATGACTGGGTAGATAACTTCAGAAGACTACTGACACAAGAGTGTGCATTACCAGACCGAGATGCCTGTGACGATGATAATTTTACAGATTTTACCGAAAACGAAGTCGAAGCCGCTATTAAGCAGAAACAGGATGGGAAGTCAACAGCGCCAGATCTTATTGCATATGAACACCTCAAGAAGAACGTAAATGTAGTTTGTCCAATTTTAACAAAGCTCTACAATGTATGTCTTAGACACGGGAAAATACCCGTCGAGTGGCGGCAGAGCTTTCTGCAGCCTATCTTCAAGTGTAAAGGAGATCCAACTGACCCGAGAAACTATAGAGGCATCGCACTCACAAGCGTGCTCTATAAGATTCTAACATCGCTAAGCGTTAACAGGCTGTACTCGGCCACCGAAAAGAAGGTCCCGCCGGAGCAATATGGCTTTCTACGGGGACGGTCTACGTCAGATGCGGTCTCATTTGTAGTGAAACATGTATCATATCGCCGCTCAGTGAAAGAAATGACATACGCTGCTTTTATTGATTTTAAAACTGCATTCGATTGTCTTCCGAGGGACTGTCTGCTGAACACTCTACGATCAAGTTTTAACATAAAGGGAGCAACTTTTAACATTTTACATGACATTCTAGCATATAACGTCATAACGATTAAAAACGGCGATCACTACGTACAAGAACCCGTAACACAAACAATCGGAGTGGCCCAAGGGGACTCAGCTAGCCCTTTCATTTTCATTCTGTACGTGACTGGACTCTCGGATCTGCTCCGTGGTCTCAAAGCCCCACACGCTTTCTATGCGGATGACTTGGTTATCCTAGCAAAATCCCGAAATCATCTTCAGTTTTATCTCAACGAGACTGCACAATGGTGTGAACAGAACAAACTCTCGATCAACACAGATAAAACAAAGGTAATGCGCTTCAGCAGAGGAGGATCATATGCTGCTAGAGATCATCGCTTGAAAATAAACGAGAGAGTGCTTGAGGTGGTCAACAGCTTCACTTACCTAGGGGTTATCCTAACCCCAAGGCTCTCATTTAGTACACATGTTGACGGAGTACGGGCAAAAGCGGCGGCCACAATCACCTTACTAGAAGATCTACGCGACGTAGACCTAAAAACAGCAATGAACTGTTTCAAAATCAAACTTCTCCCGACCATAACATATTGTTTACCCGCCATAGCACCGCATTTGACAATGCGTGATTTAAAAGTCCTAAATAGAGTGAAGTCTTGCTTTGTCAAACGCATATTGGGACTGCCTGAAAACGCATCTGCCACACTAGCCTTAGAACTGTGCGGAGAAAGAACACTCACGGAAGACTTGGTTCTCAACAAGGTCCCGTTCAACACAGAAGCATTGGACTCCTACCGAACATTCAAAGAATCAAGAAACATACAGTTTGCCATTGAAAACTACACTGATGGCCCAGCATTTTATTTTGATAAATGGAAAGGAAGCCGCCAACGGAATCGCACAATTGTGTGCCGAACGACATGGCACGGGTACCACCATTTTATGTGCATGAAGCCAAATTGTTTTACCATTGAAGAATGCGTATGTAGTTTTTGTGGACAGTCCGATATTGGGCGGTACCACATGCTTGTATGTAAGGAAATTGTTGGAACCTCCCTAACAGCCAGAGTTGATTATATAATGTCAGACCACACTGTTGTATTGTGACTGTAACCACCAATTCTATGGTGAATAAATCACGAATGAATGAATATTGTCCATATTCGTGTGACCTCTGTTGTTACCCTTATATTATGGTAGTGTCTGTAGTTTGTTTTCTAGCCATTTTTGCCCTTTTTACTTCATTCACGAGACTGTGCTGGCTCAGTCCTGGCCAGCGAAACACCTCGTCCCATCTACCGCAGAAGCAACCATGTCTGGTGATTGGCCGACTCCAGCTTTCAGTAAGATAGCCACCTGCTGACTATACCAATTGTCCAATTGTTGATGTATCTTTATTCTTCTCGCGCTGAACTAAGAGGGAAAAATCTAACTCTGATATATATATATATATATATACATATAAATATATATATATATATATATATATATATATATATATATATATATATATATATATATATATATATATATATATATTTATATATATATATACATTATATATATATATATATATATATATATATATCGCTTGGAATTTATACCTAATTACACACGTTACCCTTTTATATCAGGGGCGCTTAGCGCGGCAGCATATGTCGTACCTACGCATCCATGTCATCAATGTATACTACAATACCTAGTGAGCATTCCCACCGTTGCATTTTTGTATATATGGGGGTCCGTCTATAAAGCAATGCAAAAAAGCAGTCCCGTGGAGGTTAAATCTTGGTTGAGGGTCTGCTCGAACAAGTTTATTTAACATTTAGTCCTAAAGCTAGGACTTCCGACAGGCCTATGTCTCTGGCCTCCCCCAAAGCTGTGCATTGTTTTACAATATGTTCGATTGGCTTATTCCCTAGCCCACAAGCTCGACATTCTGTACCCCCCCCTCCCTATATTTGGCTCGTTGTATCCTTGTATCCAACATCCCTGCCCTGGCACCTGCCCGCTCTGGAATTATCGTATACCCATTCTACCTCGCTCTATTTGCCCTTTTCCTTTCCATATATATTTGCCAAACTCAGTTCGGAACCTATCGCCAATCCATTTGCCTGTACATAACTTGTTTACCCTCAATTTCAGCATTTTCTCCAATACCCTCGCTCTTGCCCATTGCTAGCCCTTAGTCCATTTATTCCTTTTTCAGCCTTTTTTCTCAGTATTATCTCTTCTTGCTCTAAATAGTCATCCTCTGTAGTCATTGTAATCCCAAGATACTTGTACTGACTTATATATAGTCCAATTTCTTTCCCTGCAATACAAGCTTTCTCTTCTCATAACCCCATTAAATAATAAAACTGTGCTCTTTTTTTTACATTAAACACCATGTCTAGTTCTTCCCGCATGCAGTCAGCACTTGCGGAACTTTGCTAGTTCCCCGCCCTAACACTACCATATCGTCAGCAAACAGCAGCACAAGCGTCTTAATATGTACACTCTTTTTCCCGAGCTGCCGTCCTAAACCCGAAATATTAATCTTTCGCCCATGTCTCTCTATATGCATTTAAAAAATCACCGATGACAACGGACATTCTTACCTAACCCTCTTAGTAACTAATATATATATATATATATATATATATATATATATTTAGTTTATATATATAAACGAGAGACCCTGTTAAAGATCCGCCCACGACTGACAAGTATGGACCCGCAGGTGGCTTTATGCCTATGGAGATACAGCCTTGGTTTACCAAGATATATCTACATGCTACAAACATGTCAGACTCTGAAATATATGGAAGGTCTTGCAGCTTACGACGAGACCACCAGAGACATTCTAAGCGAAATGCTTAACACTAACTTTGAAGGATACTTGTGGGCGAAAGCTAGCGTCCCCATCGGGAGCTGAGGTCTTGGAATAAGAAGAGCTACGGATCTAGCTGCAGTGTGTTATGCTGCATTCCTGAATCAATTTGGTTTCCTGACGGATTCACTCATTGACGAGGAAGCAGAGATTGAACTAAAAAGGCAACCATGATTGCAGATACCACAGTCAGAAGTCAACTCGATCCCTGTTCTCCGAGAGAGCACGTGAGTCAAAAATCTCTTGACACATACAAAACTGAGAAGTCCGTACGAGATATAATGGATAGCCTAGTATCAGCAAGAGAGCGTGCCGCTTTTCTAGAGGCTCAACATCCCTTCAGCGAAGGCTGGTTTTAAGCACTGCCCTCCCGTCAGCTTGACATCACGCTGGACCCAAGCTCCTTCCGCATGGTGTCAGTCCTTAGAATAGACGCCCCCGCCTGCCAGACCTTCTCATGTCTTTCTGCTGTTTGAAAAATCCCGGCAGACTCACAAGACACGCTGATCTCAACGCCATAGTAAGAAGAGCTCTTAGAAGGGCAGGAATACCATCTGCACCCAAGCCGAAGGGTCTTAATGGCAGCAGTGAGCTGCGACCTGACGGGGGGGTCATTATCATGCTATGGTCACACGGAAGAAGCCTTGTATGGGATATAACGGTTTCATGCACGGCGACCTTATCGTACTTATAAGACAGCGCAGTCGAATCTGGATGGAAAGCAGAGCGCGCGGGTTCTGAAAAACAAAGCAAGTATCTCGAGCTATCAAGAAGCTACCACTTTGTGCCCATTACATTGGAGACACTTGGCCCCATCAGCACCGGTACAGCGAAAGTCCTAAAACATATCGGAAAACGTATAAAATGTATTGGATACGTTACGGGTGATCGACACGAGGCCATGTTTTGGAGATAGATAATGTCTTTGGCCGTTTGTAGAGGGAACTTGGCTTCTATCATAGGAAGGTCACCATGCATTGACAGAAAGCGAACAGAGCAGGCTAAACCTGGCCAAAACGTTCATAGTTCACAATTGAAATAACTTAAAAAAAAAAAAAAAAAAATATATATATATATATATATATAGCCACAATGGCTCTGTAACTTGCTGTGACGTCGCTCACATGCCAAGCTTAGCATGTTGACGACAGCACCCGTATTGTCTCTTCCTAATAAGCTAGGTTTTCCATTGTCTTTCTTTCCGTTTCTGTCCCTCGATGACTGTCTGATTCTCGGTTATTTACTGTCTGCCTACTACTTTTCAATCTTCATACGCTGAATCGATACGAATGTAGTTCCGCTGCATAGACGGCAAGCTACTGTTGGTGCTGATAATTCCGCCACGCGCAACACTTCCTACTTCTTTTGGCCGTTGTTAACGTCCATTTCTGCCAGCGTTTCGCGGGGACTCTGGTGGTTACTCAGACAAGAACAAAACAAGAACAACACGGCAAAAACAACAACAGTAACAACGAACGATGTGTGCGAATTATGTTTTTGTACTGTTCGGCGGAAATGCATTTGGTTGTACGAATTGAATCGCAAGCTATGAACGGGGAGGGTGATCGGCAGCACGACGGGAATATGGCGGCAGCAACGCGACCCACCGTAGAGCCGTAGGCTCTTTACGGAATGCTAATAAATAATTCATGTTGCATTCCTCGCATGCTGCTGCGCCTTGTAGGCCGCCGTTTCAAAGTTGGGCTACGAGCGCCTTGAGGGTTTGCGTCGTAGGTTGGGGCGGAGGGTTCTCCTAGCGGCGCTAGGGGCACTATCTACCGTTGCCTCTGCCTTATGAGATTCGAGGGCGATTAGTTATGAGCATACGCCATGAACATGCTAAGAAGAATACTCTCATCAGGTATTCCCTAACGTCGAAAAACAAGAAAAAGCTGCTGCATTGGCGTCTAGAACTTATTGTCTAAGCTCTCTCCCAAAATGGATTCGCCAGAAATCCTGTCGCGGGAATGACGTTCGGTGTTGAAAAGGTTGAGAAAATAAGCATGTGCATCCGCTCGCGCAGTGCAGTCTACATCTACTTTATTCCAGTTTAAAAAAATTCTGCCTTTATATATATATATATATATATATATATATATAGTGTTTATCTGGGATCTTGTCCCAGAGTGAACTTTCTATTGTCACCCGGGCCGCTGGTTGATCTTCGAGACCGCAGTGCCATTAACAACGCCGTGAATTAAAATAGCATATCTCTCACCCGTCTAACTCGTGGCTATAGTTAGCATTGTTATAGAGTGTATCAAACGTGGCGACGGGAAACTTTGATTTTGTTGGACTGAAAAAACTATTTGACCCTCACATCTCTACAAAAAATCAAGGTATGTACTAATCGGATTTTCTCCCTGACGAGAATTTTACAAAGCTTTAAGGAAAAATGAAGTTAAAATGACAAGTTGGTGGTCTAGAGAACAAACTGTATCTGCAATCAAATACACACAATTCAACAAGAGCAGTATTTAAAACTTAAAAAGTACCTTGATACAATCGAATGCTTATTCCAATTGCTCGAATGAAATTCGTGCTCCGAGTTCTAAGGGGTTTTAAATTATTCATAATTACATTTATTGGCTTAAATCTGGGACCTTGCTTGTCTGTGCATTTCAGAGCCTGGCGTCCTTGAATGCGTAACGATTGTTCCGCGACGAGATCATGCTGAACTCTGGTGGTTACTCAGACAAGAACAACTGTCTGTTGTTCTTGTCTTTTTTTAAGCTTGAGCTTTTTTAAGCTTGTATAGGCTTGAGCATCGTCCAAAGGCGTTCAATTAGTGAAAAATAAAAACAGCGAATCTATATGATGACGTAGAAAATAAACTTTACTCAACAAGTTAGACTGAATATTTACAAATAGATGATACTAGCAAAATAAGCAAGTTGTCTGATTAGTGCGCTACAAACCATCATAAATAAATTGAAAAATAATCATGTATAAAAAGAAACATATACTTGGATAACACTAGGTTTTGTGCAATGCATGAAAAAACTAAATGCATCGTTTAGTTGGGTTTGTCATTTAGACCGCAGTTATGATTAGTGGCGCATATATGTCATCCAATTTTATTTTGTTTTGCAACTCAGTTGCAATTTTCAGAATATATACATAACGAAGGACGCTTTAAATGACGCTAGCGTCCGTCCTACGTTGGGAGGTGGTGCAGGCGTCGCTGAAATGTCTGATAGTTCAAAAAGTGTAGCACAGAAGATAGTGGTAGCCGTACACGATTTGTACATACATTGTGTGCAATTGAAGGATAGAGCGTGCGGCTCCCTCCCAAAGGTACCGAAAAGTATCGATGTCAGGGTATCCAATCTTGGCCAAGGCTTTAGTAACCTTTCTGAGCCAGTGCTGCAAAACAGTGCTGGAATGGTTCGTTTATCTGTGACCTCTAACCGATTCAGATTGTTTTCACTCCATCCGAGGAAGACATGGAATCCGCTCTTTATATGCGGAAACACACCTTTTCACCCAGCTGCACAAAGTTTGTCGCTGAGAGAAGCGTTGACATTCTGCTGAGGTTGTAAGTCAGCATTGGCAAAATCGTTAGCTCAAAAATTCCAGAGCAGCATGTAACGACCTGTCGTAGAACGTCCCTTATCTTTAAATACATAGAGGAAATTGCACCAAGGTACCTGTCACCAATATGCTGTGCAAAAGTCATATCCATATGATGGACTCCAACCTTTAACCCTCATAGAAAATTTTGCCTTGACTGCCAGCCGACCCCCCTTTTCACCGTGCTGAAATGAGTCAACTGACAGGGGGCTTTCTTGAAGACTCAAATATGGAGCTTATAGAAACAAAATATATAATATGTAGCTTATAGAAAAAAACTAGTACGCCCATGGAAAGAAAAAATAGAAATCGCTTCTGAAGAGAACAGTTCGTGTCATGTAGTGGTGATTACTTAAAGTACTAGAACCTGAATTAAATGAAAGGTTATCAACAAACCAATTTATCGACTGAGTTCTTACAGGGTGTTATAAAAATAATAATCAAGGTATGCTGAATTAAAATAATAGAATTAATTTTGCTAAGACTAATAATGTTGGATTTGGTAAGATCGGAAAACAAATGCAAAGTCAACTAGATACAAAAGTACGAGGCGTTTGACTGATTGTTTCATAGTGAACGATCGACTTATATTTTTAGCTCCATCAGCTAATTGAATATTTAAAATAATACGTTATTGCAGAATTTGACAGCAGTAGATGCTGATGGAATTATCGGCTCTCTCGCGGCGCCCGTCCGAACATGGCATCACGGACGGCGAAAAATAAGAGAGCACTAAAATCGGCCCAACAGACGCAATACGGGTTAGCCGGGCGTACCGGACGGTTTCGACCGAAGCTCTCCTGGTTCTGGCTAAGATTCTGCCATGGCACTTACTGGCGGAAGAAAAAAACAGGATATTTTTGGATGAAAATTTGGATTTCTTCAGAGCCAGGAGCGCCACAATCACGGTCTGGTAAAAGGAAAGGGTGCAGGTTGAATCCGAGGTGACCCGGGGAGCTGGACCAAGAGTCTGATATCGGGCTTCAAGACTTGGTATGAACACCGACATGGGAAGTTGACCTACTATACAGCTCAGGTTCTGACCTGGTTCAGAAAAGAAAGGCCATTAGTGACACATGTGTGCCATGCGATTCTGGGAATGCGGACGGCAGGTATAATTCCAATGACAGACTGCAATTTTCTCTTATATTGGGGAATTTTTAGTTATAAACAAATATGAGTGATATTTCAACAGAATGCTAAATGGAACCTAAATTTTAAAGGCCTTTTGAAAAAGTTGCGTTGGGCACGAATTTTACAAACTAAGAAATGACGCTTTAACTAAGTTTCGTAAACTCACACTTATCTAATTTAGCCATAATTGAAATATGATATCCTGCATTATGGAGGTGGTTTTGAAAATACTTCATATGATTTTGAAATTATTAGAAATTAAATTGCAATTTAAAAAAGTGTACAGGAAACATTTTCGGCTAAGGATATATGAAGAGTATTTAGATATTTGGCGCATTGAGGGTATTTTTTATTTTTATGATATATTTTTTCTGCTGCAATATATGTTGTTCTGATAGGAAAAATCAAATAATGCACATGGTACAAGGTTCCGCTGATGATGGATTTTATTATTATTATTATGTTTATTTTTTTTATTATGCTTTATTATTATTATTCAGTTATAACAATTGTGAGGTACAAACGTTTAAACCAGACCTGCTTTGTTCTCTTGTCAGTTCATTGCGCCTATGATTGAAGCCACGTTCCCTCTACAAACGGCCAAAGACATCATCTGACTCAAAAACATGGCCTCGCGTCGATCACCCGTAACGTCTTCTATGCGTTTTCCGATATCTTTCAAGAGTTTCGCTGTACCTGATCTGATGGGGCCAAGTGTCTCCAATGCAATGGGCACAAAGTGGTAACTTCTTGATAGCTCGAGATACTCCCTTCGTTTTTCAGAATCCGCGCGCTCTGCTACCCATCCAGATTCGACTGCGCTGTGACATAAATACGACGAGGCCGCTGTGCAAGAAACCGTGACATCCCATACAAGGCTTTTTCCGTGTGACCATAGCGGGATGGTGACCCCGTCAGGTCGCAGCTCATTGCTGCCATTAAGACCCTTCGGCTCGAATGTCGATGGTATCCCTGCCCTTCTAAGAGCTCTTCGTACTATGGCGTTGAGTTCAGCGTGTCTTGTGAATCTGCCGGGACTTTTCAGACAGCTTAACGGGTGTAGACCGTCAGAGTCGACAGGTTGGCCGCATGGCAGGCAAGAAAAGGGCTGGCAGATGGGGGCGTCTATCCTAAGGCCTGACACCATGCGGAAGGATTTTATTATGATTATTATTATTATTATTATTATTATTCGCTTGACGCCGAATAATTCTTTACATTTGCACCTTCATGTGAATAATTAATCTAATTTTTCAGATTTGGTTATATTTCCTTCATGGCTTTTATTGAAGCGTTATATTTGATTGTATCTAAGTAGAATTCCCCTTGATACTTTCAAAATATGTGTTCATTAATCAGTTTTGATGAATCTCAAGATCAGTATCATCATAATTTGTTCAAGTTAGTAGTTGGTTATGACGGTCTTGCGGTTGTAAACACAGACATATTTGCCTTTTCTGATTTTTTTGTTTCTGACAGATTATGTATGAAATCGTGTATTATGTGTATATGAAATCAAATATATGTCAATAATAAATGTGCCGTCCATAATAGATTATGGCCAATCTAAATATATATATATATATATATATATAGTACATCTTTTTTTTAAAGAAAAAATAACTTGTGTAAGTCAAAAGCCAGACTGAGTGCTACTAGCACGTTATATTGCCAAGGTTTTGCCTTATTCTCCTATGTAAGCATATGGGCCAACTACAGAGTTTGCTAATTTGCAGCAAATTAAACGTTAGAGGTGCATTCGGCGGCCAACCACTCATATGGTAATTTCAAGAAATTTAGCTTTCTTAGACTTCGAACTCTCTACCACTAATTGACTATTTTTGATTGATTATGCGCTCTGCTGCAGCCTGTATGTACTTGACCGAAACGGCGAACACGATGCGAATAGCAAAAGAAACCATAATTACAGCAACTAAGGTTTCCGACCGCCTCGTGCCTTGTAGAGGGCCTTGCTAATTTGTTAACGCTAAGTCAGCACTTATACAGTCTAACTCTATTAGAAGTGACTACCGAAAGAACACATCATTTTAGTACATCAACAGAATGTGCTGATAAAATAAAGATTATTGCTGTTTTTGCTGAAAGCTAAACATTGTGTATACTACAATATGGATTAAAGCACTTTTGCCGCTGTTTCAGTTTTGACTCAAGTACATATTAACTAACACGCATGACTCTCTAACACGCATTCATTCGTATCTACAGCCATCTGCGAAAAAAAAGACATTTTTGTTGCATGGTATTTGGCGAGGTTCGTTTTTTAGTTTAAGTAAAAGTGGTTGCTACGGTTTTATAGCAACCGTAAATGTTCATTAACGGTTGCTATGAAACTATACCTGTTTCAGTATTCGCGGCAACATAACTGACGCATCGCAAGTTATAGACTTACCTCATGGAAACTGGTACTTCAAGTGGGACTTTATTAAGTTTGAGCTGTAAGGATCGTTTGCCTCAATAAACTAATAGGGAGTTAAATTACGCTTGTCATAGAAGAAAGTTCGTTCTAACGCTACACAGGGCAAACCATACAAATATTATGTCAGATGCATTTGATTTTCCTGCAGGCTGCATTACATCGTAATAGAAGAAATCCGAAAATAGAGAGGAAACTCGTAACCTGTACGCCAACCGAAGTTCTGTCCTGTGTCAGCAAGTGATACTATAAAATCCAAACGATTCGTCTGGATTTAGATATCGCTTACTTTAATCGCGTTTGCTCTTACGAGAAGGCTGGCCCTTCTACTGGGCTAGTATCTGATCAGCGGCGGAGGAAGAGCCGCTATATCATATATCGCTAGATCATTCCTGTTTCTGTGGGACCTAAAGTTATTCTAAATGAAAGTCCGGGCCTTCGCTATAGTCTTTGATTACAAAATGTGTGGTTGGTAGTCACATATTACTATTCGATAATAACAAATTGCAAGCAAGCAATTTGTTATTACTGAAGGTATCGTAAATATGGTCATTGCAGTTCTTACGTAGGTGTTACGTACTGGGCTAGTATCTGATCAGCGGCGGAGGAAGAGCCGCTATATCATATATCGCTAGATCATTCCTGTTTCTGTGGGATCTAAAGTTATTCTAAATGAAAGTCCGGGCCTTCGCTATAGTTTTTGATTACAGAATGTGTGGTTAGTAGTCACATATTACCATTCGATAATACCAAATTGCAAGCAAGCAATTTGTTAGTACTGAAGGTATCGTAAATATGGTCATTGCAGTTCTTACGTAGGTGTTACGTAGGCCTCTTTTTGAAATCATTGTGGCGATATTGATGGCCTAAGTTTGCGCCTCGTTAGTGTGTGCATTGTGAACGATAACCTGGGTGTTTGAGTTTGCAAAACGGTTCACTCTTTCAAGTTGTGGACCATAAAATTTTCGGTAATTTACCGTAGTGGACGTTCATTCTCTGCTAAAGTGCATAGTAGCATTTCCAATATTGAGCCGGCTTTCTTCCGTCACCTTGTAGTCCTGGGATTTCCCTAGTAATATTAGATCGTCGGCATAGAAGACGTAACGTGCTTTGAGTTCGCGGACCAAGCCTTTGAATCCCATAACGTACACCGCTGGCGGCCGAGCCCTTGCCATTGCTTTTTTGTTTGAAGACAAGCTAGAAGACAATTTCGCCGATTGACATGAGCATTTGTTGTTGATATTTGTTAGAGCTGTGTCTAACAAATATCTACAACAAATGTTAGATTTTTGTATATATATATATATATATATACTCGGTATACACGGCAATAGTATACCGAGGCAGTGCAATATATGTCTATTTATAATCATGTCTAGTCCTGTCGATCGTCTTTCTTTCACGTAATGTATGTCCTCAGTAAGAGCAGACATGTAACCCGACAAGAAAGAGTCATTGGCTCATCTGCCGGAGCCGGTGCGGCCTATTCATGGCAAGTCTAATGCCAATTTTGTCTTTTGACTGCTCAATGTCTATTTATGACGGTTCTAGTTTGTTTAGCGCCAATGTACATGTTGCTGGTCGCATATTCTGCACAGTTTTCGATACGAGCGAAAGCATATACGCCATGGTCATACGGATAGGCCTAGCAATTTGCTGAGATTGCTGACTTGTTGGTGATAATTGTTGTGGTATATTTAGTTTTCGCCGGCAAACTTTGTCACCTCAACAATTGCGTTGGTCCCAAATATCTGTTTTATATATTCTTTGAGTACGTCAGCTACATGTGACAGTTGTGAGCGGTTTACAAAAAATGCCTTTAGCCTGGGATCTTTTAGTGCGTCGCGGGCTCCAACAGCCATCAGCTGTGTCATCTTGCTGGCATTGTTTACTTTTTCCGATTGGCGCATCTACGGTGAATTTGCTGTTGGTCTGTAGCTGGATGGAGCTTTTTGTTGTGCCCTGGTTGTTTTTGCTAACGCATTGTTTACCGCTACGGTGCTCATTACTTCTCAGTATTGAGTTAATAATGCTAAGAATCTCATTCAATATTTCATCTGTTTGTTTTTTTGTTCAGTGTCTGCTACGAAACAATGCAGTTGCATGGGGCTAGCGATATTGCCCTTTTCTGTACGATTTTTATATGGAAGAGTATTATTGCATGTGAAATCGTGTTTGTCCGGTTTATGATAAGCATAGTGGCTGTTTTGGAATTGGTATAAGCTTCACACGCCCTGCTGAAATTGACGTGCACGATCCGGGGGCCGCCAGATGCGCAGGGCCTTCCGGATTTGTTGCAACATTTTCGCCTAAGAGTAGCAATATGAACAGTGCAGATAATGTAAAGCATTCTAACTTTGATTCTAACTTTAAAGATCAGTGTAGTGGTGTGCACATCGACATCGACTCACCATATCTAGTAGGCTATCGGTAGGCCTTGTCATTGATAACACGTAACAACGCAATACAGAAGGGCCAACGGCTCCCTTTTCCTTACTATCCTATGTTAGCGGCCCAATTTTAGGTCGTAATATTGCTTACGAGCAGAGCACACAGAAAGCACGTCGGCATTCGCACAACCATCTAAAATTTCAATATTTCACATGTAAATTTTTGTTGGGCGAAGGTTGTTTAGGTGAGGCTTTGACCTTATCTCTACTACCACCTATAAGTCGCTCAGATCTAATCAGACACAATGAATGCTTACAGTCAATATGTAAATTGGCGCGCATGATCAGCGTATTAGATATATATTATATTGTGGTTTATTCACATCCAGGTTGGGTAAATTTTAAATAAGTACATCAGTCTCAATCAGTGGTTTTTCTGCGTCACCGGATCTTCCCTCATCTTGCGAGTTCAGCTATTGATTGCACTGCTGGACATGCTGCGGCGTGGTATCTATCACAATGGGTATTAGATATATAGACGTCGTCGAAGAAAGTGGATTGTGGCGAATTGACATGTCATCACCACCACAGCTTGCTATATAGAGCACGAATGCTTACGGAAAGAGGACAAGAGAAACACTGTTGTTGATAAAAAAAGCATGCGCATATGTATGTACTCGTTCGAACGTACGTAAGCTAGCAGACTACTACTACTACTACAACGACGACGACAACAACAACAACAACAACAACAACGACGTCGTCGTCTTGTCTCCCTTGCTGAGAGACTTGTCGTTCTCTTGGTTTGCTGGACTCTTTGATAACGAGCTGTTCCGTTACGAGCAACATTGGCAGACGGCGCTTGCAATGTCTTGCTAGGTATGTGTAGACGCTAGGTATGTGTAGACGCTAGGTATATGATTGTGTATCCGTTCCCGCCACACGATACACGTACGAGTATGTCCGTGGCGGGGGTGGCAATGGCAACTGGATGCACTTCCGAGGTTCTCTGAAACGTGGGGGTGGGTTGTTGGGGGATGGTGGGTAGTTCCCGTTACAAAACAAGCGGGTCTTCCGAGGCCCGCCTCGTCGAGCTTTGCCGCGGCGACCCTTCGATAGCGGTATCTCTCTTTCTCGGCTGGGTGGCCATCTTCATGCCCGCCCGCCTGCGAACGAACGAGCAAGCGAGAGAACAGGTTGACGGATGCAGTACAGATTATGATTGTTATGATCATTATTTTTCTTTGAAATTGTCGCGTGGTTATAGCTATTGTTGCTGATGCTGCTGCTGTTGCTGTTGTTGTTGCTGCTGCTGCTGCTGTTGTTGTTGTTGTTGTTGTTGCTGCTATTGTTGCTGATGCTGTTGTTGTTGCTGCTATTGTTGTTGTTGTTGTTGTTGTTGCTGCTGCAGCCGCCATGCTCGAAATTGTCTACGACCTCGTCGCTGTCGTGGTTGGCACAGACGTAAACGACGTCGGCACAACGGTTTTTGTCGAACCGTCGTAATACGCTTCTCATCCGCACGATGGAAATTTGAGCGTATATTAGATCAGTGTAGCGGAGAAGCGAAGGGAGGAAGAACGGGAGGGAGGATGAGTAGATGAACAAAACTCGTTGTTCGACCAATCGGGCCCGAACATCTCCATTTTGCTTAGCTCATTCGCTATTCGCAACGAACGGAAAGTGGGCTTGCTTTCACTGTAGCGTCGCTGCCTGCATGTTTACAATCTACGATGCGAATTCGTTACGCTACGAGTTCTGTAGTAGCAGCAGCAGCAAAAAATTGTTCCTTAGCCTGACAAAGTTTGCTCTAGCGATCGAGTGTGTGTGAGAGAGAGAGAGAGAAAACGGCGACATACACGTGCCTACAAGATTGAGAGCGATACAATTAGAGTCTCAACCAGATCTCTGTTCACTTGAAATTGAACCGTTGCGTCGCCAATGTTGGTGCTTGCCAAGTAACGTGCCGATCGTGTTGAGGAGCACAGACATTTCCGCATAGAATGTCGATTGATAGAAGGATACTACCCGGAGACCTTTAATGCAAACAGAGTCTCACGACATCGTTGATATTCACATACATATATATATTCTCTTTTCTGAGATTGTTTATCTAGATATATGTGATGAGGAGTGCCAGCAAATAAATATAAATTTATATATATATATACTTAATATTTAGAAAGTCGACTTTCTAACAGGAATCGTGCCCACGGCATATTTTTATGGTTTGAGTTGTCCGGAGAGAAACCTTATTATACATTTTGCCAGGACACGACGGAAATGGGTTTGCATTTATAAGGAGAAGTAAACGATTCTTGGAAACATCACACAGAGAGCTTTCTCTTTTTTTTCCTACCAAAAGCGTTATGTAATACAAATATTATTTCCCTAGTGTAGGCCGACATGACGCACTGGCAAGTGTATTTAATTACATTATCAGTTGCAAATGTAGACACAGCTCGTATATATTATGCGCCAATCGCCGGCCGGGCTTATTGCAGGACTGTCCCATCTCGCTGACGAGCCTACCACTACTGCTGCGTTGCCTCATTGGACTAAAGGTAGACCCTCTGCCGGCGAAGCTCGCCCGATCTCTTATTTCGCGTACTTCTACTCAGTTTAGCGCAGCTACGATTCAGCGACCTTTCCGTCATGAAGTTTACAGGACCGAGCGTCTTGAAAACGAACGAGGTGTGAATTTGTATGCGTGCCGGACATTTGCGACATTTTCTCTTCTCGGGCGTCTCTGCTTTGTTCCAGCCAGTATGTGTTACCTCGTACCATACAGGATGTGAGCAAGTCTGGCACAGTTTCGTCTCGTGACAAGGGTTTCCCTCACTCAAAAGGGATCATCGTTATATCGCCTGCTGTTATCTCGGGGCAAGCCGCTTAGATCGAGTGTCGGTCGCAATTCAGTCTACTGGAGAACTCTGCCAATAGCGTCATCGGGAGGCCAGCATGCAGCAGAACTGCACTCAGGAGGAGAATGTATATTGTTCGGTGCTCTACCTGTCGTAGATGGACAATCCTCCTTTTTCCTCGTGTGGCCGCTTTTGAAATCTCATAGGCCGGTCTCGTCTGGGAGGGGCCTTAAGCAGCCCTCCACCGGCGGCATCCATGCCACTAGCCCGGGGTGACAAGGTCAGAAGACCCAGTGCTTCTTTTGAGTTCTACACATAAGGTGAACAGTACCTAATTTGAGGTAGTCGCATCTCAGAATCGTTGAATGCTGCTAAAATAAATCTGGACAGGGCTTGCTCGACCTAGCTGCTCCCGTAAATAGCTAAGCTGGTCACCAGAAGAAGGGGGCAGTTCCCCGCCGTAGATGCTCATTCGGTTGCTGAACAGCTGCGATGTAACCGAGATTTTTCAAGGTAACTCTTACATTTTTCTGCAGCTAGTCATTCTAAGACCACACTTTTGGGGCTAAGTCTTCTCCAAAGACCGTGTCTCAAAAGATCTTACGGGTCGCTGCCATTCTCTCATTTCCAGAAGACGCATGATTATTTGAGCCAGATAATTCGTTGTGACACAGCCCTGTTTGCCCCCCCCCCGTTTCCCGTTTGCACTCGGGGATCATCAGGGAATTGCGTTTCTCCAACAAACGGGAACAGCGACCACATGGACACTCGTTAAGCAGTGCTGTCCAATCGGTTGGCAGAAAGGCTCTCTTCAAGTGCGCGCTTCTTAGTCTCTCAGAGCCAGGTGTCTTTTTCGGCTAGATCTTCGTTCTCGTAAATGCTCAGCAATGCCTTACCCTAAATTGTGGAGAGCGGTAGCACACTTCAGGGCGTCGTGCAGTACCTTATAAATAGCATTGCAAATCTATCAGTTAGGACTAAAGTATATTGGTCAAGACACCGATTTCTACCGATATAGCCATTTGTGTGGCTAGCGTTTGGCCTTCGTCAATAAAAACGCTTACAGATATTGCTTTGCTTTTGTGGCACATGTACTTTGACACACTGCCCGGTGTCTCTAATCGTTGCGCTTAGACAGCGGCCAAATAAGTTATGTTTTTGAGCAATGTGCCAGTCGTCAGTAGACCAGAGTATAGGCTTTTTTAGGCACGCTAGTATTTGTGGTATATGAAATATCTCCTCCACATAGCAAACGTAGTCCTTGGAGATGATGGTTCTTGACTCTATGCGCGCGCTCTAAGTCAATGTCTTACCGTGGCGGCATATATATATATATATATTCCATGATGTCTGTAACTATAGGAGTATGCGTATAATTCATCAATGTTGGCATAAAGCCTGTAGTTATTTTGCATCATTGTTCTCGTTAAAGACCTCCGAATTAAACATGGCGGAAGAGTAACGGCTGCTTGAAAGAAAGTAATTTTAACTCTTCGTCGATTCCAGCGGTGAATCACCCGACACTCAGCGACAGACAGATAGAAGGTCACCTAACTGTTTTTTTATTTAATTGTGATACTGCAGCTTTGTCTTTAAGTGTACAGCATTCACATACACTGGAGAAGCACATCATGAATGTGCGCTTTGGGATGGAAGAGGTAAACCAGGCCGTGCGACAAGGTTCACTATGAGAATAGCGATACCTAAGAAGATGCAAATCTTTATCGCTGAGTGCCGTCAGAGGGCACATTAGGGAGAACATTTTCGGCAAGTTGGTCAATCAGTGGATTGAAGGCGTGGCTTAACAGGGGCTTCCGCCAAAGCAAAAACAAATAAATAATTTGTAACTGCTCGTATAGTAGATCCGCCAATCTGCGTCTCATTTACACTTACCCTTATTGACTTTATTGGCTTTGTCCGACAGGAGCGCCAAAAAGGCGTAGTGACCTATGCAGATGATATCGCAACCGGGTTTTATCAAAAGCGCTACCTTCATGGCAGAGGCGTTCCCCTGCCCAGATCCGCAGAAGCTCGATGTCTCACCACGCAAGACGATCGACACAGTACACCTCGTCGGTCATATGATAGAGATTGTTGTCGCAAGGGCGGCAGGCGTCTATTTCTTAGACGCCATCTTGCGCGAAAAAACGCGGCTGGAGTACGCAAGGGGCCATTGCAATTTAGCCCTCCGTGCAACGGCCCGACACAATCTCGCGGGCTCGCGAGCTGTGACCGTAGCGCCACATATTTGCAAACACTGAAGGGCCTAAGAAGAATTGAGGCTTGTAGTAGGTACACATTGTAAAAAATGTAGCTTTTTAGTTAGGTACTCGTGTATTAATAAACCTAGGGTGATGACAGATCATACTTAGCCCCTGTGAGCAGGGGAAAAGACACCCGGCTGTTGCCAGGGTCTGCATGAGAGCTATGGTTTCCACGAGTCTCCAGATGGATGTGCAAGTGAGGTCAAATGTTCGTACTGTAGTGTGTGTGCTTTAGTAGTGTAATTCTTTATTGTAAATATATTATCATTCAGGGGGTCAAGTAATAAAACATTAGGAAATAACTCTATTTTATTTCAATATATGATCTTTACTGCGGTTTAAAAGTTTTGTAGAAATACTATATGCGTATTTGGTAGTGACCTTAGTATAAATCACGTTTTTTCTCACTAGTATTTTAAATCGAAGGTCAGTACATAAAATATAAAAATGTATTTATCAGACGGGAGGGTTACTTCTCCCCCTACAAAAACAAATAAACAACATTATATATATATATATATATATATATATATATATATATATATATATATATATATATATATATATATATATATATATATATATATATATATTTGGCAAAACAAACTTATGCGGTTTTGAAAGTGAATGTGATAGCGGCTCATGTTCCACCTCGGCTGAGGATGTGCGCTACGCAGTGGGTTCATTTCCAAAGAGCTCGAGTGCCGGCCTAGATTTCATCCGGCCCCGTCTGCTGCAAGACTTTCTTTTACCGAGTCTTGGCAGCTCGTCCGATAGACTTGGCAAAGCGCTGGCAAGGCTGACTGACGTACTGCGCTGGGAAGCCCCACATCTTGGGTGGCGCCTTCTCATTTTTGGGGCGAGGCTGTCTGCACTGAAGAAGAATGGCGGCTCATATAGACCTATCGCCTGTTCATCGGTGATACGCAGGGTCGCGGCGAAACTGGCAGTAAGGGACTTCAGAGATGTCATCTGCCGGGTTATAGGGCGTCACCAGTTGGGTTTCTCTACTAAGCGGGGTGCAGAAATAATGGTCCACGCTACAAGGGCATTCATCGACTCTCGGCAGGAGTCCTCCATACTAGTCAAACTGGATTTTAAGAACGCGTTCAACACCGTGAAAAGAAATCACTTGCTAAAAACAGTTGCAGAAGAGGCTGCCGCCATCTACCATCAAGTCAAACTGGCCTACGGTGATCCATCACACCTGGTCTTACCCTTGGCATTGCTTACCTCGGCTGTGGGTGTCCAGCAGGGAGACCCCCTCGCTCCTCCTTTGTTCTGCCTTGCCGTGAAAGATCTGGTCAACTCTCTCGAAAGTCCACTTAACCTGTGGTATTTGGACAACGGTGTCATAGGAGGTAGCGCCAGTACAGTATGTGAGGACATAAAGAAAATACTAAGCTTTGCTACATGCAGCGGCCTAGAATTGAACCCGACCAAGTGTGAGGTCTATATAAAAGGTATGGGTGCAAATGATACGCCTGTCATCCTGGATTTACTTCCGGGGTGCCGCGTAACTGGCGACGACCTGCATCTTCTTGGGGTGCCTTTATTCTCTGACAATCTAACCTCGACGATCGAGCGATAGAGAAAAACTCAAGGTCGGTCTCAACCGCCTCCCTCAGCTTGGCGTTCATAGAAGATTGTACCTTCTACGCTCGTGCTTCTCCGCTTCGAGTCTGAACTACCTGTTCAGAGGTGGTAACTGTATAGCCTTTTCATCTCACTTGGAAGAACTAAATGTGAAGCAAGGCGGCACGTTGAAATCTCTAATTAACCTGCGGTTACGGGGCGACCCCTTAACCCAAGCATCACTACCGGTCGCAAGAGGCGGGTTGGGACTTCCCGAGGCAGTTTTCCTTTCAGTTGCGGCGCATATTGCCTCCCTGCATTCAGCGGCTGTAGCGCATTTTCGATCTACGTTGGAGAAGACCCAAGGTAAAGCTATCGCATTCTGTGGGGCTTTCCTGGAGACCCCTTCTCTTCAGTCTGCGTGGTCAGATTTGGCACACGATCGATGGAGCGACCTGTGGAGCCGAGCAACTTCCGACGCTGACAAAGCGAGGTTACAAGCCGTCTCCTCGCCGGGTGCAGGCGTATGGCTACACGACCTGCCGAGTCCTCAACTGGGTACCTTTTTAGACGATAAGTCTACACGAATATTGGTCGGTTTGAGAGTGGGAGCAGAACTGGTTTCCAGCGCTGTGGTTGTGGTGACGAAGTCGACTCCCTAGGCCACCACGGTCTTTCTTGCGCCCAGAGTTCAGGTAGAATCGCACGCCACTCGGCCCTGAACGAGACGTTCTGCAGAGGATTACTGTTGGCAGGCTACCCATGTGTGCTGGAGCCCCCCGGTTTAGTCAGAGATGACGGAAAAAGGCCTGACGGAATGACTCTGATCCCATTCGATTGGGGCCAGATGCTGGTGTGGGATGCGACTGTTACCGACTCTTTAGCCCCTTCAATGGTCGGTACTGGCGCAGCCCGCCCTGGGCATGCGGTTGCCTTAGCGGAAACAGCCAAGTGCAGGAAGTACTCAAGCCTGGACTATCCCCACTTGTTCTCACTTCTAGCTTTTGAGACGGTGGGGGGGACCAGGGTTGCTTACCAAAAAATTACAGAGATACGTCGGGAGAAGACTGGTGGTTGCTACAGGAGATAAAAGAGTGGAGGAGTACTTACTGCAGCGTTTGTCGTTGGACGTTCAGAGAAGGAACGCCGCGTCGGTGAGAGGAACTTTGGCCAGGTGGACCAGCCCCAGGTTGGACCTAAAGCCTTGAGTTGTTTATTTTCAGTTCGTTTTGTGACACATTGTGATAACAGACAACATGGGCAAATAAATTTGCCGGCAGGCTATGTCGGTCCATAATAAACAACAATAAACTTACCTAGTGCCCGGACCTCCGTAATCAGGAAGGCGGAGACTCCAGGAGGAGGCCTTGCCATTGCACTTCGGCAGGGCTGAGACTTGCCACTCTCTCAAACTGGGAAAGATAGGGCATGCAATTTTTTTAAAAGAAACACATTACGTTTGACATGAGGTCAAACGTAATGTGTTTATTTTTACTATCGCTTCGACCGGCTGATTCGGAGCCGATACACGCTGGTGTAAATGGTTTCTCTAAATATGACATAAAGTAATAAAACGAACAATTGGTGAGCACATATATTTACTTAACCATTAACTCGCGATTGTGCTTTGAGTGCATCGCGTACATAACACACGCGTACCATTCAATTGTTGCACTGCTCTGTGCTCTCTTTGTGGCCTCCGACGTCGTAGAATAACCAAAATCATTGTCTTCTTCTTGCGATTGTTTCCATTTCCTTATGTTCTATATATTTCTCGGTATGTCTTGCTATAATTTCTGTTGCTTGCGTTTTGTTATAATTGATTAGTGTCTGGTGTGTTTTCATAGCAAATGCAATTTTTTTGTAATGATTACACATCTTCCAATGTTGTTATTCATGTCGTTACTGTCATACTTTTCTCCAGCGGCAGGTTTTGTCTTTGCATTTTCTAAATTCGTTGTTGCTACCTTTTGTCTTCTCTTTCTCACTCTCTCTTTGTCGTCTCTCTCTCGCGCGTGCACTCTATCTCTCCTTCCAGACCTCCTTTCTTGTTGTCACCGGCGCCATTGCAGCCAATGTGGCCCGTTTCTCCCCCGTGGAAGCCTGTGCGCGGGGGGGGGGGGGGGCTTTTCAAACAGCCGATCAAGTAGTTGTCAGCGATTTCGTTCGACTGCTGCTTACTTCGTCGTCGTCGTCATCATCATCATCCCGCTCCCACAGACTGTTCCCCCTAGACTCCCACATCCCGGAGGCGGTTCCTGAACTCCTGGACCCCCAACCAATGTCACGCTGAACCTTCTCATCCTATCTCTTCTCATCCTCCTCCTCCTCGTCCCTCTACTTCTCCTTGTCGTTTTTCTTCTTCTTGCCTTCCTGCTTCGTCGTCTTGCACAGACAATGAATACGCGAGCCTCACCTCATCATTTCGCCCCCCCCCCGATGATTTTTCTGATGACGAATTTAGCCTCTCCGCCTGTGAGCCCCGCTTCCCACATGCGGCTCTCCTATAATGGCTACGGCTTCTGCTACTGCTGCTGCTGCCGCTGTACCTTTTCGGGGCCTATGTTTGCCACTTTTTTCTATTCCTTTCCCTACCGGTACCTCAGTACTATCGCCACTCTCGCTATCGTTCTTCCTGCTCGTACTGTCACGCATACATACACTCACATAGCCGAACTAGCCCCTGCTTCCTCGGCGTTCGCCGTACTATTCCCTCCCACCAGTTCGTGTTTTCCAGCTCGTCCACTACAGGACTTGCAGGACTCCCCTCTATTTCGTTATTCATCCATCGTTTGTCGTTGTTGCTGCGACCGTCGTCGTCATCATCGTCGTGGCCGTTGTCGTCGACGTCCGCCTCGTTTTCGTCATAATTTTGCCGCATTTTGCTGCTGCTGCTGCTGCTGCAGCCGCCGCCGCCGCTGCCTTCCCCGGCACCCTCGTACCCCCAGCGGCGCGACACCCCCGCCCGTTTCTATATTCTGTTCCCGTAGCCCGATTTCCGTATACGTTCGTCGTGCGACTCGAGAGGCGCATGCTTGCTCGCTTGCGCTGGCAAAGCATCGAAATGAAAGCAATAGCAGCAGTAACAGCGTAGTAGTAGCTGTTGTAGCAGTGGCAGAAGAGCGGCAGAAGCGGCCCTTCAAGTATCGGCCCCCGGCGATGTTCTTTAGTAGTGTCTCTGTCCCGTTTCTCCCGCGCCCCCCTTCCATCTCTCTCTGTCTCTCCCTCCCTTTTCCCTCTCTTGTCCTTGTCTTCTCTCAAGTCTTTCTTTCCTTTGTCATCTTTGCTCATGTGCCGACGGCTTCCTTCTTGCGCTGCCAGCGTCGCGGCATCAGCAGCGCGTTCTTTGCTGTTTTACCAGCCCCCCTTTCTTCTACTCCCTTTTGTACCCCATCAGGCCACACCGCAATAGCGGCCTGCGTGGTCTTCTCTGGCAGACGCGTACAGACGTACGCGAAAGAGCGAGTCAGCGAGCGTACTGTTCGTTTTGTAATTCCCGCTGGGTGCGGGAATTTTCGATGCTCAAGCTATTGCCTTCGATGCCGCCGCCGCTGCTGCTGCCGCCGCTTCTCCTGCTACTGCTGATGCTGATGCTGCTACTCTTCTGCTTCAACTGGCTTCAACTGTTCCTATTTCGTCCTATTCCTATTATAACTGTCGGCTGTAATAACAGCTGCAGAAGTATCGCAACTGCAGAAGATCGACAGACAATCCATTCGCAGTGTATAGTAGCGGACTCATCGTATGCATATAGATACACATACATACATATACGTATGTCACGCGTGTTGCGCGCGACGATGGTGACATATATATATATATATATATATATATATTAATTAATTAAGTGATATTCATGTTTACATTACATTTTTATTCATATATATATTTGCTATGTTTCCCATAACAAAGATTACAACTTGGAGTGATCAATTGTCTCCACGGGTTTTCTAACCCAGGATTAGCCCAGTTAAACAATGTGCTCAAAACATATGCTGCATTTCCTCGTTGAATGTCGAGCCTCTGACGCAAAAATTCCGATCCTCTCGAGTCTCCCGTCGAAAGGTTAAGGATTCTACCCACGCGCTGCGTCAGCTAAAGGCGGCTGCACCTACCATGGTCTCGAACGCCAACAGGCAAAATGCATGCGGATAATCAACGCCAGAGTGTTTTCTGCATCTGTTAGCCTCTGCTAACCTGGATACATGACGTGCTCCTTTCGTACCTGCACCGACCATCGAAGGGGCGAATGAGCTGGTTAATTGAAACGTTACATGTTTTTGTGTATAATGATTGCCATTTACTATTTTTCCTCATTGAAATGAATAATGATTAGATACCAGTTAATTACTGTAAAATAAAAATAAGATCAATATAAATATGATTTAAGATATCTAATTATTATCTGGAATATTATTCAAGGAATTTACCCCGTTAAAGATCTAACTCTAGAATGATACATTTATGAACAATTAATGATTTTTATTGAGCACATCAAGACCGTTATTCGTATAGTTATATTTTAAGATTATAACAATATTTGACTATTTTTAATGATATAGGAAACAGCAACATGCAGCAATGGTAATGATAATGATGATCACAAGCATGGTTGCTGATCGGATAATTAATGATGACCACAATGATATTGGACGCGACCAAGGTGGTGGGAGTATTAATGATGGCGCTGATGTACTAGTGGCAGTAAGCGAAACTCCGGCAAACCACCCTGGCAGCTATGGTGGATTTCCCTGAGGGTTGTTCGCTGCTCTGGCAGACAGCCTTTAGAAATGTGCGATGCACGTACGTCAGAAGCAGTCTGCGCGACTGAGTGACCAGTGTGCGGCTCACAAGCCTACTAACACACACGTTTATCCGGCCCTGGATGAGCGCAGGTGGAAACAAATCCGGGTTTAGTTGGTTTGTGAGTGCCGCACTAGTCACGCTGCCTGCAAGTGACTCATGTGCATCATGTGTTATCGAAACCCTCTGGAGAAAGAGCAGGGTTATAGCTGTGGAAGAAAAAGATTTAGAAATTAGATATACATAGTAGTGACGCCGTGTGATGTGTGGTGCTGCGTGACGAAGATTACGCGATCTGTTGCAGACATTAATCATTGCCGAAGGGAAGTCTGTGCCTTCGCTGGGTCGGGGACGTCCTCTATAAAAGGATTGTTAAGGAGAGTTTTATTAAGCCTGATACAAGTCCCCGTAAGTGACTGATCAGTTCCAAAGCTATAAGTGTAGCGGCAAGCGCAACACTATGCGAGCTTCTCTAGAGTTAAGAGCGAATTAAAAGAGCAATAAAGCTTGCACGTGATGGCATGTCTAAGTTAGTCAACAATGCGCTCCTCATGAGACATTTCAACGGAACAAACTGTTATAAATGGCATGCTGGTTGTTTTATCTGCGGGAGGTCGATATATAGTAGGTTATCTATCTACCTACGTAAACGCATGCCACCAATGCACTGCATCAGGAAATATGAAAACTGCGTGGTGCTTTCCGCTGGGAGGGTAAATGTCGTTGTATTAAATTTCCCACCACGTTCGATTCCGCGGAGATTGCTGAGACGATAAACTTTGAACTTTCAGGATTAAACTTGACCATGTTTTATATCGTCGGCGGCGACCTCAGCGCCAGGATCGATTTTGGGGCTAACGATGATAAAGGCGATGTGCTGCATCAGGTGATGAAAAACATTGGTCTTAGATGCGCGGATGCACGTAAAGACTATACACATTCGAGTCACAATGGGAGTAGCATTATCGACCTGTTATTTCACAACCTTGTCAGCCGTAAATTTAAAGTTTTGATGTTCTCGGTGAAGCGGCTCGAAACTATACACCAGTGTTGGCCGTTGTCAATTTTCCCCGTATTTGGCGAGACCGACACTACCCGCTGGTCCGCAATGATCTGTTTTGGATAGAGCGGTAGGCGGTCTTGGGCTAAGCCCTGATACCACTGTGACCTGCTATAGATGACAATTAGTGGTGCAGTAATGTGAGAAATGTTATGGCAGAAAAGACCACGTCCGTGGCCCTTGCGATGTTGCTACCCTGCCCTCAATGATGTGCGCAGGCTCTTATCAGTGTTAAAGTGATTTGCTTGATATTTTAGACGATCCCACTGTCTCTAGAAATATCCTCTATCTGAAGAAAATATCTTCAACTTAAACATGCTAAAAACTATGTAAATTTTTATAGAAAAATGGGTACATATGACACTATAAAGCTGAATGACAGTTTTTCTTCAATATACGCGAACTTCTAATGACGCGGCTTATGTTTTCATGTGAAGCAAAACGTATCGATTCGTTCGGTGCTTTGCCATAAAGTGAAATTTTATGTCAATGGTTGTACAAAATGCCGACAACATCTAAAATGCTTTATTAAAACGTTTGTGTCCTTGATTTTGTGAACATTCAGCAGTACAGCAAGCCCAGCGTGATCAGAAATTGCTTCTAGCACCAGGCAGTTTGAAAATAGAGGCCGAAGGACACTGGTTTGCGGTTGTTTGCTAAGACTGCGCAAATACGCCCGCATACAATTTGCAACTATTGTCCCAATTGCAGTGTATATGGGAAGCGTGTAATGCCTTCCGCTTATCGTCTTGTACCTTACATTCCCTCAAAGCTAGAAGCAGATTTACGTTTACTTACTTTGGGAAGCCTAGGATTTTAAAGATTTCGCAAGACGGTGTGGCTTTATTAAACATGCGGTTGTTCTTATAAAAAAAAGCGGCGACATTAATGTGGTCACGTTTGTTGCAGAAGCTGTCATCGCTGTTGTTATTGTTGATGTCGTCGTCGTCGTCGCTCTCAAGGCACGCAGTTCAGTAGATCAAAGCAACCATCATTTCTACCTCCTAGCCGTCCACTTAATCTAACTAAATCACGAGATGGAGAAGAGGCAGAACTGTATTAAAGGTTGCGCTTTTTAAGAGTTGACGCAGGTTAACACGATTACATCTCACGCTATATATTTTCTTGATTAGTTCAAATGCTGGCTGAATAAAACAAGTTAACGAGTGCAACCCTGAATTGAAATTCTAGAAGTTACCATGGGTGCAAAGCCTCATTTAAAGCTGTACACGGTAACCGTGTTACCGAGCGCGGAGGTATATATTCTGATTAGCAACTCTCTACTGCCGATTATAGGCGCCAGCTGGAAATATTGCCGGACAATAGATTCGAACTGAGAAATTACCGACTAGAATCAACAGATCCGTGGCGCCCTAGCAACAGGTCGTTTCTATTCGCATATATATATAAGGAGGTAGAAGAGACTTTATTTGTTTGTGCACACTTGCATTTATGTAAGGTGGTTCTAAAATGAGGCAGGTTTAAGCAATAAGACAAGTAGCAATATTCGGCTAGAATTATTGCTTCTTGTTTGGCCGAAGTCCTTTATATTGTGCTTATGCTGTAAAAAGCTATAGACCATCGTGCATTCATTCCGCATGTATGTATGCCCGCTACACTCACCTGTGTGTTTGTCACCACTTTTAACCGCCTTAACTCTTAGAAAAAAATCCGAAAATATTTTCACAAGTGGCACGCCGGGCGCTATAGAGTTGTGCACCAAAAACTGATTTTGATCGCATTCGAAATGTTTGGCACTAAGTTGTAGGCACTTAGTAAATGTATCCGCTCGATATCAATGCTTTTGGATATTTTCGCCATTGGCGTGTTGAATATTGACCAGTTTTCTTTTCTGGCGGAACATTGGGTTCTCCAGTCGTGTCAGACAATTTTTTGTTTTCATGACGTCTTTTTAGGTGCGAACACATAAAAAATGGCCTGCTTTACCGAACGCTCTTAATTAAAGCCAAAATGCCGAATCTTCTGTGATTCTCGAAGTATTCTATACGACTACAAGCATTAAATGTTGTTAAAATCATCGTTTCTGATGACATATCGCTCTCCTTTCTCTGCAAGTGCCAAAATGACTGTGCTGCGCGCTTATTTTTCTGTCAGCAAATTTATCGTGCCGCTCTTTTACAGTCTGTACAGACAATGGAGCATAACTACCAATGTAAGATGGCATAGAACTTAGGATCTCTGAGTGGACTCTGTTCATGGGTGATTTTTTTTACTAAACACATAATACATCTTCATAAAGTTTTCTTAACGCAAAAAAAAAACATTGCTACATTTCAACCACCGTTGTTATTTACGCTTCTCTGTCAAACAAATTTTGTATATTTTGCCATTTTCACAGAAATCCCACAATGCTATCTGAAAAAATGAGTCAAGCGGGGGAGGTCTGCTTTCTCTCTCTATATTTGAAAATATTTGAATATATATATATATATATATATATATATATATATATATATATATAACGAGTAAACGCTGTGCTCAGACAATCGAATTGTTCTACTTTTGGGCATACCCTTGCTGCATCATCGATTCGTAGCTTGCGCAGTTGCTGCTGCTGCTGCTGCTGCGGCGGCTGCTACAATGCATCGAGCGTTGTTATTATGGTTGCGTATGCATTTCTGCGTGTCGATGTGCGTATACGTGGTGTGTATGTAAGTACCTCCATGCGTATATGTACGAGGCGTGTGCAGCGCATCGTCCGGTCCACCCTCTCTACGGACGAAGAAACTTCGAATGCTTAAAAATTAGAAATAATACTCGACGACTCAGTGTCTGTTCTGCCAGTTCCACCCAGTTTCCCTCATTCGCGTGCGTTTCTTCTTTCTCTCGCGCGCTCTCTCTCTCTCGCCCCCTTCTCTGCCTGCTCACTCGTTCGTCGAAGCAGCGAGGCTGTGGCGCCGCTCATAGGGAACGCTTCCCTATTCTATCCCTATTTTTCTCCCGGCCCTACTATTCTACCGTCTCGTTGTTGCCTCCCCCCCTCTGATTCGTTCTTCTCCTCTTACGTCCTCAACGGTGTTCATCCTGTGTATGCTACTACGATGCAGAGAGAACAACAATAACGACGACAACACAGCAGCAGAAGCACCAGTACTGCGACGAGAAGCGGCGGCAAGCAGCCACACAATGTTGTTGGCTGCCGGTGGCAGAAAGGGCTTTAAGGAGGGGTGGCGCAGCGCCATGGGGTTCTAAGGGGTGCCAAGGGGTGTTGCTGCTGCTGTTGTCTGTTGGCAGGCAGGCGTGCTGCTACTGGCGCTGCATTGCTGTGTTCGTTCGCTCTCGGTGCGTGCGTTCTGCCGTCGCTGTTGTCGTCGTTGTTGTTGCTGCCGCTGCCGTGTGCCCCTTTCTTCGCCGCCCTAATACGCGTCATGTCCCCTTTGCCCTTCCCCTTCCAAATACGCACCGGAGCATTTGAGCGTTGGAGTTCGGTCGTCGTTCGTTCGTTCGTTCGAATTCGTTCGTATATTTCTTCATAGATCGATTCATATTCTGCCTCTGCCTCTGCTGCTGCTGTTGGTTCCGTTGATCGTGGCTGAGGGGCTGCCGCTACCTCTAGCAGAGGCTGAAGCCGTCGCCGCCGCCGCCAAGGGGCCCGTCCTCTCTCGTCGCAACCAATCTCGCCATTCAGCTTCTCATCTCAGCCATCCCACATCGGGCGCCACCGCCGTCGTCGCCGCTGCTGCTGGCGTTACCGTGCTCTTTCGTTATCCCCATATTCCTGTTTCCCTATGTTCCCCTCCCCTCACTCATAAGCAGCGCCTCCTCAACTCATGCTGCTGCTGCTGCCGCCGCATTTCATCCCTCCGTAACAGCCCCCACCACCTCCAGCGGCGGGCTGCCGATTCTGTGCGCGTTGCATTTGATAATGTTTCCGTCTCTCCGTGCGTCCGTCCGTCCGTCCTCCCGTCCATTCGTTCGCTCATTCCTTGAGCTGGCCCACTTCGTCGTCGTCTGCGTTGTTGTCGCTACTGTTGTTGTTGTCTTCGTCGTCAGCTCCGGCGTCGCCTTCGGTCTCAGCGTCGGCATTTTCAAGGCGCCTCTCGTCGTCGTCGTCATCATCATCATCGTCGTCGTCGTCGTCATCGTCGTTTCCCGGAGTAACCCGTTCCCCTACGGGGCCTCGCCCCCAGCCTTATTCCCCCTCCGGCCTCCGTTTTTCCCTTACACGTCCCTCTTTGGCTAAGACCCGCAGCAACGCCCCTTAACTGGTGCCCCCACTGCACCCCACTGCTACGCGACCCGTTTGGGATTCGGGCCAACCAACCAGCTCCCCGCCTGCCAGCCAGACAGCATAGCAACTACATACAGTCCTTGTCGTTGTCGTCGGTGTCGCAGCCGCCGACGAGGGCTCCGTGTGCTCTACGTACTAGCGCGATTCTGTTGGTGCTGTTTCTGCTATTACAATTACTGCTACTACTACAACTACTATACTACTACTACTATCACTACTACGCCTGCTGGTTCTTCCACCGCTGCTGCTGCTGTTGGTACTACTATTCCATATCTGCCATTGATCGTGTGAGCGAGTGAGGAAGCAATCCTTTATTTCATTCGTGTTCGAGTCGAGTTGAGAACGCGTCATCGCTCCGTCATCTCCGTGCTGCAACTGATGCTGCTGCTGATGCCGCTGCTCTAAGACCGGCGTCGGTAGTGCCTTCTCCGTTCGTGGCGCCTTTCTGAACGCCTTCCTTCCCACGACGACTTGCTGAGGCAAATGATGAGCGAGACAAAGAGAAAAGGACACAGCACAAGCACGAACGAGGCCCAGGCAGATAGGGCCAGAACGAGAGAGAGAGAAGGAGAGTGAGAGAGGAAGAAAGGGCAAACGGGGAGAGAGCAAGGGGAATTAAACGGAAGTGAGAGAGATAGAGAAGACAAGACTATACAGGAACAGCAAGAGAACTTCGAGAGAAGTGGTGGTAAGACGGGAGGATGGAGAGAGAGAAAAAGCAGCAAAGAGAACGCTGAGTCGCCGCACAGTCGGATACTTACGTACGATGCATTGCTAACAGTCGTAGACGTCGGTCGTTTACACCGTAACCCGTTCGAGGGCGGATAGCGGAGGACGGCGTGGCTGCTGTCACACGCGATTTGCTGCGCGGGTGGCGCCGCACTTGGGCCCGCAGAGGGATAAGAGATACAGAGTGAGTCTGTGTGTTTACATGCAGACATGCACGCACGCGCGTCTGCGTGCAGCACGTGCGTCGGCTGGCTTGGTGTATAACTGACTAGCGCTTACAAACTAGCATTTTTTTCCATATGAAAATGACTAACTAGACTAACTACGAAATCGGTCTCGCGGCCCGAATCTACCATCACATCGTGAATCATCATCGTTCAATTCGATCGCCGGCCCGACTAAACGCCCTGACTAATTTCGGACTTTGCAGGCTTCCGTTTTGTGCAACGATGGCCTGCCTACTCGATTGAGTAGGTGACCACACGGTGCGCGGGTAACAACACTACAAATGGACCGATCGAGCGACGACGGACAACGATTACAACCGCGTAAAGCCTAAGGAAGAATCTTGCATTATACTACACATAGTAAATAGATCGTTTCGAAAAATCCGTGCGCAAAAATAGCGAGGGTGCTTCTCTTGGAGATTAGAATGACGTGCCTTTTCGCTCGCATGTAGGTCGAACGCGGGCGCTTTCCCCAAAGCACGACACTCATCGAGTTCCGATGGATAGTAGCATCTACTACGGTAACTAAATTGCCCCCTTCGTGATTCTAGTAATTTGTGTGGGAGATGCGTATGGCAGATACACAGAGCTCTAATATATATATATATATATATATATATATATATATATATATATATATATATATATATATATATATATTTATATCGCGCTTATTGACATGCATTGCTCACACAGATTCACACAGTCTACAAAAACGAAAATAACGAGCTGATGCAGCCAAACTTGGATTTAGCAAATTTGTATATCCATTTACAAAGCTGCTTGTCAGTGAATGATATGTATCTTAAGTGGCTTGACTGTATGTACTATCTAATAGAGCCATGTCTGCCCCAACAGGAACACTGGAAAAGGATCAATAAATCTACACCTACGTAAATTCCACAGTACTCTCGAAACAGTCACTGAGTTATTAAAAATAGCCCAGTCAAAAAAAATTGCCAGAACTTCACGGCGCCAACGAGTACTGAAAAAATGTGCAATAATTTGCAGCAATAACCCGATGAGGGTGTTAAGCTACATGAGGTCCAAATTATAATCAACGACTTACTTTTGTCGATGAAACGAAATGATGAAAAGTTTGCAATGAGTGACACCGAGCAGGCAGAGATTCTAGGAGAATTCATTAAAATCACACTTATCCAAGTGACGAGGAGTTACAGAAGCACCTGCTACCGCCGGCTTCGCGTATACCAGAAGAAACACCGTCTCCTCACATCATCAACTACGTGAATGCTTCTCCCACAAACTTGCGGAAACACTTGCAGAAGCTGGCCAACACAACAGGCACAACTCCTGACAGAATTCCGGCGTTTGTGTTATGGAAACTATATATGTGAGCTTCTAAGCCGCATTTTTTGTTGTATATTGGAAAATGGTACAGTATCGGGGTTGTTCAACGCTGCTACAATCCATCCCGCACATAAGGAAAGTAATAAAGCCGATGCAGAGAATAAGCGTCCCATATCGTTAACGGTGATAGCCGGCAAGGTTATCGAAAGCGTCATTGCTACAATCGTAAGCGCAGACGCTAATTGGACTAATATCGGAAGCCCAGTTTGCCTATCGCAAAGGTTTAAACACGAAGCTGCAGCACCTGGAAACCTAAATTGATTGATTAAAAGTGTGCAATGACTCGGATTGCTTTGACGTTGTTTATTTAAATTTTAGGTCAACGTTTGAGTCAGTCACGCACTCTAAACTACTTCAAACTCTACCACACTTCGGAATTGGATAACACATGCTGAACTAGCTCACTACATCTCTCCAAGACAGATATTTGCGAGTGCGCGTTAATGGACAGTATTTTACGGTAGGTCGAGTGTCATCCGGCTGTCCGCAAAGAATGAGCCTCGGACCACTGATGTACATTCTTTACACTGATTTACTGAAATATAATATTCTACGAGGAGTTGAAGCTAAAATATACGCTGATAATGTGAAACTTTACTTTAAAACGTTGGACGCTTTCAAGGCCTCGTTAGACGCCCTTGATTTGGACCTGTCTACCCATAAATGTGAAGACCTCTATTAGAAAATGGAAGTGCTAGACGCCCCTACAACATCGGAGGTCAAACTTCGAGTTATAAAAGACCTCTGGACTCTGCATAAGCAACAAATTAAGATACTCCGAATTTAGTGTTTTAACTGATGTTGCCACGAGGTCCTCTCAACGTGCAAGTTGGATCTTCCGATAACTTGGTGTACGCCCTCTTGACTTGTACGTCCAATTGTTTACTACATACGTACTTCCAGTATTGACATCCGCAGCACCGACGTGCTTGTCGGGTCTTACAAGGGACAAAGTTTGCCTAGAACGAGTGGAAAGGAACATCGCAAAACGGGTTGCATTTTGCTGCTATGTTGACCGGTGCCATGTCGACATTCCCCACACAATTAACGTGCTTAAGAAGCTTGATCAGAAGTTGCTGCTCCAGCTGATGCAAAACCATCGTTTTTTTAACAAGATGTTCGTGGAAACGCTATTAGTAATACGTCAGGCTAGCAACATGGTTCCTGTGTTCATCGCACGCAAGCGCTGCATCAGCTCTAGGAGAATCTCTAGGCATATCCAGGAGTGCTAGGGGACGTCAAAAACATTCTGTACAACATGCAGATTATCCCTACGAATGGAACACATGGCATACATGCACATACAAAATGTGTATTTCATTTATATATATATATATATATATATATATATATATATATATATATATATATTTATGTTTTACTAGTTTAAAATGGAGGCACAACATAGGTTTGATTTGCATTAGATGTTGATGTAGTCGTATCTGTAGTAGATGACAGCAAGGATTGCTTGAGCTGCAGCAGCAAAGCAGCGAAATCGTTGCTTGCGTCGGATTTGTATGGCCTGGGGCGACGAACACAGATGCAATAAGAAGTAATAAGGACGGCGGTCGGACAAAACTCGCGAACCACACTGTAGCGCTGTACTGCACGTGATTGGGCGCCACGTCATACACATTTATCTGCCTGTCATGCTTTACCAGTGCTACGACTATTGGTGCTGCTTTGCGGCGTTGTGGTTACAGTTGGGGGATCTATTATACACAATAGTGATAATGCAGATGTCGACGACGACAATAACAATAGCCGCGACAACAACAACAGCCGCGACAATAACAACAACGACAATAACAACGTAATAAACACTAACAAATAAATCCTTCTCTAACCAACCACGACCGGATTCGCCCCGGTGTGGGTTTGCGTGTACGTGAGTCACCTCCGAAATCACACGTTAGGTAATTACTTTGAACGGTCAAAAACAAATTGTTCCCAATGTTGTCCACTCAAAATTTGACGTTACTTATTTTGCTAGCACATTTTTTCTTTTGTTGTCTACATGTGCGCCCTTTTGGAGCTTTATTTGAAACCAAACCAACTCATTAAGTGTTTTTTTTTTAAACGGATACCACTACGAGATTTTAAAAACATAATTATTTAAGCAACTAAGATTGGAATATTAGATATAATAAATTGCCTCAATGGTCATAGACAAAGACGTAAAATTATTTCTGATGATGAAACAAACATCTTGTAAGGATGAAGCTATATCGAATTAAACAACCGTGGATCATTTATGAAATAAAGAGTAGCCAAACACTGTGTCGTTTGAATGTAAGGGCAAAGAACACACATACATGAAGTAGTAACAAATGGTGGTCATAATTAATCAGATAGTGTTGTAGTGTATCTGCTAAGGAGATAGCAAGTAGACAAAAATGAAAATGATTTCACGCTATGTCGTGTCGTAGTCGTATTGAGATATAGCCGCTTTTGGTTTCGTATATGGTCGTGACTAGTCTACAAATCTAATCTAAAAGTCCAGTCGCCATGATTTGTAAATAACGGTAAATCTAGCCGGAAAACACATCTTATCAGGAAACAGTGTATTACATACGTCAATAGGCGGGCAAAAGTGATGGAGGACAGCCTTATCGGTCTGTCTGAGATTCTTGCAGAACTTTCCAGGACACTTTTGCATTCGCTAGCAAAAAGACAAATATAAGTCTCTGTCGAACCAGGTGGCCAGAGCTAACTGGTCGTTTACTTTGACGTGGAAAGCTGTTGTTGTGTTCTCCCCTACCGTAGCAAAATAGTGTTTAAGTTCTGTAACGATCTCCACTAGTCCAGTTAGAAGCCCAGAACAGACCTCCAGTGTAGCGAGAAGTTTCACCGCCACCTGACTGTTTCACACAAACCGCTAATAAACTTACAAGGCTTGAAAGCATCGTCTTGGAGTTTTCTAAAGCCCGACCTACACAAATTGTCTTTTGGCTTTGGCATTACGAAGTTTACCCTTGTAGCGTTGGAAACAACAATAATAAGCAGACTTTGATTCTAGCGTCTGAGCTCTTGAGTTCCATTAGTAAGCAGATAGGGCCTTTGTGGCAGGAAAACACTTTTTAGTTATGAACACTACCACTGGGTAGTGCTCTGAGAACAGCGTGGTGCAACACACGGTCGAAAAGGTTTCCAGAAAATTCTCGCAATTCCTAACAGCAATATGGTCAATACAGGTCCCGAAAGCAGGGTGAGTCACTCGTTTGACGACATGAACGATGCTTCTTGCTGAACTGAATCCATTAGAGGTACCTCTTTAAACAAACCCAGTAGGACCTACTTATGCGTGACACGACTGGACTACTACATGCCGATTATTCATATTAAACACTTCAAATACCGCACTTCTTGATGCACTTGAAGAATCTGTGTTTTTATAAGTTTACTTTAGGTTTTAGCACTGACCGTTATTATAAGCAAAAATGAAATATAAATAAACTATAAAATAAATATCATATAAACTCTAAACTAAATATAATGTAATCTATAAACTATATATACTATGAACATATATGAGAAAACGGTACACGAATTGTATCATGTCTCATCTTTACAACAACAACAATAACAACAACAACAAAAAACGTACGTGACACATACTACTGGTATGCGCTTATGAATTTTGCTGAAAAATATTAGTTAAGAAAATACGCTGGCTCTTGGCCAGCAATGCAGAATCGAAATGCGGATATTTTTCTACCGACGGAGGAATACGACGCGTGTCGTCAGATCTGGACAAAAATCCACACTAAATAAACTAACGACCAATACAGCCCAAAAGCAGCAACGACCAATGCGTTGCGGTGGCGTAAGTGTATGCCTTGCGATGATGTACGACAATGTCCGTCTAGCTAGAGACCCCTCAGCATCTCGCATCTAGATGTGCATAAGCAAGTTTAGATGTGCACGCACTTGTGTGTGTACGTATGTATGTACGTAAGTGGGTACATTCATTGTACGAGATTGATTCGCGGCAACAATAGTATGATGGCAGGGGGCGAGGAATAGAGGGAAAAGGAGTCCCAAACGGGGAATACGCGCGCGCAAGCGAGGGAGAAAGACAGAGCGGGAGAGAGAGGGGGGAAGCGATATAGAGGAGAAAGATTTATAAAGAGGATAGGTATATACATATTTCTCTCTCTTTGTATACATATATATATATATATATATATATATATATATAGGTGGCGAGTGAGAGAGTGAGTGAGAGGGGGGTAAGGAGTCGTCCAGTAACGCACTGCTCTTGCGGAAGCATAAGCGCACAGCAACAAGCATGTCGACCGGGGGTGGCACGCCGGAGCCCCGACGTTAATCCTCGCGACGTGCCGTAGCCAGCCGCACAACATCACATCACAGCCTAGCATAGACCGGCAAAGCGCGATCGACGGACGAGCGTGCTGTTGTTGTTGTCGTTGTTGTTCTCGTAATAGTAGTAGTAGTAGTAGTAAACTTGTGTGAAGCTGCAGATGAAAAGTTTAAGCAGCAAAAATACATTTCGGCTCGGTGCCCAGACGATGCCGCCGAATGCTGGCTGGCTCGTCCCCCCCCGCCCTCACCCGGGCCCCACGCCCCGCTCGCTCTCTCACCCCCTACATGTGGCGAATCGTTGTAGCGGCGCGCTTTGTTCGCACAGCGTGGCAAAGCAGAACTGCAGGGCTGCAGTTCGGCTTGAGTACAAAGCCCCTTCAATTAATGCTGTCACTCGTGTTGTTGTTGTTGTCGTCGTCGTCGTCGTTGTCGCTGCTGATGTTGGAATCGTTGTTGTGATTGTTGCTTCTGCTGCTGTTGATGATGATGATGATGATGCCGTTGTTATTATTATCGGTATATAGTGGCTGCCATAAGTTGGCCATATTGATATTACGATCGTCAATGCTCTTACTGTTCTCGCAATTGCATTCGTTTTTATAGTAATGATACTATATATATATATATATATATATATATATATATATATATATATATATATATATATATATATATATATATAATTAATTATTGGAGCCTGGCCCGCTGCTGACGGAAGACCTACAAAAACGATATAGTCTGAAGAAAACGTGCGCCTTTGAAGTTTATACGCGGAACTGGGAAACCAAAATTAGTAAGGTGGACATAGGTATTTATGGAACAGCAGCAATGACGAGCACTGAATGGCGGGGTAGCGGGGTAAAAGATCGACACCTAACTACGGCCTTTGCAGCTCACGGATTTCATCACGTTCTGTGCAACATGGAGGGTTTTGATGAACCACAGAAGGAATGTCAATGCAAACAATGCGGGAGCAAATGTGATCGATACCATCCCGCGGTATGCCCGGCGGTTAGGTCTATAGCAGAACTAGCAAAACGCTAGATAGTTGGTGTCTCGAAACATTTTGATGTAACATAAACACAATTACCCAGTTTGGGTGTTAATAATGAAACATATATAATTATTCAACTGCGTCATACCATATTTCAGTGTCCTGTGTTAATCTAATGACAAAGCACAATTGTCCAGGATGATGATGATGGCAACGAGTATTAAGATACCGCCTACGGCCTGCTAAGCGTCCTCCCTTCAGGACGTTCTCTGCTGACTTCACAACGTGCCTCCTGCAGAAATTCAGAAAGCGGCAGGAACAGCAGTCCAAGCAAAGAGACGAGGCTAGATTGCGTGCCATCAGACGAAAAGCTATTTGGATGGAAACTGGGCTGGCACACAGAAAATACACACGTTTGCGAGCAGAACGCGGCACGCACAACTAGGTATTGACATAGATAGCCCAGTAGGGCACGACGGGAACCAGTGGTCGCTGCGCAGGTGCAGGAGCATGCATCGACGGCGGAATTGACAAGTGTGCGCCGGTAACCCTGCGACGATGAGCCAGATTTCGGGAGTAACGGAAGCGAAAAACGCAAATGATATGGATAGGCTAAGAAGGTCGAAGATTGGAGTACTCGGCCGAACAATCTGCGGCAACGACGGCATTTCTTGCGTTGCTTCTCTAACCTGCTGTTGGCCTCCATTTGAGGCTAAATGGGCCAGACATAACAGGATTTATGGCTGAGCCTGGGAAGCTTGGGAGCGACGAACGCCATCGATGTCATGTGTTTGCAAAAGGCAACGAATGGGAAGCGACGATGTTGGCGGAACTGACAGGAAGAAAAGAAAGGTTCTGAGCTTACCAACAGCGAAGTTGTTCAGCGTTTAGAGGGTTGACATAAATCGTGGGAGTTCTTGAACGGAAAGGAGTCTCGCGTGGTCGGTTCCAGGAAGTCTGTTGTTCCAGGCTTCGTGCCGCCAACGCATTGGTTGATCGCCATCGCTTGCGCATTGCGTCGCTTTATTACGCATATGGTCGTGCCCCGGCAACAGACTGGACGTGTTGTCAAATTACCTGGGCTCCACCAAATGAAACGGACATCCGTAATTTCAACATGCTGAACGCGTAAACGGGGCGTACAGTTTTTGACGCTTGTCTGGGTATCACTGACATCTTATAGATATATAAAGATGTAGGTTTACCAATGAACAATCGCATGTTGATTTGTAAAACACTCTTGCGGCAGGTACATGCTAATTTTCCTATACGACGTCGAGAGCGCTCTGACACTTACAACCGAGACGGGCTTAGAGTCAGAGGCATATTTAGGTCGTCTACGAAGTAATGCTTATTTTCGAAGCGAAGGTGTTCGTAAAAGTATCATACGGAATGTATCAGTTAAGTACCTTGCCAAGCCTGCTTGAATTTAGACGCATAGTAATGCTATGTGACATTATGCCGTTGCGTAACTATAGTCAGGGTTTTTTGCGGCAGGCTAAACCAACGAGGCCATTCAGTTAACGCCCCAGTACGTTGGCCCACATAAAAGGGCAGCAGTTCCGATTATAGCCGCAAAGGTTTGATTTTAAATAAATAGCGGAACAGATAGCGTAAAAGGGTATGAAAATATTTCGTATTTGATTTACAACGACCGCTTTCATCCTTGATTTGTTATAGCGTCGCGCGCACGAGGACGGAAGCCGGCCAGTAATAGCCGACCTTTGAGCGCCCCCAAGCTCTCGGGTTGTTGTCCACGCAGCAACCAAGCAGAGCTGCCACATAAGGAGTTTCAGTGCCCCGTGACGGCCACGATATCCAACGCAAACCCCCGGCGGAGCCGATAAAGAGACAAACGGGAGGGGGAAACAACAAAAAGGTGGTCCTGTTATTATGGTGCCGCTACATATGTGTGTGTAACAACACAAAATTATTCACACAGCATGCTGTGTAACTTATAGGCCAATATAATGTTTTTTTTAAACTTGAAAGGCCATGAGTAAACAGGCAGTATGCTTTCTGCTACAAGACCCTAGGAGGAAAAGTAAAGTTTCCGGGCTGATCCTCAGCCAAGATTTAACGTCCACGGAACTGTTCTTCACATTGCGTCATAGATTGACCCCCATAAAAACAAATGTGCAACGGTGGGGCTCGAACCCGCGCATTTATGTGTCTCCTTCGGTTGCGAGGCGCAGGCTTAAGCCACCACGCCACCGGGCTCGACACCTAGGGAGGGAAGAAGGCAAGGTTTTCTGCTAAACCAATGTTTTTCTACTGTTCTGCTTTCGATCCGCATTCTATGCGTTCGGATACCTTTGGCACTATTATCCTTGGCTACAATCTCACTGCAGGACCTCGACGCCTCGTCAGCGGCCCTTTTACCGCACAGTGAGGTTCACCAATTGTGTATGTGTTCAGTGTTGTCACTGAGTGGCCACATTTATCCGTATTCAGTAATAAGCATCTAGCCTGTTCTTACGAACGTGTTTATTTTCTTGCTTAGTATTTCATTGCGATTTCAGCCAGTTTACAATATTATGTTTAGCATACACTAAGTAGGTTGTTGAATGTAAATACCGTTTTAATAGTGCTATAGAGCTGTGTTTGCGGATATGTCTGGCTTTCTGATAACCCCGATCAATTAACCCGCTGACAACGATTTTACCAGTCTTGAGGCAGCGGCTCCCCCTCCCCAGCAGTCTTTCTCGGCCCTTAGTCTCAACCTGCCCCGCCTGCCCTGTTTGCTCCAGGGCTACCTTAATCTTAATGACGGCATCAATGCGGTTCTTCAAACCTCGCCGCTGCCGACGCCAGCATGTGCGTCCTCACCTCCCTCAGGTGGAGACCATGCACCAGTGACACCCCCGGACAATATCGATACGACAATGTTGATCCAGTAACTAATTAAGCAGACACTCTGTTTGTTCGAACTGTCATTAGTGGTACGTGTAATAATGTACATTTAAAAATTTGTTTTCATTTAAATTGAGGCTTGAAGGCACATAATTTGTATTCTGTAAAACTCTACTTTACTGTAAGTGCGTGCAACTTATTTTTTTGGAATGGAATCGTTTTTACCATGGGCCAAGCAAAAATTAACGGAGCTTTTTCGTATAATAAATACCTGCGACAAACATGTTTCTTTCACACGCAATCCGAACATCTACGCTTCGCTCAGTTTTTGCCTTCGTTGAAGCCGTTAATAAAGACATTCACACTTGTCGTTCTCGGCCAAATAGAATTAGAATTTTGACTGGCGCAATAGTCTACGATACACGCAGGCATTTAAACCTAACATTAGACAAATTGATGAATGTCCAGGAACGTCGATCCAACCGGCCTATAAAATATTTTTCTCAGAGGAGCCTCATTTGCGTTCTAGGACACACAAGAGTGTATAGCAATAAGGGCTACGGTAATTACGCTAACCAGATTTTAAGGCCAACACTGGTGAGATGCCAGGGCATGAACACGGTCGTGCGGCATCTTCCACGACAGGGTGTCTTAAAAGCATTGTCAACATCGACATTGCAGTAAATGCCAAATTTCTTCCGGAACTTTATCAAAGCCTAACCGAACGTTGTTGCACTTCACTACCTGAAGAGGGCGGAGGGGGTTTGGACCGGTATACCTGGAAACGGCAACGGCTGACGATGATGGAGAGATATATGTATGTATGAATGAATGTATATATGTAGAGAAATAAGGAGGCTGGAAGCAGATAGAAATATTGAGATATCAGCAGCGGCAGCAGCAGCAGTAGAAGTCTCTGCATTGCTTTTAGAGAAGACAACAGACAGCGGCGCTGAGAGCAGAGAGAGAGAGCGGGAGGCCCCGCAGACAAAATCACGGCCAAATCTCGCTGTCTCTTCTTCGTCTTCTTCCTCAGAACCGCCAGTAACCAGGCTGGCAGGGCCGAGTCGTTTCTCTTCGTTCTTCCCGTCGTCGCCGCCGTCATTGTTGTTATTGTTGTTGTTGCTGCTGCTGCTGCTGTTGTTGTTGTTGTTGTTGTGGTCGTCGTCGTCGTCGACGGCGTTGTCGACATCTCTCCTCATTGAATCCTTACTTGAAGAAGACTGCGACAAGCCACTTCTGTTTGGCAGAAAAGATTCTCGAAGAGCTACGCCTGGCCTCGAGCTCAACTTATCGGTTAGAGCCGGCGAGCCCGTGGCGCTGCCGCCGTCACCGCCGCTGGAACGAACTGACTTGTTCGCTTGCCGCCACCAATTGTGAAAGACGTGAAGAATAGCATGGGCTGTCGGCAATCGGCAAGCCGGCCGACCGACCGGCTCGACGGACAGACAGAAAGAGACAGAGAACCTCGCGCAAAGGGGGCAGGGCTTGCGGGAAATATCGGCTAGATAATATTGGGAAAATATGTTACAGATAGCACGATAGGCTCAGACGGGCGAGCGGCAAAGAGAGAGGGCGGGGGGGGGGGGGGAGGAGCGCTTACATGATACGAGAAGACGGTAGGCAGAAAGAGGATGTATGGTTGAGTCAATAGGAATAAGAAGGAAAAGTCGGAGAAGAAAAAAGCGTAGCGATCCGGCAAAGCCGGCAAAGACCAAGACCGGCAGGCCAAGACTAGGAAGTATACGAGCGGCTACGAGCGCGCCAGAGTGCTTGCTACCAGTGAGATCTGAAGGGGGCATCTAAACTGGTGAGCCTGACGGAGCAAAACAGGCGGCGAGGGTGTGAAAAAGAATGAATCCGAGTGCCTCCCCCTTTGGACGAGCAACGAGGGGGAGTAGTAGTCTCCTGTTCCTTCTTCTCTTCCTCTTCGTACTCTCGTCCTCTCTTAAATTCAATTCTGATTTGACGATGAAGCGGCTGCTGCGGCGACGACGAGGACTGCAGCAGCAGCAGCCGACGCATCGGCACTACCGTGGCACGAAAGATCACAGCCGCCATCCGCCGTTTGGCTGAAAAGTCGCGCTTTGAAAATAATAAGAAAGAATAGGAAGAATACGACGGCGACAACGACGTCGACAACGTCGACGACGAAACGAACCAAAAGCCGACAGCGGCGGCGGCAACGGCGGGCCACGATGGCACCGATAGGAATAAAAGACGTCTCTTTAAGCCGCCCCCTTAAACTAGAGGGGGCGGGGCGCGGAGGGCGCGGGGAGATCTGGCGGATAGATCGTTGTTCCTTAGCCCCCCCCCCCCCCCGAGCGCTGCACTTCCACTCCTATACGCGCTCCTATAGACAGTTGTGAATGAATTGATGAGTTGGTGAGTTGAGTCGTCAAAGAAAGACTACAGAGCAGAACCTCTCCGTATCGTCACTTCGGCCCCCTTCCGTTCTATGGCCCGCATCTATGGCCCAGCGTGTCCACCGCTCATCGTTTAGACGAACGGAAGAACAACAACGAGGCAGCAGCAGCACAAGCAGTGGTGGTACGAGCGACAAGAATAGCGGCCTTCGCGACCGAAGCACGAAGGACCGACCACAAAGCGCGCAAGAAATGGGGCTGCCCAATAAACTGCCAATTGCCAGACAACTGCTGTTGCTGCTGCTGCTGCTGCTGCCGCCGTTCTATTCTGCTGGTCGTCCCGCTTGCTTAAAGCAGACGCGACAACGACACAAGGACTCTCATTCGTTCGTTTGTTCCCTCAAGCTGTCTGGCTGTCTGTCAGCCCGTCCGTCGAGAGACGCGGCGGCGGCGTCCGTACCGTTGCACCGACCGCCCCCCGCTAAGGGTACTCATTTTGTCGTCGTCGTCGTCGTCGCGACCAGCGCCACAGTGATGATGGGCAGAGTTCATTAAATTGAATGAATATTGCCAAGATATTGGTTGCCATACGCTACAATCAATTGTCGATTGTTCTATTCAGATCTATCTCCTGGCGATAATCCCTGACAAAATGGCAATTTCAGTGATGCTATTTATGTCGTATTTATTCTGCCTCTCGACACAGATAAAGGGACAAATGTTTGATTCAAGTGACTTGTTATGACTTATGGTTGCTTGTGAGAGAGTGAGAGGGGGGGGGGGGGCGGGGTAGAGAGAGAGAGGATGAAAAGACTCGCTTTGCGCCTGCATTTTTCGCTAGTTTATCACTGTCTATCTATGAAATTCCGCCTACACGACCTGGGAAAAGCTCACTTCCCGTTTTAGCGCTCCCAGTTAATCATTGCACCTGTAATAATAAATGTTGCTTCGTATATAATTAATATTTCTAGCGGTTTATCGACCGGAGTAAGCGTTTATCAAACTTATTTCGAACTACGTATTCTGGACTTCAGAGAGCAGCAACCGCGCGCCTAATTAAAATATATAGAAAATAAGGAAAGTTCTGCCTGGTTAAACGTTGCGTTAGGTAACACTATATTGCAGCAGTGGTCGGCTACTTTGACGGCTAATTAATACGGCTAACTGAATGCTTCTAGGATAGAATGATCCTCCCTTTTTTGTTTTAAAATTGGGTATGCATTGGTTTTTAACAAAATTCATATGGGAAACTCCAATATATGTCTTCTAGAAAAACAGTATAGTCTGACTAAACGTAGAGATGAAGTGATGGCACAAAGGATTTCCTATCAGCCAAAAGCTATATTTAAAACACTCCACAGCCCCCCAGCGAACCTTAGACAAATTACAACAGTCGTGTCGAGAGAAGTCCGAGGAGCGGCAGAAGCTGAGAGGTTTTTGCAGGATGCAGAACCTTCATAAAGATCAACATCGAACATAGCATAACTGCCAGCCAGATAAAATAAATGTGAAAAAAATTGCTCAAGTAATCTCGGCACTTAGCAACATAGTTTAAATTAAACTTCCTGCCATAGCTTTAGCACATTTTCTACAGCGCAACAAGTGACATCAACCCAATATGATAGTTTTGTGTGCTAATTTTCGTTAACTGTACAGAAACCACAGGCGCAAATGGATGATTATTATCTTTAAGCATGGAGCCTTATGTGCGTTTTTTTTTTTCAAATCAATATACCAATTCTCACCGTGCGTCAGTTAAAAGCGCATTTAGTGGCTGTCCCTACCAGATTTATCGATCTGACAAATTCGAATTCGTTGAGCAATTCTCACATAAATCATAAGCTCAGCTGTTCAGATGTACTGTAGTTGTATGCCGTTCCTTCCGTTTTTTCAATTTTTCGTTGGAACCCCATAAAAGTAATAGACTACCTTTGCACGTCGATTTATGGGGGTCCGTCTATGAAGTAATGCAAAAAGCAGTCCCATAGACGTTAAATATTTTCTGGGGGTCAGCCCAAACGGTATGTTTTTTTTCTGGACTACCTTTGCACATTTCGTATGTATTTAAAAAGGCACGTGCATTGTGCGATGATCATTCGACCGATTGCTTTTAACGTCGAAGTGGTAAACTAAAGTATCCAGGTAGCCGAGTGCAACAAAGGAGAGCCCGTCAAACTAATTGATCAAAGAGTCGAAGCTCTTGGCCTAAATTGTATTTTGCTGGTAGCGGTGAAAGCCCCACTTGCCTAATGCGACCTAGTGGTAAAAATTATAGTAAACAGATAAAGAGAGTTGAATCAACAACATCTGGTTAGTAGGCAGCACGTTCCTGCAAGCTCTAAATATAACAGTTGTAGCTCATCTACTCTGGGAATAATTAAATTATATGCCCTAAAAGGTCCTTCGTCGTACGAGGAGAAGATAAGGTGTGTACGTGCCTGACCTCCAGTCATGTTCGGAATCTAGGCATATCGCATATTAAATGCGTAAACGACTTCCAAGTCATCAAATCATGTTTGTTGTTTTCTTTGAGACGCCAAAACATACGGTTGTTTTTTGCGAAGCTCTGAATAATCTCGTTTGCTTGTTAGGGTAGGGGGCATAAACCCAAAAAGTGGCATACCGCTATGGCGTACGAAGTGTTGGCATACCATAAAAAAACCTACGTAGCGGTCGTAAAGCTTCGAGCGGAATTTAAATTTAAATAGGTGCTTAACAACAACGTTGCACGATGTATAGTAGATTATATAAACAGGTAACGCAGTATATCTCTGCTATTATATATATATGGCACAGTCTAGTAAAGGCAGTTAGGTGCGGACGTGAAGGCGCGCCGCTAGGGACCATTTACCTTCTGGCAAGGCAGCATCCGGAAGAGTTGGCCGACATGGCCACTCGACTGTTGGAAAATGGAGTATAGCCCGCGCAGTGGAAGCGGGCACACCTCGCGCTCATTTCAAAGCCGGGCTCTATGTCCAAAAGACCAATTCGTCTACTGGACACAGTAGGCAAACTGTTTGAAAATGTAATAACAGTGCGCCTAAATGCAGAGATCTACGACCTCCACGCTCTGTCGGGTGACCATTGTAGTGTCTGACGAAGCCGGTCAACGATAGATGCGCTTTACCGTATCCTGCAAAAGGCGGACCAGGAGACTAAGAAATATCTGAAAACCCGGTTGTTTTTCTCGTCTTCCTCGATGTGAAGAACGCGTTTAATACAGCAAACTGAGGGTAGTTATGACGACGCTGGAGGATAAAGGTATTTCACCTTATCTTCAGCGGATCATTTCTTTATATTTAAACGACAGAATGCTCATAGCAGGGCAAAGCCATCAAAGTGTGACAGCCGGCGTGCCGTGGGGTGAAACGAGCCGGTTCTAAGAACCAGTGAAAAGGACGCGGTTCTAAGAACGAGCCGGTTCTAAGAACCAGTGAAGCGGACACGGTGTTAAGAACGAACTGGTTTTAAAAACCAGCGAGGTGCAGGCGGTTCTGAAAACCAGCAAGGTGCACGCGGTTTTAAAAACCAGCGAGGTGCAGGCAGTTCTAAGAACCAGCGAGGTGCACGCGGTTTTAAGAACGAGCCCGTTCTAACAACCAGTGATGAGACGCGGTTGTAAGAACGAGCCCGTTCTAACAACCAGTGATGAGACGCGGTTGTAAGAACGAGCCCGTTCTAAGAATCAGTGATGAGACGCGGTTGTAAGAACGAGCCCGTTCTAAGAATCAGTGAAAAGGACGCCATTCTAAGAACGACCTGGCTCTAAGAACCAGCGAGGTACACGCGGTTTTACAAACGAGCCGGTTCTAAGAACGAGCCGGTTCTAAGATTTTTCGAGGTGCACGCGGGTCTAAGAGCTATCGAGGTGCACGCGGGTATAAGAGCTATCGAGGTGCACGCGGGTCTAAGATCCATCGAGGTGCACGCGGTTCTAAGAGTCATCGAGGTGCACGCGGTTCTAAGAATCATCGAGGTGTACGCGGTTATAAGAACGAGCCGGTTCTAAGAACCAGTAAAAAAGACGCGGTTCTAAGAACCATCGAGGTGCACGCGGTTCTAAGGACCATCGAGGTGCACGCGGTTATAATAACGAGCCGGTTTTAGGAACCAGTGAAAAAGACGCGGTTTTAGGATCGAGCTGGTTCTAAGAATCAGTGAAAAAGACGCGGCTTGAAAACGAGCCGGTTCTAAGAACCAGCGAGGTGCACGCGGTCCTAAGAACAAGCCGGTTCTTAGAACCAGCAAGGTGCACGCGGTTTTAAGAACAAGCCGGTTTTAAGAACCATCAAGGTGCACGTGGTTTTAAGAACCAGTGAAAAGGGCGCGGTTCTAAGAATAAGCCGGTGTTAAGAACGAGCTGGTTCTAGGAACTAGCGAGGTGCACGCGGTTCTAAGAATGAGCCGGTTCTAAGAACCATCGAGGTGCACGCGGTTATAGGAACGAGCCGGCTCTAAAATCCGATGAAAAAGACGCGGTTCTAAGAACGAGCCGATTCTAAAAACCAGTGAAAAAAACGCAGTTCAAAGAACGAGCTGGTTCTAAGAACCAGCAAGGTGCACGCAGTTCTAAGAACGAGCCGGTTCTAAGAACCAGCGAGGTGCACGCGGTTCTAAGAACGAGCCAGTTTTAAGAACTAGCGAGGTGCACGCGATTCTAAGAACGAGCCGGTTGTAAGAGCCAGTGAAAAAGACGCAGCTGTAAGAACAAGCCGGTTTTAAGAACCAGTAGAAAAGACGCGGTTCTAAGAACGAGCTGGTTCTATGAACCAGCGAGGTGCACGCGGTTCTAAGAACGAGCCGGTTTTAAAAACCAGTGAAAAGGACGCGGTTTTAAGAACAAGCCGGTTCTAAGAACTATTGAGGTGCACGCGGTTATAAGAACGAGCCGGTTCTAAGAACCAGTGAAAAGGACGCGGTTTTAAAAACGAGCCGGTTTCAAGAACCAGCAAGGTGCACGTGGTTTTAGCAACCAGTGAAAAGGACGCGGTTTTAAGATCGAGCTGGTTCTAAGAATCAGTGAAAAAGACGCGGCTTGAAAACGAGCCGGTTCTAAGAACCAGCGAGGTGCACGCGGTCCTAAGAACGAGCCGGTTCTTAGAACCAGCAAGGTGCACGCGGTTTTAAGAACGAGTCAGTTTTAAGAACTAGCGAGGTGCACGCGGTTCTAAGAACGAACCGGTTCTAAGAACCAGCGAGGTGCACGCGGTTTTAAAAACGAGCCAGTTTTAAGAACCAGCAAGGTGCACGCAGTTCTAAGAACCAGCGAGGTGCACGCAGTTCTAAGAACGAACCGGTTCTTAGAACCAGCGAGGTGCACGCGGTTTTAAGAACGAGCCAGTTTTAAGAACTAGCGAGGTGCACGCGGTTTTAAGAACGAGCCGGTTGTAAGAACCAGTGAAAAAGACGCAGCTGTAAGAACAAGCCGGTTTTAAGAACCAGTAAAAAATACGCGGTTGTAAGGACGAGCTGGTTCTATGAACCAGCGAGGTGCACGCGGTTCTAAGAACCATCGAGGTGCACGCGGTTCTAAGAACGAGCCGGTTTTAAGAACCAGTGAAAAGGACGCGGTTTTAAAAACGAGCCGGTTCTAAGAACTATTGAGGTGCACGCGATTATAAGAACGAGCCGGTTTTAAGAACCAGTGAAAAGGACGCGGTTTTAAGAACGAGCCGGTTTTAAGAACTTGCAAGGTTCACGTGGTTTTAAGAACCAGTGAAAAGGACGCGGTTCTAAGAACAAGCCGGTGTTAAGAACGAGCTGGTTCTAGCAACTAGCGAGGTGCACGCGGTTCTAAGAATGAGCCGGTTCTAAGAACTATCGAAGTGCACGCGGTTATAGGAACGAGCCGGTTCTAAAAACCGATGAAAAAGACGCGGTTCTAAGAACGAGCCGATTCTAAAAACCACTGAAAAAAAAACCGCAGTTCAATAAACGAGCTGGTTCTAAGAACCAGCAAGGTGCACGCAGTTATAAGAACGAGCCGGTTCTAAGAACCAGCGAGGTGCACGCGGTTCTAAGAACGAGCCAGTTTTAAGAACTGGCGAGGTGCACGCGGTTCTAAGGACGAGCCGGTTGTAAGAACCAGTGAAAAAGACGCAGCTGTAAGAACAAGCCGGTTTTAAGAACCAGTAAAAAATACGCGGTTTTAAGAACGAGCTGGTTCTATGAACCAGCGAGGTGCACGCGGTTCTAAGAACCATTGAGTGAAAAAGTTCTAAGAACCAGTGAAAAAGACGCGGCTTAAAAACGAGCCGGTTTTAAGAACCAGCGAATTGCACGCGGTTCTAAGAACGAGCTGGTTCTAAAAACCAGCGAGGTGCACGCGGTTCTATGAACAAGCCGGTTTTAAGAACCAGCGAGGTGCACGCAGTTCTAAGAACGAACCGGTTCTAAAAACCAGCAAGTTGCACGCGGTTCTAAGAACCAGCAAGGTGCACGCAGTTCTAAGAACGAGCCGGTTTTAGGAACCAGCGAGGTGCACGCGGTTCTAAGAAGGAGCCGGTTGTAAGAACCAGTGAAAAAGACGCAGCTGTAAGAACGAGCCGGTTCTAAGATCCAGTAAAAAAAGACGCGGTTCTATGAACGAACATGTTCTATGAACCATTGAGGTGCACACGGTTCTAAGAACCATTGAGGTGCACGCGGTTCTAAGAACGAGCCGGTTTTAAGAACCAGTGAAAAAGACGCGGTTCTAAGAACGAGCCGGTTCTAATAACCATCGAAGTGCACGCGGTTATAAGAACGAGCCGGTTTTGAGAACCGGTGAAAAAGGACACGGTTCTAAGAACAAGCCGGTTTTAAGAACCAGTGAAAAGGACGCGGTTTTAAGAACGAGCCGGTTCTAAGAACTATTGAGGTGCACGCGGTTTTAAGAACGAGCCGGTTCTAAGAAGCGGTGAAGGAGACGCGGTTCTAAGAACGAGCCGGTTCTAAGAACCAGTGAAAAAACGCAGTTCTAAGAACGAGCTGGTTCTAAAAACCAGCGAGGTGCACGCGGTTTTAAGAACGAGTCGGTTCTAAGAACCAGTGAAATGGACGCCATTATAAGAACGAGCTGGTTCTAAGATCCATCGAGGTGCACGCGGTTCTAAAATCCATCAAGGTGCACGCGGTTCTAAAAACCATCGAGGTGCACGCGGTTCTAAGAACCATCGAGGTGCACGCGGTTATAAGAGCGAGCCGGTTCTAGAACCAGTAAAAAAACGCGGTTCTAAGAGCCATCGAGGTGCACGCGGTTATAAGAACGAGCTGGTTTAAGAACCAGTGAAAAAGACGTGGTTCTAAGATCAAGCTGGTTCTAAGAACCAGTGAAAAGACGCGGTGTTAAGATCGAGCTGGTTCTAAGAACCAGTGAAAAAAACGCGGCTTAAAAACGAGCCGGTTTTAAGAACCAGCGAATTGCACGCGGTTCTAAGAACGAGCTGGTTCTAAAAACCAGCGAGGTGCACGCGGTTCTATGAACAAGCCGGTTTTAAGAACCAGCGAGGTGCACGCAGTTTTAAGAACGAACCGGTTTTAAAAACCAGCAAGTTGCACGCGGTTCTAAGAACCAGCAAGGTGCACGCAGTTCTAAGAACGAGCCGGTTTTAGGAACCAGCGAGGTACACGCGGTTCTAAGAAGGAGCCGGTTGTAAGAACCAGTGAAAAAGACGCAGCTGTAAGAACGAGCCGGTTCTAAGATCCAGTAAAAAAAGACGCGGTTCTACGAACGAACATGTTCTATGAACCATTGAGGTGCACACGGTTCTAAGAACCATTGAGGTGCACGCGGTTCTAAGAACGAGCCGGTTTTAAGAACCAGTGAAAAAGACGCGGTTTTAAGAACGAGCCGGTTCTAATAACCATCGAAGTGCACGCGGTTATAAGAACGAGCCGGTTTTGAGAACCGGTGAAAAAGGACACGGTTCTAAGAACGAGCCGGTTCTAATAACCATCGAAGTGCACGCGGTTATAAGAACGAGCCGGTTTTGAGAACCGGTGAAAAAGGACACGGTTCTAAGAACGAGCCGGTTTTAAGAACCAGTGAAAAAAAACGCGGTTATAAGAACGAGCTGGTTCTAAAAACCAGCGAGGTGCACGCGGTTCTAAGATCCATCAAGGCGCACGCGGTTCTAAGATCCATCAAAGTGCACGCGGTTCTAAGAGCGAGTCGGTTCTAAAACCAGTGAAAAAGACGCGGTTCTAAGAGCCATCGAGGTGCACGCGGTTATAAGAACGAGTCGGTTTTAAGAACCAGTGAAAAAGACGCAGTTCTAAGATCGAGCCGGTTCTAAGAACCAGTGAAAAGATGCGGCTTGAAAACGAGCCGGTTCTAAGAACCAGCGAATTGCACGCGGTTCTAAGAACCAGCGAATTACACGCGGTTCTAACAACGAATCGGTTCTAAAAACCAGCGAGGTGCACGCGGTTCTAAGAACGAGCTGGTTCTAACTACCAGCGAGGTGCACGCAGTTCTATGAACAAGCCGGTCTAAAGAACCAGCGAGGCGCACGCAGTTCTAAGAACGAGCCGGTTCTAAGAACCAGCAAGTTGCACGCGGTTCTAAGATCCAGTGAAATGGACTCGGTTCTAAGAACAAGCCGGTTCTAAAAACCAATGAAGAGGACGCGGTTCTAAAAGCGAGCCGGTTCTTAGAACAATCCGGTTTTAAAAATCAGTGAAAATGACGCGGTTCAAAGAACGAGCCAGTTCTAAGAACCATCGAGGTGCACGCGGTTTTAAGAACAAGCCGGTTCTAAGAACCAGTGAAAAAGACGCGGCTTGAAAACAAGCCGGTTCTAAGAACCAGCGAGGTGCACGCGGTTCTAAGAACCAGCGAGGTCTATACGGTTCTAAGAACGAGCTGGTTCTAGGAACCAGCGGGGTGCACGCGGTTCTATGAACAAGCAGGTTTTAAGAACCAGCGAGGTGCACGCAGTTCTAAGAACGAGCCGGTTCTAAGAACCAGCAAGGTGCACGCGGTTCTAAGAACCAGTGAAAAAGACGCGGTTATAAGAACAAGCCGGTTCTAAGAGCGAGCTAGTTCTAGGAATCAGCGAGGTGCACGCGGTTCTAAGAACGAGCCGGTTCTAAAAACCAGTAAAGTGGACGCGATTTTAGGAACGAGTCGGTTCTAAGAGTCAGTGAAAAAGACGCGGTTCTAAAAACGAACTGGTTCTAAGAACCAGCGAGGTGCACGCGGTTTTAAGAACGAACCGATTTTAAGAACCAGTGAAAAGGACGCGGTTCTAAGAACGAGCCGGTTCTAATACCAGTGAAAAAGACGCGGTTCTAAGAACGAGTCGGTTCTAAGAACCAGTGAAAAAGACGCGGTTCTAAGAACGAGCTGGTTCTAAGAACCAGCGAGGTGCACGCGGTTCTAAGAACAAGCCGGTTTTAAGAACAAGCTGGTTCTAGGAACCAGCGAGGTGCACGCGGTTCTAAGAACGAGCCGGTTCTAAAAACCAGCTAGGTGCACGTGGTTTTAAGAACGAGCCGGTTCTTAAAACCAGCGAGGTACACGCGGTTTTAAAAACGAGCCGGTTCTAAGAACCAGCGAGGTTCACGCGGTTGTAAGAACCAGTGAAAAGGACGCGGTTCTAACAACAAGTCGGTTCTAAAAACCAGTGAACAGGACGCGGTTCTAAAAACGACCCGGTTCTAAAAACCAGCGAGGTGCACGTGGTTCTAAGAGCGAGCCGGTTCTTAGAACAAGCCGGTTCTAAAAACCAGCCGGTTCTAAAAACCAGTGAATAGAACGCGGTTCTAAGAACCAGCGAGGTGCACGCGGTTATAAGAACGAGCTGGTTCTAGGAACCAGCAAAGTGCACGCGGTTCTATGAACAAGCCGGTTTTAAGAACCAGCGAGGTGCACGCAGTTCTAAGAACGAGCCGGTTCTAAGAACCAGCAAGGTGCACGCGGTTTTAAGAACCAGTGAAAAGAACGCGGTTCTAAGAACAAGCCGGTTTTAAGAACGAGCTGGTTCTAGGAATCAGCGAGGTGCACGCGGTTCTAAGAACGAGTCGGTTCTAAAAACCAGTAAAGAGGACGCGGTTTTAAAAACGAGCCGATTCTAAAAACCAGCGAGGTGCACGCGGTTCTAAGAACAAGCCGGTTCTTAGAGCCAGCGAGGTACACGCGGTTTTAAGAACGAGCCGGTTCTTAGAACCAGCGAGGTACACGCGGTTTTAAGAACGAGCCGGTTCTTAGAACCAGCGAGGTGCACGCAGTTCTAAGAACGAGCCGGTTCTAAGAACCGGCGAGATGCACGCGGTTCTAAGAACGAACCGGTTCTTAGAACAAGCGGGTTCTAAAAATCAGTGAAAATGACGCCGTTGTAAGAACGAGCCGGTTCTAAGAACTAGCGAGGTGCACGCGGTTCAAAGAACAAGCTAGTTCTAAGAACTAGCGAGGAGCACGCGGTCTTAAGATCGAGCCGGATTTAAGAACCAGTGAAAAGGACGCGGTTCTAAGAACAAGCCGGTGTTAAGAACGAGCTGGTTCTAGCAACTAGCGAGGTGCACGCGGTTCTAAGAATAAGCCGGTTCTAAGAACTATCGAAGTGCACGCGGTTATAGGAACGAGCCGGTTTTAAAAACCGATGAAAAAGACGCGGTTCTAAGAACGAGCCGATTCTAAAAACCACTGAAAAAAAAAACGCAGTTCAAAGAACGAGCTGGTTCTAAGAACCAGCAAGGTGCACGCAGTTATAAGAACGAGCCGGTTCTAAGAACCAGCGAGGTGCACGCGGTTCTAAGAACGAGCCAGTTTTAAGAACTGGCGAGGTGCACGCGGTTCTAAGAACGAGCCGGTTGTAAGAACCAGTGAAAAAGACGCAGCTGTAAGAACAAGCCGGTTTTAAGAACCAGTAAAAAATACGCGGTTTTAAGAACGAGCTGGTTCTATGAACCAGCGAGGTGCACGCGGTTCTAAGAACCATCGAGGTGCACGCGGTTTTAAGAACAAGCCGGTTCTAAGAAGCGGTGAAGGAGACGCGGTTCTAAGAACGAGCCGGTTCTAAGAACCAGTGAAAAAAACGCAGTTCTAAGAACGAGCTGGTTCTAAAAACCAGCGAGGTGCACGCGGTTTTAAGAACGAGTCGGTTCTAAGAACCAGTGAAATGGACGCCATTCTAAGAACGAGCTGGTTCTAAGATCCATCGAGGTGCACGCGGTTCTAAAATCCATCAAGGTGCACGCGGTTCTAAAAACCATCGAGGTGCACGCGGTTCTAAGAACCATCGAGGTGCACGCGGTTATAAGAGCGAGCCGGTACTAGAACCAGTAAAAAAACGCGGTTTTAAGAGCCATCGAGGTGCACGCGGTTATAAGAACGAGCTAGTTTAAAAACCAGTGAAAAAGACGTGGTTCTAAGATCAAGCTGGTTCTAAGAACCAGTGAAAAAGACGCGGTTTTAAGATCGAGCTGGTTCTAAGAACCAGTGAAAAAGACGCGGCTTAAAAACGAGCCGGTTTTAAGAACCAGCGAATTGCACGCGGTTCTAAGAACGAGCTGGTTCTAAAAACCAGCGAGGTGCACGCGGTTATATGAACAAGCCGGTTTTAAGAACCAGCGAGGTGCACGCAGTTCTAAGAACGAACCGGTTCTAAAAACCAGCAAGTTGCACGCGGTTCTAAGAACCAGCAAGGTGCACGCAGTTCTAAGAACGAGCCGGTTTTAGGAACCAGCGAGGTGCACGCGGTTCTAAGAAGGAGCCGGTTGTAAGAACCAGTGAAAAAGACGCAGCTGTAAGAACGAGCCGGTTCTAAGATCCAGTAAAAAAAGACGCGGTTCTACGAACGAACATGTTCTATGAACCATTGAGGTGCACACGGTTTTAAGAACCATTGAGGTGCACGCGGTTCTAAGAACGAGCCGGTTTTAAGAACCAGTGAAAAAGACGCGGTTCTAAGAACGAGCCGGTTCTAATAACCATCGAAGTGCACGCGGTTATAAGAACGAGCCGGTTTTGAGAACCGGTGAAAAAGGACACGGTTCTAAGAACGAGCCGGTTTTAAGAACCAGTGAAAAAATATAAAAACGAGCTGGTTCTAAAAACCAGCGAGGTGCACGCGGTTCTAAGATCCATCAAGGCGCACGCGGTTCTAAGATCCATCAAAGTGCACGCGGTTCTAAGAGCGAGTCGGTTCTAAAACCAGTGAAAAAGACGCGGTTCTAAGAGCCATCGAGGTGCACGCGGTTATAAGAACGAGTCGGTTTTAAGAACCAGTGAAAAAGACGCAGTTCTAAGATCGAGCCGGTTCTAAGAACCAGTGAAAAGATGCGGCTTGAAAACGAGCCGGTTCTAAGAACCAGCGAATTGCACGCGGTTCTAAGAACCAGCGAATTGCACGCGGTTCTAAGAACCAGCGAATTACACGCGGTTCTAACAACAAATCGGTTCTAAAAACCAGCGAGGTGCACGCGGTTCTAAGAACGAGCTGGTTCTAACTACCAGCGAGGTGCACGCAGTTCTATGAACAAGCCGGTCTTAAGAACCAGCGAGGCGCACGCAGTTCTAAGAACGAGCCGGTTCTAAGAACCAGCAAGTTGCACGCGGTTCTAAGAACCAGTGAAATGGACTCGGTTCTAAGAACAAGCCGGTTCTAAAAACCAATGAAGAGGACGCGGTTCTAAGAGCGAGCCGGTTCTTAGAACAATCCGGTTTTAAAAATCAGTGAAAATGACGCGGTTCAAAGAACGAGCCAGTTCTAAGAACCATCGAGGTGCACGCGGTTTTAAGAACAAGCCGGTTCTAAGAACCAGTGAAAAAGACGCGGCTTGAAAACAAGCCGGTTCTAAGAACCAGCGAGGTGCACGCGGTTTTAAGAACCAGCGAGGTGCACGCGGTTCTAAGAACCAGCGAGGTCTATACGGTTCTAAGAACGAGCTGGTTCTAGGAACCAGCGGGGTGCACGCGGTTCTATGAACAAGCAGGTTTTAAGAACCAGCGAGGTGCACGCAGTTCTAAGAACGAGCCGGTTCTAAGAACCAGCAAGGTGCACGCGGTTCTAAGAACCAGTGAAAAGGACGCGGTTATAAGAACAAGCCGGTTCTAAGAGCGAGCTAGTTCTAGGAATCAGCGAGGTGCACGCGGTTCTAAGAACGAGCCGGTTCTAAAAACCAGTAAAGTGGACGCGATTTTAGGAACGAGTCGGTTCTAAGAGTCAGTGAAAAAGACGCGGTTCTAAAAACGAACTGGTTCTAAGAACCAGCGAGGTGCACGCGGTTTTAAGAACGAACCGATTTTAAGAACCAGTGAAAAGGACGCGGTTCTAAGAACGAGCCGGTTCTAATACCAGTGAAAAAGACGCGGTTCTAAGAACAAGTCGGTTCTAAGAACCAGTAAAAAAGACGCGGTTCTAAGAACGAGCTGGTTCTAAGAACCAGCGAGGTGCACGCGGTTCTAAGAACAAGCCGGTTTTAAGAACAAGCTGGTTCTAGGAACCAGCGAGGTGCACGCGGTTCTAAGAACGAGCCGGTTCTAAAAACCAGCGAGGTGCACGTGGTTTTAAGAACGAGCCGGTTCTTAAAACCAGCGAGGTACACGCGGTTTTAAAAACGAGCCGGTTCTAAGAACCAGCGAGGTTCACGCGGTTGTAAGAACCAGTGAAAAGGACGCGGTTCTAACAACAAGCCGGTTCTAAAAACCAGTGAACAGGACGCGGTTCTAAAAACCAGCGAGGTGCACGCGGTTCTAAGAGCGAGCCGGTTCTTAGAACAAGCCGATTCTAAAAACCAGCCGGTTCCAAAAACCAGTGAATAGAACGCGGTTCTAAGAACCAGCGAGGTGCACGCGGTTATAAGAACGAGCTGGTTCTAGGAACCAGCAAGGTGCACGCGGTTCTATGAACAAGCCGGTTTTAAGAACCAGCGAGGTGCACGCAGTTCTAAGAACGAGCCGGTTCTAAGAACCAGCAAGGTGCACGCGGTTTTAAGAACCAGTGAAAAGAACGCGGTTCTAAGAACAAGCCGGTTTTAAGAACGAGCTGGTTCTAGGAATCAGCGAGGTGCACGCGGTTCTAAGAACGAGTCGGTTCTAAAAACCAGTAAAGAGGACGCGGTTTTAAAAACGAGCCGATTCTAAAAACCAGCGAGGTGCACGCGGTTCTAAGAACAAGCCGGTTCTTAGAACCAGCGAGGTACACGCGGTTTTAAGAACGAGCCGGTTCTTAGAACCAGCTAGGTACACGCGGTTTTAAGAACGAGCCGGTTCTTAGAACCAGCGAGGTGCACGCAGTTCTAAGAACAAGCCGGTTCTAAGAACCGGCGAGATGCACGCGGTTCTAAGAACGAACCGGTTCTTTGAACAAGCCGGTTCTAAAAATCAGTGAAAAGGACGCCGTTGTAAGAACGAGCCGGTTCTAAGAACCAGCGAGGTGCACGCGGTTCAAAGAACAAGCTAGTTCTAAGAACTAGCGAGGAGCACGCGGTCTTAAGATCGAGCCGGATTTAAGAGCCAGTGAAAAGGACGCGGTTCTACGAACGAGCCGGTTCTAAGAACCATCGAAGTGCACGCGGTTATAAGAACGAGTCGATTCTAAGATCCAGTAAAAAGGACGATTGGGAAGGGCATCAAGTATATAGGAGGAGAAAGCATAATTGGTACACTTCGCAAAAGGCAAACAAAGCTTCTCTTAAAGGTTTTAGAAATCTACTGCCAGAATGCCGATAGTGGCAGTAAAGGCCTGGAAGTGTGCACGAGCTCTTTGACAATGTCTTCGGGAGGCTGCAATCGGGGGTGCCCTGAGGTTTGATTTCTTTCTTCCTTCGGGGATTAGAGCCTACATGAAATCGAACGTCAGGGCTAGTGTGCACGGGTTTACCCACTTACTCTTCTTGAACAACGTGGGGGTGCCGTGGCTTTTTAGGAATGCCCTCAACTTGCCAAAAAAGATCACAGTTTGGGCGAGTGAACCGAGGCTTTGTAGAGGTGGTGCCACTGTCGGTTGCAATGGACGTTCTGTTTTATAAATCCAATCCAAAACCCTAGGGTTGAAGTGGTGCTTGAGGTGTGGCCAAGACTCCCAACTGCTTTAAAACCCAGAAACCGGGCTGCAGGGCTCTAGATTGCAAGGAAACCGTGGCTGCAAGAAAGGCCTGCATCAAATGTGGCATGCCCGGTCACATGATTCAGGGTTGCAGTAAAAACGTACCGAGATGCCATGTTTGCGGGATGAATGAGCATCGCGCAGACAGCAAGTTCTGCTTCTTCTACAGGAGGAAGCTGCAGGAGCTCAGTGTGTACCGTAGGGAAGGTGCTTAGAAATACAGGGACCTTAAAATTAATCAAAGAAAGAATCAGCAGAGAAGACGGGAGAACGGAACAACAAAAAGTGAACATGAGGGAAACACACAAAAAGGAAGAATGCTATGGTGTCGAGACGAGGCGTTGAGGTAGGTAGGAATTTAAGGGGAAATGCGGTCAGACTCTCAAGGTCTTAACGCATTCCTTTAGTGACGCATAGCATTATACATCCAATACAAAAAAACGTATACATGCGCCCCGATTATTGATGGTAGAACAAATATGGTATCAAGTGCCTGGTGTTGACAAATAGATATAAAAATCTGACTAGTTAAGTGATATGGTAAATAAAATTGTGGTTCGCTGCAAGGTTGACTTTCAGGTTAGGTCTTAAGGTAGCTGTCGGTAAAATACACGTACTTATTGTGTAGCCAACTTCAGATAATCCACGCATGAGTACGACACACTTGGAAGTGGGGAGCAGCATGTTTTTTGGTACACCAGCAGGCATCGCCGTCAGCTATGAGAAGCCTACGAAGCAAAAAAAACTACGTAAAAAAACTTCATGTTGTCAGTATATTCAAGAAATTTGACTTTAGATACTTAGTAATGTCTCGGCTAAAAACAAGTCGAATAAGAAGCACTTGGCCTGTGGTGCGCCGAGCAGAACAGGGTGACGTTTGCCACAGCATGTTGTTCAACTAGACACGATGCCGTTAGCAGTAGAAGCTTATGTCCTAAGCTGAGATCGTGCTCAAGTGTGAATGCGAAACGGTCGTATGTTTGTCAGAATGAGAGACTGAATTATATATATAAAGGCACTCTCATATATATATATATATATATATATATATATATTGACAAATGAAAAGTCGTATGAAATGAAATGCGTATCCCTGCGTGAAGGTTGGGGACAACTCATCATCAGCTCTCCGACTGAAGTTGATACGCACAAAGGCCGGTGTGATGCGGCACGTCAATTCTCATTTCGATAACAGTTCAAACGTACGTACGCACGTTCATCGTCAACCGACGACGTCGACAACGGATCCGTTTTTTTTCCTAACTAACTGTTTGCCTTCAACTCCAGCCGATAGGCATAAATAAGGGAAAAGGGTCGATGCTGCCGCCGCAAGAGCAAAACAAAAGTGGACGGGGCAGGAGAGAAGAGCTGTAGCAGCTGAAGGGCAGAGAGGAATAAAGTCGAGTCGGCGGCTGGCGTGACGCCGCCAAATTGGCGCCTTACTTTTAGCCTTAGTCTTAGTGATTGTTATAGTAGTAACAGTAGTGGTAGTAGTAGTAGTAGTAGAAGTTGTCGCTGTTGTTGTAGTACTGTAGCCCACGACTGAAGCAGAAGAGAAGAAAGTGGTAGCGGCTGAAGCAGCAGAGATCGACCGGAGATCGAGACAGAGTGGTCGTGTGGGCTAGGCTAGTGAACGAACGACCAACAAACGTACGAACACGAGAAACTTGAAGAAATTAAGAGCTAAGAGGAGCTGCGGCACTCGCTGTTGTCGTAGTAATCATAGTCGTCGTAGTAGGAGACGGGGGCACGAATCGAGCAAAAATAAATACTACGCCGCCGTACAAAAGAGTACACAGAGAAGATAGTGATTGGTATATATATATATATATATATATATATATATACGAAACACGAGAAGGAAGTATGAAGTATGGTACTGGTACTACTATTACTACGACTCCGACCTGTAATAGAGAAACACGATCGATAGCGGGAGAGATAAGGTCGCCACTGGAAGAGAGCGACAACACAGGCAAACTAGTGTATGTTGTGTATAAGCAAGTAATTGAAGAAGCAGAAAAACGAGAGCAATGAAAGGCGAATAGAGAGCAACATGAATCGGAGGAGCATTGCGAGAATAGGGCACAAGGAAAACACCGAGAATAGGGCAGTGGGGACATGGAGAACGCTGAACAAAAATAAATACCAAAGAAATGCAAGAGCGAAACGGCGAGCGCGAGAAAAATAAAGAACATAGTAAAAAAAAAGGGGAGAAAAAATCGAGCGAAACGAGATGAAGGACGGACAGAAGACACAGATACGCAGATAGATCAGAATTGAGTGAGCGCCGTTCCATACTGCGTGCAGGCAGCCACGGGGTGGGGGCGGTTAAGGCGCAGCCGAGGTAAAACGAAGCAGTCGGGGGTACGGGGTTCCGACGACGACGACGTAGCATAGACACGGACACGGAGTAAACGGACAGACAAACAGAACCAGCGGCGGCAGCGCGCAGCGGTAGCGGTAGATAGAAAAAGAGTGCGGCTCTTTCGAAGGGGTTGATGGGGCACGCATCGCCAGGACCAGTACGCCCGCCTCCGCCGCCCCCGCATCCACGGCAAAAAGGATAGCCCCTTCGCGCTATGAAATTAAACGAACGGGAGAATATAGGGTAGCCAAGAGAAAAGTGGGGAAAACGAAAATGGGGAAGAAAAGAACGAAAGCTCCGAAGACGTCGACGATAACGACGCTTCAGCTGTTGATGCAGTTGTACTGCTGGTGCTTGCGCGCTGCTGCGGCTGTGGCTGCTTCTGTTGGATCGAGAGGGGCAGGCTGAATATTTGTAATGAAAACACCCAACAATTCCTTAAACAAACTTTACCGCCGCTGCCGCCATTTTTTTTTCCACTACTACCATCACTACCGCTGCTCCTACCGCGACTACTACTACTACTACTACTACTAACCCCAAACAGCTGCCGATCGGCGATATCTACGAGAGACGCGTGGGACTCACAATTTTTCCTAAGGCTTCCTCTTCTTCTTAATACGCCGTTCCGCAAACGTCTAGTAGCTTTTTCGTTCGTTTTACTTTGATGTTGTTTTTGGTTGTGGTTGAGGTGGCACTGTTGGCGATAGTGGTTGCTGTGATAAATTTTGTAGTCGCGGTAGTAGCCGTAGTAGTAGTAGTAGTCGTAGTAGTAGCTGCTGCTCTTTTAGCAGCAGTCTGACTTAGGAGCGATATAACGTCATCTCCAGTACGTTCGTCATGCCCCTCATTTTACCTTCGCCTTACCGCAAGTTCCATCGTCTACCTAATATTTATGAGAATTCCTCTTACTCATATATCTAGTAATTCTTCCTCCTAATATCAATATAGGAGAGCCAGCCCAAATGCGCTTAGCTTTTCCTATAGCCTATCCGCTAAATGCGCTAAATGTGCACTGCAAGGACGACGAACCCGCAATGGCGACTCTCTTACCGTCTCCGGAGGCACAATAGAAAATAAATAAAAAAGTATATAAAGCAATGCAAAAAGCTGTCCCGTGGACGTTAAATATTGGCTGAGGGTCAGCCCGAAAAGTTTTTAATAGCGTATCTTGATTAGGTTTTGTTGTTATTCGATAAACCTCTTAGCAATAGTTAATAATGTTTTTAATTCATTCTGCTTTGTCTTCTTTTCTTTTTTGTGTTGTTCTGGGAGGTTTTGGGAATGCATGATGCACATGCGCCACTAGCAGCCTGCGTGACTAGTATGAGACTCGCAAACCTACTAAACCCGGATTCCTCCCCACCCCCCCAGGCTCGGTATTACTTCGGCATTACTTCGAAGCCGTGGGAGATTGTCTTCTGTTCTGCAGTTAAGATAAAATATGTATCCAATTGCGCAAGGTCTCCATCAAATTGCTGAAAATAGGTTTCCCATTGTGCGAGGTCTCTAAGTACGGGATTTTCTCCCAGTTAAAAAGTTTTTAAAAGACAAAGAAAAATGCGGTGTCCTAAGAGGAATTAAATGACGAAGGAAAGAAGCCTAATAAAACTCCAATAAGAGTGGTGAACTATTTAAATGCAAGATCACGCATTTAGTATTGCGTTCTCCAAGACCCCTTCCTTTTAAGACAGCACAAATCTCTCAGAATTATTCAATAGATGCTTTGTGTCAAAGAAAATATACTGTGGCGATATTTTGAAAAACCTGAACTGCGTTAGTATTTTTATGAACTTTCTTTACTACACGCCAGAAGAGGCTATTCCTTTTGTGGCGCAGTTCTGGTTATCTATATTTCGTCTAATTGCTCGGACAACGTAGAGACGTGAATTCACATCACTCATGTCTTAATATTTTTAAATATCAATAACGCGCAAAGGTCCTGTGACACGAGAATTCACATAAAAAATACTTGACCTATGTCCCTTAATTCAGTGTAATCCATCAAATAAAGGTTAAATGTGCCACCGCTTGCACTTAAAAGGGGTCAATTATTAATTGCTGGCCAAATTACCTTAAATGATTTTCAAACTTAAGGACCAGCGTATGTAGAGGGACATATTTTTTTGAAGGTACTAGCAGGGAATAGCAATGAACAATAACAATCAAGCGTCATTATAATACTAAACAAATTACACAATATTGTAAAATGAACTGTAAATAAAAAAACATCCCGCGTTAATAACGGTGGCGTTTTAATACTAAGAAAAAAGCTATAAGCAGCAAAATATTTCGTAATGGACAAAAACTACACAGTACTTTTGGCCGAAGTCGTGCGCAAAATCTCTCGCCAACGCACTTTCAGAGATATTCAATTCAATCAGGTATGGCAGTTTTGACACTTCATTTAAACTAAGCTTTCCATGGACTTATTCCACCTTTTAGCGACCAGACCTTTAAAAACGCCGAAACGACCTTACAGTATAGACGTACAGCCAGAGAAGGGGAAGAGAGAGAGATAGCTAAACGTATGCTCGTGTGTGTTGAAGAGAAAAAGATAAATATAGAACAAATGACGAATCACAGATAACTGCCAATTGAGCAACGATATAATTTAGATCGAAGCAAAGAACTACCACCTCGGACGCGAGTAGAAGAGCAGGCGTTAGCGGTGGACGGAAGAGCAGGACAGCGCACACTGATTTCGTTATGATTGCAAGGAACAGGCAAACATCGCTAAAGCAAACGCCGCCACTCGAATAGAACTGCACATATAGGAATGAAAGCGAACAGGGAAATGAGAATGAACCAAACAAAGAACGAAAGAGGGTGACCGGAAAGCTTTATGTGTCTGAGGCACGACTGATGGTGCCCATTGCAGCCGTCGCGTCCTCCCCAAATATGGAATATGGGCGAAGGACAGAAGGGCAGACTGATGGTGAATTGACGAAGGGAAAAGGCGACGGAATTGGGCGACAAGCTAGCGATTCATCCGGCACACAGGTAAAGGGGGTTCAATCGCTCCTTCCCATTCTCTTTCTTCGCACCCCCCTCCCTCCTGTAACACACTCTCTCTCTTTCTACGTTTGTTTGAACGACTTCCTCCTGTTTTGTACTTCTCTCGCCTCCATCTCTCCTTGTTTCCCACGCGCGGCCCTTTTATTCGCCACGTGCACCTTTCTCTTCATTTGGTCTTTGAGCTGCCGGCTTTGCCTCTCCCCCCGTCCCCGGCGATGTCGCCGGGGCTTGTACCCATGTGCACTATTTTGAAAGACACCCTCCCCACCCGGGGGAGGATGAAACGTTTCCCGGCCGCGCGCAATGCACGCTGCGCCACCGTCGTCGTTGTGTTTTTCTTCGTGTCTCTCCTTTTTTGGCTCACCACCACCACCACGACCACATCTTAGTCAGTCAGCTTTTCTTGTGTTTCTTCTTCTCTTGCTGCTGCTGCTGCTCTTATTTATCCGTCTTTTCCACTCCAACCAGAAGAACAAGAAGAAGAAGAAGAGCATGAAGCTATGTGGCCGACCATCGTCCTCATCGTCAAGTTGAGTCGAGTGAGTGGCGGCTAAATGAGGCGATTCATTGTCGTGGTGTCGGCTTTCGACCACCTCCAAGACAACGGCCGGCGGCAACAAATGCCCCAATGGTGATGATGATGATGCCCACGATGTTGTTGATTATGATGGCAATAATAATAAGGAAGTTGAGGGTGGTGCTGATGACGACTTCGTCTGTTGAGAGTCAATCGTTTTCTGCTCTTCCTTTTTGATCTTCGATCTGGATTCCTCTATCTGTATGCCGAGCAGTTGGTTGATTGATTGATTTATTTTATGGTACCTTGTGTCCAATTCCGTCATCCGCACCTATATCTCTTTCCATATTTCTCCTACTTACCCTTTTCTTCTACCTGAGTATTGATGATTGAGAGAGTAGGCAAATGTGAAGGCACTTGACCGGTAAGGAGTGCTTACCATTCAGTCAGCAATTAAGACTTTGCTGCCTACATATTAGCAACATTAAAAACCCATCGATCGAGCTGAGGGTCAACGCAGATGCAAAATGTGGACTGCTCAACCACCTGCATAATTGGCCGCTACACAAAACGCTCCCAGCAGATACGTTAGTAAGTTTGTTACCATCGACGCCAGTCACTGGTTGTGTCGTATTTGCAGTAGCTCGCTTGAAGATAACCATATGAAGGGGCATTGTGTTTGCGCTGCGTAACCCCTCGGCTCCTAAGCGCTCACAGCTCTAGGTATCCTTTAGGCAATGACGAGTAGGGATGGAATAGTTTGATTAAATATGCCGCTCTGGTAATAAAACACGTATATCGTGAGCAAAACAAGAAGCCCGTCAATCAGTCGTTCGCCGGTAAGGTGGTAATCAAGCTCTCCTCTATCCGATTAGCTCTCACAGCGTCGTCAGCGATCGTACTGAGAGCGTCCTTTCTGTTAGTATTACGCTGCTGGCCACACAATGAACTCTGTCTGATAGAACGCTCGACCAGAGATCTTTCGATTCTCTATTTACTTATCTCTTTCTCTCTCACTCGCTTTAGTGTGCCTGTATTAGATCCGTGTTTGTTTAGCCAGCTGACTGCATCTCTCTGTGGTGCCAAGGAGGAGCTGGAAGGGGTGATGGCGGCGGTGACACGACATCATCTGCAAATGTGTCCACGCGGGCTACTATAGGAAATAAATGGTGGCTCCCAACCATCACGCAGTACTTCGCCGCCATGGGTTGCTGCGATGCCTTCTCAAATGTTGCTAACGCCAACCATCCTTTTTGTGTCATTAGGAAAATGCTGACGAGCTCCCTCTGGTTCTTCATCTCTCCCCTTCTCTCTCTTTTCTTCTCTCGCTCGCTTGATCTCACTTTTTCGAGTCCTTTATTGCAATTCAATGTTACTACTTTCACTACTGGTGGGACTGCCATGCGGACTACAACTATCACTAGACAACTTCTACTATTGCATTACCATACCACCGAACCGCCCGCTGGTGATGAACGGAGCCACCTCTACCACAGTGGCTGCTGCCCCACTCTGCCCGTCACTGCTGGGCATTGTAGCGCCTCGTGGCAACTAACCTTCAACATCGAAGACCCCAGTGCGGCCCTTTGCCTACTCTCAACACTAGTATCCTGGCTATTCATCTTTTCACGCTCTCTCTCTCTCTTTCTCGTTCTCTGTCCTTCTTTGACTATCTTGCTCATCCTCTCGCCTACACTTAGGCACACACTACTGTCTTCTGTCTATCTGACTCGATTAAAATGTGCACTCTATTAGCGGCAGGTGTATGAAGGTGAGCAAGTAGTAACCGAGCAACCGACCGACCGACCCACGGTGCGGTCAGTGCCATCGCGACGGGCGCATTTGTGTAGTGTCGTGCTTTATTATTAATAGATTAGCAACCGATCTAGCATCATCAAACATTGCAGCCGCCAAAGCCACTTCGGATGGCCATCGTCACTCGCGGTACATGCGGTACACGGCAGAAAACACCACCGAGCGAGGCCGAAGCATACGGATTATTACGCAGCTCCTTTATTAACACCCCTAACCCTCGACGCCCCCCCCCCCGAGCCAGTTTCTCCGGGTCCTCTAGCTCCCCTTACCAAGTCCCCACGAGCTCGGGGGGGGGGGGACTTGGTAAGGGGAGCTGCGCATACGCGCTGCAGTGCCGTGAGGTTCGCTGAGATGGATGTAACTAGCCAGCGGCTCGCAACACTAGATATGCGGCGGAAGGGAGAGAGGTAGGGAGGGCGGGAAGAGAGCAGCAGAGAGAGGGAGACAGATACGAGGCTAGACAGGGGCCAACCTACCCCATCAAAGGAATCCGCGTGTCGTTCCATCGTCCTGTGTGGGAGCCCGTGACCGGACGACGTCGCCACGGCGACGCAGGTCAAAATATGCCATCGATTTGTCTAGCGGTAAATGATCCGCCTCTATATTCGGCCTTCTTACATTTGACTAACTCATTCCGCTCTTTTGCGCCCGGTATTTATCTTCTCGTTTCTCTTCACTTTCCCCTAACTATCTTGACCGTTATCTTTTAGCCCCCCCCCCTTCTCTCTCTCTCTCTCTCTATATATATATATATATATATATATGTGAGAGTCTAATCTTACCCAAGGCGACAGCGGCGCTTGCGGTGGGGACAGCGCAACCATTATCAGTTGTTGCGAAAATATAATTACCACCCCCGTGGTTTTTCGTGGGCATCGGTGCTAAGCTGCGCGACTGTCTAAACCCATACACGCAAGGGCACATTCAGTCACACTTTTGTATAGGGCAGGAGCAGACGAAGGACGTCTCAGATTGGCCACAGTGCCCGAGTGGTTTAGAGGGCTCGAATGCCCGAAACTATGATTCTGCACCCAAATGTGGGATTTGATTTCGTGTTGGAGTATGCGCCTAGGCCGTACAAGCACCAAACCTCTCAATTACGTTTCTTCTATACGGAATCCGATTGGCGGCTAGCTGGACGGAATTCGCCACGAATATAGTAATTCATATAGGGTGTGAATCTAAAAATGACTGAGGTTTGCTCTATTTGGCGCGCGTGTATTTCTGTCTTGGAACTGCTCAAATAGAGGATTAAAGTATTTATGCTTTCCCCAAATGAAAGCTTATTATAAAAATATTTGTGCCTTCTTTAAACAAAAGCAGTAATTGAAAGTATATTTTTCATTCAGAAAATCCGACCAGGACTAGTGCAGAAATTCATCTAGTGTTAAGTGTCAGTTCGAACGCGTAAGGAGCATTGGCATACTGTGCTAATTTAGAAATAACATAACTAAATATGCGCGTTAACCCCCTCTCTCTCTACCCCCTCTCACTCTCTCTCTTCCACTCTCTCCCCCCTCTCTCATTCCCGCTTTCTCTCTCTCTCGCTCACTCGTACTCTCTCTCTCTCTCGCTCACTCGCACTCTCTCTCTCTCTCTATATATATATATATATATATATATTATATACAACTGGGGCCGCATAGTGTGGCATTCTTGTTCCGATATTTTCCTTTCGTATGTTCGACTGCCAATCGGGCTGTGCTTAAGAGTACACGCTCGTTGGGGTCGCGGTTTCGATATTCGAAGAACGTTGTTGTTATGCGTTGCTGACTCGTCTCCACCCATCTATATATATTGTCTAGACGGTTCGTGGGCATCTCTCCAAGAGCACACCATATAGCAGCGGCAAATGTGTCTCCAGACGCCGATCTCGTTCGGTTCTGGACGCGGCCCATGTCGCGGTCGACGATGTCGATTCGTTCTAACGCGCTCTTACGCTTTTACAAGCGGAGTCCTCGCAAAAACCAACACACTGCGGCCAGTCGTATATCGGCGCCCCACCACTACCACCACCACCTCAACTGCCGTATGTACTGCGTTGTAGTTCATATCGGGGGACCGAAGGGAACTGAGTTATTATGTTGGCTGATAGGCGGAGGAGTCATTTAAAAATAACAAGAAGAAGACTTTCTTCCTCCCTTGCGGCGTGCGTACTTGCGGCGATGCCGACAAGGTGCTTGTTGGGAGTGCGCGCGCGATGGCAGAAGAAGCCGAAGCAGCGGTGAGAGCACTGCTGGTCCGGGGGGCCATTCAAATTATTGATGCAATGCAAATTTTGCAAATTGTGCCCGTGAGAAGAGGAGCAACACAGGGAGCCGCACCGAAAGCAGCATCAGTACGAGATGGGGGGGGCCTTCTCGTCAATAGGGCAATTAGACTTCATCGACGCTTGTGCTACGCGGGGGTAGTGGCCGTGGTGGTGATGCTGATGCGAATGCCATTGCTGGCATCGCTTCGCTTGCACCCCCAAGGTACTACTGCCAGCACCCCCTCTAAACTACGTAGCCGTTAAAGAAACGAGCCAGAGCGAGCAACAGAGAGTGAGAAGTCCTTACGCGTATGCTGATATGAATGAAGTCACCATTAGCCAGTTCGCCAACATGAACCGAGACCAGGCATACAGACCATCCTCGTCCCAACCCGCACTTTGCCCGCTCGCTTGACTTTCTTGTTGCGGCATCATTCTACATCTTATTAACGATTTCTATTTATTTACTAAGTGTTGAGTAGCACATCAGTAGATCCGCGCCAGGGCTGTCGTGATGTATATTTTTGGTCTAGCAAATATTGTTTCTGCTGTATGTATTGTAATGTTGATTGGAGTAACCTGTCTCTCTATCTTCCTGTGTCTCCCTTAGTGGTTGCTCTCTTAGAGGAGGCGTGCAGTGACGGCGGTATCGACTTTATAACTGAGAACGCTCTAGCCACAAATTATCCAAGCTTCCACTCAGCCTACTGGACTTAATATGTGCACATTGCTTCTTAACATGTATAGTCTGTACTTGCCTTATATATTGTATATATGTATATATATAACCACGATTACCGTGTTAATGGAAACCGCGTGCACATGCGTGTTTGCAGCCACCTACCTATCAGGTTGGTAACTGAATGCGAATAAGCGCCACTCCAAAGCTTGAGCGGCTGTCCGATCATTTTTCACGTTCTCCCTTTTTTTTTACCATTACGACCCTTTTAAGATTGCGTGGGCTTGTTATAATATCGCTTTGTTTGTGGAAATATGACGATGTGGTCTTGGTAGCAAAAGCAACTCCCCAACTTAATTTTTGGTGTTCTTGATTTCAGATTCAATCCCAACGTGTGAGGATCTATTTCTTGTATTTGAAAGCGCCAAGAAATTTTTAAAAGGATTAACTGCGGAAAAGCAAAAGCTACAAAAATGCTAAATGTGTGATCAAAAAGGGAGCTGTTTCTTAAGAGGGCTAAGAAATAGGTGAAATATACTGAACTCTGAACTAAATTACGTGGAATATTATATATTGGTAAAAACCGCAAACAAGCATTATTTGGCCTTATGAACTTCGACTTCTCTTTACTGGCCGAACATTCCATGTTGGAGAGTATTAGTCCAAAGTCCAAGAGCTCATGAAGGCCTTGGCTTTAAGCAGCGCCTGATCTAGAAGATCCTTGCCCTAGAGAGACCCCTGTTGGTGAAACAGAGTATTGTACAGTGCCTTTACAGTGGTGGGCTCAGCCGCTGAAGACCTCGAGTGCAATTGCTCAGTTCGAAATATTTTTTTACATGCGTTTTTCGGAATTGAATTGAAGCTGCGAATTTTTTTCTCCTTAATCTCCTTAATTATCTTGAAACGTTGTCCCTTCAAAATAGTTTTCTCTGCAGAAACAGGAAAACTCACAGAAGATCAGATCTGGCGAGAGATTTAGAGAAGTCAATGTTTTCAATAATGCATGTAAAACCAGTGACAATGTGTGCGCTGGTGCGGTGTTTTATTGGGGAATCCAAGAGTTGTTTGCCTAAAGTCTAGGCCTCTGGCATCGGATGTTCTCGCGCAACCTTCTTTTAAACTTTTTGGGCTGACCCTCAGTTAAGATTTAACGTCCACAGGACTGCTTTTCGCATTGCTTTATACACGGACCCCCATTGATACAAATATGTAACGGTGGGGCTTGAACCCGCGCACCTATGTGTCTCCGCTCGCGGGGCGCAGGCGAATGCACCACGCTACCGGGCTTGACGCTTGTTTAAACTATTAATAACTGTTAATTAGATTAATAAGTTATCTTATCTATTATATTAATAATGTTTTGTAATATTAATTCATTTTAATTGGATTATAATTTATTAATGACGAGAACAAACTCAGCTATCTGGTTGGCTGGAGACGTTAAAATCGTCTTCAAGTCGCTTGCGTCTCTTAGCTGCACACCAGTGGTTGTTCCTTTTAAGGTCCTGCTCCTCAACAGCTTGGGTAAACCACCTGATCTGTGGGATAAACTTAACGGAAGACATAAATCTTTTAGAGCATTTTAACGCTTACACGATAAAATCCCTGTCTTTCTTGCTCAATGCAGGTTTACCAGAGGCGGCCTTTTGCCCGTGACAAAAGAGGGCCTAGTCAGTCCAGACGCTGTCCCGATCGTAGGTTCGGCGGAAGCCGCATCAATGTCTAGTGTTTTGCAAAGAACGTCAAGGATACTAGATTCCCCAGCTATCGAACGGTTAAGTACTGTAGAGGACTTTAAGCAATGTCTCTACGCGCGTACTGGAGCACCTCTTCCTGAAGACCCGATTTCTCACACGTCATTTGGAGATATACGACTAGCCAATCTTCTTAATTCAACATAATATGAGCACGGATGGATAAAGCACGACTTTGAGCAGTTCAATCTAGTGGTGCTAATGCATAGCACAATACTCTACTAAGTGCGCCTGCTAGAACCCTCTTAGAGAACTTCGTTGTCAGGATCTTCGTTGGTATTTGTCTTGTAATCATACTAGTCGAAGAACATGAGTTCAATTGTGACGGAAAGATCTCACCGCTAGGTCACGGATATGGCTTATTTTGTATCAGGCAGCTTAGGCCGTAAGTTTATGAGATACGCTGCTCTGAACAATACCCGGGCCCGTGCTCTAAGGTCTTCTAGCTATTTTTGTGTGCTTGTATTCACAGAACTCTCGGCGACCTGACGGAATGACCCCCATCAGCGTTTAAGGATGGAAGAACACTCTTCTGGGATGCTACCGTGGCTGGTTATGCTGTTTCGCAGGCGGACATAAATAAGCCTCGGAAGTAAGCACTTAGCGGAGACTCTATGGATTTTCGACCTTTTGCGTTCGAGACTTTAAAGGGCCCAAGTGAAATTACTGAGATAATTATTGCTAAGGTATGCAAGGGTCTCAGATTAGCCACAGGAAACCCATGCGCTGGTGATTTTTAGCCGGTAAAGGATGTTATTGGATATACAGCGTGGTAGCATTACGGCGATGCTTGGCACCTTGTCCAGCTAGTCGACACCAGGTCTGGAGGTAAGACTGATGTAGTTTGTTATTACTTTTACTGGGGGTCAATTGTTAACACCCCAATATATATATATATATACATATATATATATATATATATATATATATATATATATATATATATATATATATATATATATATATATACATACATATATATATATATATATATATATATATATAAATATATATATATTTTTTTTGTTCTTTTCCTAAGATAAGGTTGCTGGCATCATATATATGTATTATGTGTAAGCTGTGCGTGCTGTCAAAAACTAAATAACTACGACTTATCTCCTGCAATCGCTCTCTGAAGCAAATACAGGGGCTCCTGCTACCGCCTGAAAGCTTTATTTGGACATTTCCCGAGGCGTTAATTTGTTGAAAATTTAACATTTTTAAAACAAACTATGCTGACGCATTCAATGGCAGTCTCGATTGATGCAGCGGGTCCATAATATATCCAATGACTCAATAATCTCCCTGATAGTAATTCAGGGATTGCTGAAGACAATATCATTCTGGTATTGAAGTCGAAGGCTTTCCCGAACGGGGGTGATCTTCGGTTTCTTAACTCAGTCGCGAAATCGACAGTACCGCGTATACACAACGCTTGACTACCATAAGAATTTCGTAACATTTCCACCACTTTAGAACATATGATTTAGTTTTAATACTTGAGCTGGATGCAGATACGTAGCTCCTTCAGTGCGGCTCATTAAAAATCTCCAAACCTCGTTTTTCACACTATTTTGATCCAAACTCATTCTGGCCTGTGTGTAGCTTTTAACTGAAACAAACCAGAAACCGTTGTGGTCTCCTTCTGGCGGCAAAATTCAAGGTACTAGAACTTGCCGATACGCCGATTTGTAGCTTTCTGAAGTTTTTGTGCTGAAATGTGTCTTGCCCAGAAATAAATCGAACATCTACATTTGTGAGTTCGCGGCATAATTTCAATGCAAGCGTCGCCGATGCGTTCTTTGGCAAGCCCAACGTACGTTTTAGAAAGTTTGACTTTATCTTGTCTATGTTTTAAGATCTGACATTATAAAATACGGAGAACTGTTAGCGATGTTGATTGTCAGTCAATTTTTCTGGCACCAATCTGAGACTACCCGTTGATTAAAGTGCGGGTCGTTTTGTGTCCGTGTGAATAACACTAGGTCGTCGCATAAGTGATTGTGTTGCTTTTGCATTTCTGAGGGCTTTCGCCAAGCCAGCTATGTAAAGTATGAAGAAGAACGGACCTGCAGAGTCATCCTTTCTTATACCACTAGCCTGTTGACATACTAAGGTCCGTGTCTGATAGTATTTAAATTCACTTGCTAGAAATCCAGGAATCCTCTTAGGAATAGGCGCCCTACAACAAGTTAAGTTAAATTCTTATAAACGACGCTGCAGCATGTAATTTCGTGGTAGTTGCTTAGGTCGGTTGTTTCACCCTTCTTTTCATAAATTGACTGCCGAAAATTGTTTCTTCTTTCTTCCTGTATTTTGGTAGTAGTTTTATGAACCAGCGACTGGTTCACACATCATAGGCATCATATATTTCCAGAGTTGAGACAACGGAATACCTTCCGGTATTTTACTGCTGCGTACGCATGCGTTCTACAGTTTGGTTACTGGCGGGCACCGAACATTTATATTTGTTTTAATATGTTCATACAAAATTGGATCGGGGTCAGCTTTACCATTTTCTTTGAACTTGATTACTATGGTGACTTTTTTTCTGTGAATGCCCACAAATGGGGTGGGTATTCTTCCTCGAAGGTAGTATGAAGTATCCACTCACTGTCATTAATGGATTTGGTTAAGTGGGCCGTTTTGGGAGACCCGTGGTTTTGTAGCATCTTGGTGTCATATGCCTGTTTTCTCTTTTTTACAGTACAATGCCGCTGCTGCTCCGATGTTATCGGAACAGCAGCGGTATTGTATTTCGGCTTGGAAATGCAGACGTCGAGGAGTCCGGCTGTATGACAATTTTGGTAAATATTGCGTCTGTACGTTTGCAAAAATTATTGTTGTTGTGACAGTTGTTGTTGCAACGCCAATTTACTAAGGGTTTTGCTTAAGTCATCCATTTTTTGTAAGTGAGTGCAGATCGTTGAAATAGCCACAATTACTTTTTACATTTGCGCTGTTAGTCGCCACAGTAGTAACAGCATCTTCTTATCATCAGCAACATGCCTTACAATTTGTGTATCGATCGGGAATTTAATATGTACAATATATGTGGCGGGGTTTACTGCAGTCTTATAGCAGTGTGATATTTTACTTTCCGGATAATACAACCACAATTTCTACATGGAGGGCTTGGGTTGCTCTTAATATCTTCACCCTGGAACAGCAAAATAATACGCGCCATAGAATGAGGTAGTTGTGGCTTATTGAAGCATCGTCGAGGTAGGAGCTTTGGAACGCTAACCGTGTCATCTGCTGTATTATACATTTCAGTGAGATGATTGTTTGAATTACTTTGCATATTTGCTGTAGCACGTCAATTGAAGTCACGTTTTTGGTTAAACAAATTTACACCAATACTAGAGCGCAAATGGGTTCGCCTAGGAGCCGCTATCTTGCAAACTTGTTTTAGAGTACAAAGTTTGCTTATCCGTATATTCAGATGTCTAGAAAATAGTTGGGCGAAATACTAAATAATTTATAAAAGTACAATAAGTATTTTTGCACTACTTTAAAAACTTGTTGATGTTGCCATTAAAACCACTAAACACTTGCTGTTTAAGATGTTTTTTTAACGCTCTGACAACCACATTTAAGACGCTCGTAATGGGCTCAGTTGCCTGTGGCACGATATCGTCTAAATGCATCTATCGTCATCGCGTTCTTGTACTGGAATTATATAGGCTTTCTCCAGCAGAGGTATGTAGCAGCAAGGCAATGACAACCACGTCCAACAAATTCAACCAGCACGGCCAGGGCTCGAACTAGCGATGTTGTACTAACCGTGGTTGCCATGGCAACGCCCCGTTTTGAACGGTGCGTTAGCCGCCTAAGCCACCGCCACTACAAAGAGTTGTTGGTTTTTATTTTTGTCGCAGATACAACTGAATTGAAGGTAGGTTCTCATAGTTATTAAAAAAAAAGATTTTTTAACGACCGCATTGAGAAATCAAGCATATACATGTATGTTTAGAAAACAATTTGCACATATGTGTAGATGATAAGAGTGATTGTTCGTGACAATTGCACGCCAAGTTCAGCGTTTTCTGCCTTTGTAGCGTGCTAAGCATCAAATTGGCCGTTCTGCACAATACTTCGATTTACAAGCATTGGGTGAAGAAATTCCGAATCATTGGTTTTCGACAGGTAGCTTTAAACACTCATATATTTGTTAATTTGCATATCAGTTGATTTACCAAAATGTGCTAAGTCCAGAATACCAAAAAGGGCGAAAATCCAAGAGGTCTCTGATGTACTTTCGACATTTGAGAAAATGTTTTGTTTCTTAGAGTACAAGACAAACCGTGATGCCCTGTCGCCAGAACTTACTTAACGTATGAACAACTGTAATTGCGACTTAAGTGCGCTCATGAGCCCAACCTCACTTCAATTGTGACAGAAACATTACCCAATATGGCGCCTACCAAGGCGCTGGCAAGGTACCACCCCGTACCTGAACCTTGAGCTTCGATTGGTCAAAATCGGTCGTTAGCTTGGCCGAATAGAGTAAACAATCTTGGTTCTTTTAGTAGTGAAGACCTGAATTAAAGCAAGATTCGTCCGGGGAAGGTGCGCCCGTGCGTTTTAGCAGGCGACTTGTAGACAATTCAAATAACGCGAATAACTTATTCTGAGCGGAATAGTCTAAGAGGTGGATGACCCTTTCGGTGGCAAGTGAACAACACTTGACCCTGAAAAACGGGCTGCCCAGGGGGGAAGTAGGTGAGCAATTGGGCCCTAGGAGTCTCGATGCAACCACTCCGACCAATTAAACTTGGCATTTCTCTCGCTCATCTGGACAAACCACTCAGTGGTACGTAAGCATGGGGAGAGCAGAAAAGGATATGGCGAATGTCGCAGAGACGCTTCTCCCGTGCTTTCGAAGAAATGCCGTAAAAGCAAAACCGAGTCTGAAGGGTGGGGAGGAATAGGGCTTAGTGGGTTTGTGAGTCTCGCGCTAGTCACGCTAGCTGCTCGTAACGTATGTGCATCAAAATTTGTGTGGGGGGAGAATAATATAGGTATAATTAAGGATTAGGGGTATTTCTCAATTAGTCTAGTGACACAATCTGGAACTATTTGTTGAACTGACGAGTTTCACTACCCCAGAAACATTGCCATCCGTGAATCCTTTATTTGCTCTCTAGCTGAATTCCTTTTGGAATTTTGCTAGAAGAGCGATTACAAGTTTTTTCTTGAAAGGAGAAGCAAAATCACAAGGGCAAATTAAGTGAAATTTGCATCTAAATTAAATAGAGAACACTGTTCAGGTGAGTTGAATGTTGTTAACGATTTGACGCTGAAGACATCTTCCGGTGAAGCTTGCGTAACAGTATGGGCACTCCGACAGCTAATTGTGTTTGGCTCGATTGGATGTAGAGGGCGCTCCGTATGCAGGTATTGTCGTCGTGGTCTGGCATGGTTAAGACCGTCATTTAAATTTTTCGACTAGGGTGCTAAAAGCCGTTGCAGTAATTCCACAGCAGTGCGGATACCTTTGGCTAACTTTGAGCTGACCATTTTCAAGGCGCTAGATAACGATATAAGGTACTACTGCGGGGCTTATTTAGAACAGTTTCGACGACAGCCCTTATCGTACGTTTGTTTGCTCGGCTAGTCGGAATCCCACCTTTATATAGGTGGTATAGACAAGGTTTTTTGTTGTTCAAGAATGTACGCCGTGACCTGTTACCACGTTATGGTTTCTAAATGACTAAATGGCGCTCATGTTAGTAGAAGAGCTTGGGGCAGCTAACAGACGCTTTTACAAACTCGACCTGGCAGCTCAATGTTCGGGCATCGTTGACGTGGATGGATTGACATCTCCGTCGAGCCCGGTGGCGTGGTGCATTCGCCTGGCCTCGCGACCAGAGGAGACACATAGGTGCGCGGGGGTAAACCCCACCGTTGCACATCTGTAACTACGGGGTTCGTCTATGAAGAGTCAATGCGAAAAACAGTTCCATGGACGTTAAATCCTAGCTGGAGGTCAGCCCGAAAAGCTTAGCGATTAAAATTCTAGCTAGAAGAAACCGCCGCATGTAGGTCCCTACAATGCACTCACTTGGCTGAGTTCGAGCAGGTCGCGTTTAGATTTGTTTAATCTAACGCTCCACATTTACGCGTTTCAGTATGCAATTGTTGGTAATATGATTTTTTAATAAATTTTACAGCCTCGGAGAACAGTCAGTGGTAGCCGACGGTTCGACGTTAGTAGGACTTCAGAAGAAAGATGCTTCTAGCCACTGTCGTCGTTAGATGCCAAGTATTATCATAGTCGGCGAGAATTTGGATAAGATCCTTGGACACATCTGAATTTGGGGCCCACACCACAGTAATGCTTGTATCTCTAAAGGTTTCGTACAAAATAAATGGCGTAGGGAAATATTTGTGTAGCACCATCAGCGACTTCGTCGCAAAGTCGAAAGTCGTGTCATTGAAAGTCTAATTCCTGCTGGGCACCACTTTAAACGCGCCGATAAAACCTGCTTAAAGACCACTTCTCAGCTTGTCGAGCTAGCACTGCTCGGGGTAGCGAGCTTGCACACCCCTGGTTGAACGCCTTTGAGGCAGGGTGTAACTTCCGCCAGCCCCTAACGCTCTCTTCAGTGCCTCTCGGAGGGAGGCCCTTCTCCGCTTGAAAGCCGGAAGAAGGGGTTGGTAAACTAAAGTGGGCTGTGAACCTGAGTCCGCTTGCCCGTACGTGTTTGCTGGAGAACCAATTGGTTGAAGTGCTGCACACTCCCCTGGTAATTAGTCTGAGTTTGATAGAGTATGTCTCTCAATCGGGGTACCACTGCGATAGCTTGCTGAGTAGTACCCTTTAGAGGGCATGTATGTAAACACCAAAGGTTTACGGCGATGCCATCAAACCGAACGCCACGAAAATGATAATCTAGGCTCCGAGGAAAGCACTTCTGATTATAAACTGCGCCTTAGTTAAGCCTTGATCTTCACTGTTGCAACAGTCTCCGAAAAATTTGCCTCCTGATGTCTACAAACTCCTGATGACCGACCGCTGCTTAAAGCTGGGCGAAAGGGATAAGCATAAGCCGCGACGCAAATGTTGCATCAGCAAATATGCACAAAAAGTAAACTGGCTAGACCTTACTAGCTAACAATTGAGTAAAAATTGACACTCGTGTCAGTTTCGGAGAGCAATTTGGAACATTTGAGACACAATACGCAGGATTTTTTGGGCCGATTCGTAACCGCCGATGAAACCTAGAGTTAAAGCTTTGCTCCGAAACAGGAAGTTGCCGCAATAGGTATTCTATAAATTGCCCATATTTCTACAGGAAGACCGTCTCTTGCTTGTATTCCATTGTACAAACTTTTTGATTTACCCAGTATCCGTAAATATGCATAACTACATATGTCATATATACGTAATTTTTAGCAATATATATATATATATATATATATATATATATATATATATATATATATATATATATATATATATAGAGGGTGTTTAGAAAAGTTTTTTCCTCGTAGTCAGGAATTGTAGAGCTTGTTAAAGCAATTATTTTTTTTAATAGAACATGGTCTCTGAGAAGTCTTGTTTCGAAATGAGAGTGAAAGTACTACAATTTGTGACACTAGTGTTGTTGCCCAACATAGGAGCATAAAATGTGCTGTTGCGAGGCAAGCAGTCCTCCCATACAGAAACTAAGCATACCGTTGTGTTCCTGAGAAAATTTTGCTTCTTCCGAAGAACATACAAGGCTGTTCAGAAAATACGACACGGTCGTGTAGAAGAGAATTTGCGAAAAATGAAGTTCATTATTAACTTTCACGCCAAATACCTGAAAATCATTACCGTACGACCACTTACGGCGCTTAAAACTAACATATTCAGGCAAATGCGCATTTCATGATGATCATTTTGGCACCAAACTTATGGCAACGCGAGATGTGGTTGCGGAGTAATTGGGATTTTTCGACCAGATGTCGAGATTGAGTGTATGCAAAAATGACCTAGAGTGCTAGTAGATCATTGCATGCACTCAATCTTAATTACACCGCAATCACGGTTCGCATTGCTACGTATTTGGTACCAAAATGATCGGTATGAATTGCGCATTTGCCTGAATGTGTTATTTTTGAGCGCTGTGATTGGTCGTAGGGTTATGATTTTGAGATATTAAACGCGAAGGCTAACAAAAGTACTTAATTGTTTGCTGAATATTTCTAAACGATTGTGTCGCATCTTCTAGTCAATATTATATGTTCTTCGGAAAAAGTAGAATTTTCTCGCGAATACGACGGTGTGCTTAGTTTCTGTATAGGAGGACCGGCTGACTCGTAATTGCACATTTTATGCTCTTATGTCGGGCAAAGACACCAGTGATTCAAATGTTAGTAATATCACTCTCACTCCAAAACAATATTTTTTAGAGATTGTGTTCCATTGAAGAGAGAGAAGATTTCCTTTTACAATTCCATATATCGCTCTCCAATTGTTTCTGGAACAAAGTCATTTTTGCAAGCACTCAATCTCGACATCTGGCCAATAAATCGTAATTACTCCGCAATCACAGCTTGCGTTGCCATAAGTTTGGTGCCAAAATGATCATCACAAAATGCGCATTTGCCTGAATATGTTAGTTTTAAGCGCCGTAAGTGATCGTAGGGTAGTTATTTTGAGGTATTTGACGTGAAAGTTATTAATGAACTTCATTTTTCGCAAATTCTCTTCTAAACGACCGTGTCGTTCTTCGGAAGAAGCAGAATTTCTCAGGAACACGACGGTTTGCTTAGTTTCTGTATAGGGGGACTGGTTGTCCCGCAACAGTACATTTTGTGCTCCTACGTCGGGCAAAAACACCAGTAACACAAATTGTAGTAATTTCACTCTCATCCCGAAACAAGACTTCTCAGAGACCATGTTCTATTAGATAAAAAATATTTGCTTTAACGAGCTCTACTGTTCCGTACTACGAGGAAAAACTTTTTCAAACACCCTGTATATATAGATGTATATACATACATAGGAAGAGAGAATATGCCAATGCAGTCATTTGCTGGCCCTTTTCGAGCGAGTATGTTCCCCGTTTGTGAAGATAATTGTTGGAATTTTTAAATAGTAAATGAAGCAGGTTTCGATTGCCTTCGTATGACTCTACGAACAGCGGTTCTGCAAGAACCTTCATTTCCTCCACTAATTCGATGTGGCGGTCGACGTCAAAATCGGTTGACATTCTGGATCGCTTTGGTTTTAGCAGCGGAGTTCTCGCTCGCCCGGTCTGCCCTTCTCGTAATTTGCATCCTCACTCCACCTTGCTCGCACACACACTTTTGATGATCCTATGCTGGATACGATATTCGTTCAATTCGTTGCTATTTCTACGACCCGTATTGCTTCTTTCGTAGCCAGCCACACTTAGTTACAGCCATACTTTAATTAGGCCGAGACACGATAGGCTAGCAGCCCTGGACTATTCGACTGCTGGGTCGACAGGCAGTCGACGGCAACACAGTCGGCGGCCACAATTCAGTTGATGACTGCGCCCCCATTCGATGGGGCGGCGCCATTCTTCTAGGGCATATTTTCAGTGTGCCGCCTGCCTGCAGTGACCTTATAATTAGTCCGACGCCCTGCTTGCTTTTACGAATGAATACGGTGGACTGCATTCGTATCTATCTCTGCGTTTCGTCTGCCTAACGACGAGCTAGCCTTCCTGGGGCCGCAGAACTCTACTCTGTGCCGTTTTCCGTTGTTTCGCCAGGGCTCCTTAAAGCCCCGTTATTGTCGCTTTGTTGAACCCTTCTCGTCCTGCCCTCGTCTTTTTCCTATTCTTCATCACCACCTACCTATCGCCCGCACTCTTCCTATACATATCTCCTCTTGCGATCTCGCGCTGTTCCAACATTTATCTTTGGTTCATTCTCGGCCAGTATTTGGTTCGCCGGTTCTCCTCCTCGCGTTTGGACTAGCAGCACGCTCGGTTTTCCTCTATTTCATCTTCCTCTTCTTCGTCTCAGATCGCTACGACCACCATTGCTTGCGGATGTGGTTGCGAACCCCCAGAGTACCTTCCATTGTCCGTGTCAAGCCTGGTTTCTTTACCACGACTTCACGACCAGTCGACAATCTACTACACTATTACTACGACTCTTGCAGCTTCGCCTCGCCGTCAACTAGCCTTCTGTGCACACTCTCACACACACAAACAATACTCTTCAAGATATATATCTCTTTCTATCGGTCGCTCTCGCTTAGCCACTGCTGACTGAGCACTCTGGCCTCTCTCCTCATCATCATCATCATCAGCAGCAGCGGAAGCGCACACAGAGTTCCGGAGGTTAGAGAGCAGCGGCACGCACCGGCGACCGAAGAGGAGATATCTAATTTCTTCGACACTTGTATCAACCCTCTCAATCCGCTCTATCCTCGATCTATTCTCTCGCTGTTGATGCTAATGACCATTTCGCGAGCGCGCACGCAGACACGAATGTTTCTAACGTTCGTTGGAATGCCGCGTGTACGGTCCGCCACCCAACGCCGCCCCCTGGGGCGACCCGGTGAACGGTGCGACTGGGCGCCCGCTGTGGCGGCGGTTGCACGATGGTTCACCCGCACGTTTGCCATATCTCTCTCTTCCTCCCTCCCCTTCCCTTGCCTCAGTCTTATAGATGCCCGCCTCTGCCTCCTTCTTAATTCCCTCCTCCTTCTTTCCCTCTTGCTTCTACTCAAATTGTCGTGAACAAAACTAGCCGAGACAATCGTTGCGGTCGTCGCGCGCGTCGATTCGAAACTCGACCGATCCTTTCTCCGCTACGACCACGATGACTGACTTCGATTGGCGGACCAAGACAGCGGCCGGCGGTGATATCGTGGCGCCCCCTGTCGTCGCAACCCCCGACAGAGGTCGTCCTCGCAGCCGCCTGTTTGTTCAACGGCGCCTTGCTCAACGACTGCCCCCGCCGCCTGCACCCCGATGCTATGCTGCTGCTACTGCTCTTTCTCGACGCGGGCGCGAATTGCGCGTTTATTGCGTTTATGAGCCCGGGTTCACCCCGTGAACTAACTACCAGCCCCCGCTCAAGGGTAGACACCCCGTAGTCAGCAAACCAGAAAGCCAGAGGGCGACAATACCATTTGTCCACGCTGCTCGCTGCGGTTGATTAGCATCAAATGATGTGATTAGAGTTATTATTAGCTTCTTTCAATTTGGCGCGCTAATTTTCATGCCATTTTCAAGGCGCATTCACCGCCGCCGCCGCCTCCTTGAAGACGACCTGCGCTTCACGCTGAAACAGCCTGCTTGAAATGTCGTTGGCCGCTAACCACGTGCATATATAGATATATAAATGGAGTGGCTCTTGGTAAAGCTGTAGCGTGGTGACTTAGCACAGAGTTGTCCTTCTCTTATTTTCGGCTTAAGCCGTGATTTGCGTGTTGAAGATGAACGGGCAGCCCGGCTTACACGGGCAATTTGTCTAGAAAGCCCGAATAATTTAGATGTTTGTATGATCATTGGGCATTACTGTTATTGCTACGAAATTACAGAGAACCTGCATATAAAATAATTTATTCCTTCGGAGAACGCCAAGCGCAGAGTTAGACTTCCGAACAGTTAAACCTATATGGGAGCACTACCTTGTAGTGGGCCCATGAGAACAGGATTCATACTTGGCAAGTTTGTCCGGGCCTTCAGGATATCACTGTATTGCATCTCGTAACGAATGTTCTTAAATCGATTTCAATTGGCACCCCAGCTGAATCATAGTAGAAGTCCCAACTACTTTGACAATTTCAAGGCCCAACTATATAAACGGAGTAACTAAAGTGGAACCCCGGCAGTGGGCTCCTCCTAAAGCCTTTTTATCTATATGTCAACGTTTAAGCCAATGTAGTTAGTTATACGTCAACGCTCTGGATCATCACTGTTGCTATAAAGTGGGAGATTCCGGCTTCGACTCCCAGGAAATGCTTACACTTCAGGCAGCCGAGAAATTCCAAAGGTTGTTAGACATAGCACACCGATTTGAAGAGGAAGCTGGTTTACCAGCACACTTAGAATTATACCTCTTATTAGAAACAATTCAAATTTAATTATATAAGTAACGTGTATAGTATACGTAGTAATCTAAATCCGTCTCTCGTGTTGGAAAGTCTTTTCCTGACTATCGTAATTTTAAAAGTTTTACAGTGAACCGAGAGTTAGAACCGAGCGTTAATTGTCTTACAATGGCTATATCTTAACCGATGTGATATAAGATATAAGATATCGTAAGATTATCAATCAAAGGCAGAAAATTAAATAGAGATGGTGCTTCTGTAAAAAAAAAAGTACTGTCTGGTCAACGATGCTTGTGAAAAAAATTTACTGACGAACGCTAAAGTCTTGTGTTAAGTGAACCAGGAACGAAGCCCCATCTCGAGTACGCCCTTGATCTGCGTAAATTTTCGACCGCCTCTCAGGTAGAGAAAGATCAAGTGGTGCGCGTCAGCACTGGTCCCCCACGTTAAATGGACAAAGTATACCCAGCAGCGTTTTTATTAGCAGCAGACCAACGGGCTGTGCTGGCATGTCACCTGCAACGTGTAGAGAATTCGACTCGATTAATTTGGTTCAATTCAATCCTACCATTTTTTCTTTTCTTTCTCGTTTTCTCTATCTCTGGTTGTTCCTTCGTCCTTTATTGCTTTCTAGTTACCGTTGTTGTAGTTGTTCCCGTTGTAGTTTACATATTCTTGTCCCCGTTCGCGGAATCTTAGATTTTGCAGGCTGCTTTCCGTGTCATGTCAGACACGCCGGCATCCTCGGCATCCCCTTCTTTTGCACTGTTTCTCGTTCTTGAGAAGGAAGAAGGGGTTGCATCTGGGTGGTCCTGTCGATTCCCCCCACGTCTCTCCTCGGTCTTGCATGCGGGGGTGGCCCCATGGCGCGTCCTGTTGGCCCATCTTCCTTCTCAATCATTGGTGTACGTTTTTGCATTGTCTCTTCTTGCTTTAGCTATTGCCTATTCCTCTCCCCCTACCCCTCTCTATTTATCTGTCTCTTGTCTTGCATCGAGATTCATAGATGGATAGTTACGCGTTTGTTGACGTGGTGGCGCCTGTCGGCACTATCAAAGAAAGCCACGGGGCCAGTTGATAACCCGCTGCTGCTGCTGTTTCTGTTCGTTTAGTTGTGATTCTTTTGATCATCGACGTCAAGATGAAGATGAAGAAGAAGAGGCTGACGATGATGATGAGAGGGGGGCACTCGTCACCACGGCGCCGTGCCGCGCTGCGCTCTTCGTGGTCCTGTGCGACCAAGCTAGCAACCCAGCGACCGATCACTCGTTCCTCGCCTGGCCCAGTCGGGCCTAGTGAGGCCAAGACGGGGGGGGGGCAGTGGCTTACTTGACCCTCCCCTCTCCTCCGCCCCCTGTAAGCTCCGCGCCTCCGCTGGCAGAGAACCTTTTCACTGACTTCGTGGCCTTCGCGGGGGAGTCAGTCGATTTCACTCGAAATCGCGCGCCTGCACACCCGTTCGCCACGGCTTGCCACGCGATCGAGCAGCATACGAGAGGAGTTCATCGAGAGGCAGGCAGACAGACAGGCAGGCAGCCTCCTTGGGGCGCTGTTCTTCTTCTTATTTTTCGCCTTTTTCTCTGTCTTCAAAACAGGCTCTCCCGTTCCTCCCCCTACGGGCCAAACCCCTATTAAGACTATGCCCGGTCATATTCGTCTGTACGACGATTGCTTGCCCAACCGACCGACCGACTGAAGACCGACAAAAAGACCGACCGTCCGATTATTTTCCCTTTTTCGCCTTTCGTTTCGTTAGCCAGCCCGCTGCTATTTTCCCTCGTTGGCGCTCTCTTCCTGCTGGCTGCAGCTTCTTCGCATCTTTACTACCACCACCTCCTAGTAGTGGTGGTGGTGCGACTCCTGCTGTTACTGCTACCGCTGCTCTTTCCCTGCCTCCTCTTCCTCGCTTTCATCGCTTTTCTTTCTCTCCTTCGAATACTTTTTCTTCTTCATCTTTTTCTTCTGCTGCTCCTTCCTGCTTTTTTTCTTCATCCTCGTCGTCATCGTCTCCGCAGCCGCTACCGGCCCCGAACTTCAACTTCTTCCTTTTCATCTTTTAAAGAGATCTTAATATTCTTAAAATCGACTCCTCAAAATAATAAAGTTCCTCTCGATCTCCTCAAAAGGAAAACTATGAAACTTCTCCGCCGACGTCGGCGGCCGCTGTCACTACGACCACCACTGCCGCCACTCCATGGGCTGCATGGGCCAGTCAAGAGAAGAAGCCCCTCCGCCCACAGCCGCCCTCGATGGGGGCGTCCCGGGGTGGCGTCCCATAGGCTGGCTGGATGGCTGGCCAGCTTTAACCCCAATCTAACTCGTGCAAACTCTGCAGCAGCAGCAGCAGCAGCCGTACGCCCGGCTTCGTCACCGCCGCCCCTGCCCTATTCGGTGGTGGGTTCGCTGCCGTTGCCGCTGCTGCCGTCGCTGCCGCCGATTTGAGAATTGAATAGAGCTTCAAAAGGGCCTGCTGGCAGCTAGTTCGGCGGCCAAAAGCCGAAACGTCATTTTTACGATTTTTGCTCAAAAAAAGAACGTGGCGTGGCCTCTGTGTGGCCTCCGGCCGCCTAAAGAATAAGAAACCTCAGCGAGCACAACGATAGCAGAGCGGGGCTGGCTGGCTGGCTGGCAGACAGACAGTGCGAATTAAGGGGAACAGGCGGGCCAACGACGCCACTACTCCTACCGCTGCTACTGCTGCTGCTGCCTCGACGAAGGAAGTGCCCGCGCCAATCAACGTCACCGTAGTAACTGCTGCTGCTGCTGTTGTTGTTGTGGTCGTCGTCGTCGTCGTTGTTGTCGTTGTTGTTGTTGTCGTTGTTGTTGTCGTTGTTGTTGTCGTTGTTGTCGTCGTCGTCGTCGTAGTCGTAGTGCATGTAGTAGTTGTAGCTATACTAGTAATAGTAATCGAAGTAGTCGGGAATAGTAGAACGTTAGAGAAAGCATGCTGCGCCGCCCGCTGCTGGCAAAGGCTGATTAGCATTTTATCATTTTATCTTTTGTTGGCTGCTGTTCGAGTCTGAAGACGGTCAGACAGACAGTCAGTCAGTCATTGAGGATTCTTCTTCTTTCGTTTCTCGTCTTATTCGTCATCGATGTCGTCGTTGTCATTGTTGCTGTTGTTGTCGTTGTCATTGTAGTTGTCGTTCTCGTCATCATCGGCTGCGACGGCAGCTGCAGCTTCATCTCTTCAGCAGCAGCAATCGCAGCCGGCCTTCTCCTCTATGGCCCCCACTCTTCATTCTTCCCTCGTTGATTTCTGTTGTCATTGTTGTTCAATGATCGAAAAGGCCGCGCGATCGTGCGCTGCCGCCCGCACAAAAACCACTGTTGAGGCTGCTAAATTAGGCGTATATATATATATATATATATATATATATATATATATATATATATATATATATATATATATATCCTCCTAGCAGTTGTCTGCATTTTGCGACTCGATGGGGAGCTAAATACAGAGGAAGAGTTTCTATTTTCGATAGAATTAAGTAAGCAGAGTAATTTAATGAGCAAGAGACATACTATTATTTATTACTACATCATCTTTCGGTATTGTTGATTACATTACATTACACGTATTCATTAAATCTCGGAAACGGCATTCGTTTTCGTTACTCTTGGACATATATAGAATATGTTGTATATGCATCTCCGGAAGATGTCAGCGACCTAACGCCCAGATAGCTGGCGCTGACCGACATGTTTCATGATGATATTTGGTGCAGACAAAGCCGCAAAATTTGCAGCAACACTCATCGGAAGGGTTGTGGAACCCATTGCGGTGGCACAGTTTGTGGTGGAACCCATCGACGGAGTAGCGGGTGAGAACGTGTCGTTCTTCGAAGAGCGGTTCCATCCATGTATTGTGTAACATTGCCGGTGTTTTGTAGACCGGTTCTGGCACTTCCCTCATCTTCTGCTCGAAGTGCCCACGAAACTCTCGCAGTGACGCGGTGGTCGGAAGTTAAAAGCGGTTTACCAGATCCTCGATGAACGGCGTGGTCCTGGACAGACTATAAGTTAGCCTGTGTTGTGCTAGGAAGGCCCAAAACTCTCTTAAGGAACTTTGCCTTCACCGTGTCAAGAGCGCTAAGCTGCTGAGCGGATAGGTGTTCTCAGATTAATGTGATACCATAAGATGCCACCGTGGCCACCTTCAGGTTAAACAGTATTAGAGCTGTTTTTACTGAGAGCTTCTGTGGAGCCAAGATTGAGGTCATGGCGACGATGCTGCTATTAATTCACTGAGATATGTGGGCCGCAAAAGATGTGCTGTTTGGCGTTAGTTTAACACCCAGGTAAGTAAACTCCGAGACAAACTCTACAGAGACACCACCCAAGCTGAGCCTATCACTTCTCTTCAGGGGTCCCCCGGATCTGAATTTCATAGCTTCTGTCTTCGATACGTTAATCGTTAAATTATTTTGCTTGCTGTATGTCTCCAGCATCCTCAAGGACCTTTTTAAAGCCATGAGCACTCTACTGTATACCACCAGGTCATCGGCATAGAGAGTTATGCGGACACAGGGGTAGTGGTCATTGATAAGGCCTGGAAGATCACTGAGTAAGACTGAGAATAAGAGCGGGCTAAGATTATCACCCTGGGGATAGCCAGTGGTTTGTAGGAAAGGCTGGTACTCCTGAATGCCATCATCTAGAATGACCGGGTTTGCTTTCAGGATAGCTGCCAGTGGCATACGAGCTAATGGTAGGCTGCAATGTCGGCAACATCATTATATAAAAATAGATATATCAAGAGGTAAAATTGCAAGGGAGAACCGGAAATACATTATGAACTAGCTAGACATTAATTGATTAAACATACATGCGTAAACGTACATGCGATCTAACCAAGAGAAGCCTTCTGATACTTTACGAGTTTTCTAGGCACCCTGTGTTGTGGTCATCGTGTGTCACTGCAAGTGTAGTTATCTTAGCTCTACGGACGCCGGTGCTTGGACCGTAAATTCAGTTATGACTATCAGCTATCCAGTGATGAGAAGTAGGTTAATGACATGCGGTATGTTTTTCTAAAGTTATTGATTCTTATATGCGACTTGTTGATATTTTACTTAATATAGACCTAGATATTCTGTTTGCCACTTCATGAGTAGTGATGCACCTTGTATTTGGTCACAGTCGATATCGTGTTACCCTGTAAGCCGACGGGATTCATTACAGTTGAACTTCAAATATTTGCAATAGTTTACGTCGGCGTAAATTTTTTTCTGTGCGGAACTCAGTGCAGAAAGCAGGTACTCGTAGAAAACAAAAGAAACGTTATGCTAGCAGAACAGAAATAGCTGACAATTAAATTTAAATGCTGTTCTTATTTTGCGAATTAGCCGGCTTCTCTTGCAATTAGTTTATCTTTTGTCTACGTTTTTACCTAATTCATCAATCAAGAACATGTGGTTGTTTGTTTCATCTCATAGATAAGTGTTTATATTCATAGGCAATATTTGCTCGGTCATGGCCGTTGCTGCTGTGGCTTTATAACGCTTCCAATGCCAGTAAACACGCGTGCACCATATATGAGGAAAGGGCGTGAACTAACGATTCTGTATTCTGGTGGAACTCCTGAACAGTCCTGCAACAGCGGTATGTCTCATTATTTTTGTATTGCCAACGAAACAAAAATGAATTGTGCACAGAGCGTACCAGTTTGTAAGGCTGACACGATAAAAGTAAATGACCTGTAAGTGAAATCAAGTAAACATTTTACGGTTTAATATATAATATACTACACCTCTCTTAAGCTTACACACCAGTTTACACAGTTATACAACAGTTGTTGGTTGGTTGCCCGGACGCGCTCGAACAAACGACGCTGTATTGTACGTTCCAGTTACAAATTTTATTAAACGAAAAAATAGACTGCCGATACTAGGGCCGTCAAATAGACTAGGTAGTCTGTACAAGGGCATTTCAATTCATTTTTGGCGGAACGGCTTTACAAAAATTGCTTTGTCAACGAAAGCGTCATTCTCGTATTCGACAACGAATATAGTTAACACCCACCGCTCTTTTCGATCACATACTACTAAGCTTACGTGACTATAATATTACAGTTGCCGTTGAGTCAACATCGATTGCGAACTGCTCCCATTTTTGACCGGTACCGATGGTGCGTCTAACAGTGAAACTTTTATGTTGTACGAGTTCTAAAACATTGCATTTGTAGTGCTGGTGGTGGTGACATCGGTGTGGTGGAGGCAGAAACGGCGGCAAGGAAAACAGCCTATAACGGAGCCAAAGTGACAAAACAGCTGTGTTGTATTTAAAACTGCTGGCTAACCTGTTAAGCACGCATCTCTTGCTGTTGGCTCTTGTACGGCAAACAAAAAGATATGCGCCACATTGCATGGGCCAGACGAGAACGGAGTCGTCTATGAGGAGAGCGTTGATTAAGCGTGCCACTCGCATTATATCACCAATACTGCGACGATTATTATTATTATGAATCCTACTACTACTACTACCACTGCATCTATTACTATTACCGTTGCTACTACGCAAAGCATTTGAGCTCTTCCATTTGAACGCAGCCGTGCGTTCGTAGACAAACGACGCAATTCAAATCGGCCGCCGCCAACAAAGCCTGACTAAATGCTTCCACCACCTTGTGAGACCTGCGAAAGCAGAAGAAGGGATCTCACCGGGAGCAGAGCTCCTATTGGATATGCCATTAGAAGTGAGGGGCGCTCTCTGAGACATTTAGGCATCTCGTCAATCCCCTCTCCCACCCCCCCTCTCTCTCTCTCTCTCTCTCTCTCTCTCTTTGCGTTCATGTATCTTTCTCCTTTTTAAAGGGAAACAGTAAAGAGTTTTACTTTACTGTTTCCCTTTAAGCTCATCTCCTCTTCTAGCGGCTTCACCGTAGCGCCTCGTTCATTGCTTGGCGCTATGTATTGGCAACTGTACAGCAAACGCTCCGTCCGTCCGTCTAAGCGAACGGGCTGCCCTAGCCGTTCTTAATAACCATGATTTCTTCTTTGATTTTCTATTCGACACAGACGCCTACGATTCGGAGGCGGCGAATATGAGAAACAGCTCGGCTCGGTCGGGAGCTGTCGGATCAAGCCGCCGCGAATACTCGTCGGTGGTAGGCAGGCCTGCTAACAGGCGTACGCCGTTCCCCGTTTCAGTTCCAATTTCTCTCTCGCCAGACAAAACGCCTAATTTGAATTCAGATTCAGCGCTGCGCAACGCAGGCAAATGCAGGCTACTAGGATATGATATACTAGGCTACTTGCAAGCTAACTAACTCACTCTCTCACCCTAAGCCTCTACAACGCTTCACAAGCTGCCCCGGGCTCAACAGGCTGAGCTCACTTCGGTTCTCTTCTTCGATTCTTCACAATGCTCAGCGACGGCAAGCCAGAAGGCTGCAAAACCAGCAACAGCAGCAGTGGTTAGAGTCGCGATAGCGATTTATTTACAAAGAAAGCGTTGTTCCCATATATATATATATATATATATATATATATATATATATATATATATATATATATATTGTGTACGCGATTACAGCGTCCATGTGGTCTGCATTTTCTACGTCCAGAGTGACTGGAGTCGAGCAGGAACAGCGCAACAGCATTGCACACACGACGCGTTTGTTTCAGTGCGCATATTGCATACCAAAAAGAGGGAAGGAGGAAAAGAAACGAACGGGGAATGGAGAAAAGAGCACATAATCAATAAATAAAGCATGCTGCACTTGTGGCATTAGGATACGTTGCGGTGAAGGAAATAGCGCTAGAGGTAGACCACTAAGAGGCAGAACGGAATGATTGCCTTCTGCTGCATTTCAGGTGAGAAATGCTAATATTACGCCGAGTGCGCCGATAGCCTGCGTAAAAATGTTAATTTGGTGAAGCTCAAGTGCGGAGGACATTTGGGATGCTGGATTTGTCTTTCTCTTAGACGTCGATCACGGCGATGCCGACAATGTCCCCAAGTTTGAATAACCGAGAGCCGTAGGTGATTTGTATTTGCAATACATGGTTCGATTAAATCGGGTTGCCCACAAGGAGATTTTCAATAACACAATTCTCCCCGCCGACGCAACGACTACGAAAACTAGTCCAAAGAGGCCGCAACACTACAATACAATACAAAGTCTATCTTATTGAAAAATGCGTGTTGAAATAGCATTGTAGTCTTAACACACATAGATACGTCGCGAAACTCTCCATGCAAACGCGTTATTCACCACTTCAAATTTAGCAGCTTCCCGTAGAGTAGTTGACACACCACACCAAGATTATTTGTGTGACACACTGTGAAAAAGATACTAAAGTTATTACTTCGAATTTGTTGATTAAGAAGCCCTAGTCAACTCTCTCTGATGTTTGGGAGTACGAGGCTCTCACGGCTTACACTGCAACGCCATGGGACTCGTTTAAAAATTTAAACATGAATGCACCCGCTAAAGCAGTTCTTTCTACAAAAAGGTGCCCACACGTGATAATCTCTTTAAGAATGAGATTGCACAGGCGAGACGCAGTTCTTACAATATTGGCGATAGCAGTGAGATGGGCTTGGCACCAGTTTCGAACACAGAATTTCGATGCTTAGCGATTCTATCAATAAATCAAATATCAAATCAGCCCAATCAAAGACACGCGAAGAGCCAAATAAACAGTGTGGAAGTGTGGAGCGGAGGTCCGTGATTTCGCGCCAGAGCCCACTCATGAAAAACCTCTAATAATTAAGTTGCCGTGGATCGTCCCTTAATAAATCCGCGTTGCTGATTGTTTAATAGTTGGTTGGAAGATTATAAACAATATAAGTGCAAGCAACAACTTTTTTTCTCCATGATTAAGCGGGGGCACACTGGACAATAGGTCAGCAAGTGCTCCATAGACCTTCTTGTGAACAGGTGTGACAATGAATTTACAAAAGACGATGGGAACTTCGCCGTCTTCAAGGAAATTAGTAAAATTATTGCCAGCGGCTCCGCTAGAAACCCGGCCAGTTCTTTCAATATAATGGGTGGTAGGTTATCAGGCGTATAGCTGTATTTGCGTTGCAAAATTTAAAGTTTTTTTGCACAGCAAAGGAAGGGAACTCAATGTTGTTGAGTGTCTGGGCCCTTTGCTTGATGCTTCCTGTGGCGACGTTATGAGGCTATATGTAGATACTATTGAAGTAATTCAGCACACCCTCAGAATTGTGTTAATCTTCTACTGCGGTGCCATTTTCATGTATAAGCGGTGCTATCTTGGACTGTAGTTTGACGTCGGCCTGCATATCGAAAAAAAATTCTTGCAACGCGAATATCCAGGTTTCCTCCAATCGCCGATAACGAATAGTGTACATGCCAAATTACGCAAGTGGCGTTTATGGTTTCAAGAGAAGGGTACACTACTACTCTATTTTCAAGCAGCTCTGTCCATAGAGTCTAGTAGTGGGGATGATTGTTAGACCATCTTTGGAGTATATTCTTCTACACGGTAGAACATGATATTTAGCAAATAGCAGTACTAGGCTCCCACTGATTGTCATTACGCAAAAAAAAGAGACGCCAATTTGTGGCAGCCAGAGTCGAACCATCGCAATCAGTCCGCATTATAGGAGTTTGAAGATGAAACCTCAGTTTGTGCTAAAAACGGCTGTTTCCCCCATATAAAATATCTGTAAGACGTTTCTCTGCTTAAGTGATACCGAATGCACAAAATAGCTATTGCACGTTTATTACAAGATTTATTCACTAGTAGATCACTTTTCGGTGGCGGCGTGGTTTAGGGGGATTCCAGTTGTTGATCAAATTTTCTTTGAGCGATGCCTATTGAGAATTAATGACAAACCATACCGCCAAGAGTCAACGGCCATGCTGCCACAAGGACTGTCGCGGAAACTCGACACTAGATGTCTCAACATGTCTGGTCCTCGGTGCATTGAACATATGCCCCAGATGAGTCCGGATGAAACATGGGGGAGGATGGTCTAGATTAAGAACAACCCCCTTAAAAATGTTCTTTAATTCTAGATTACTTTTCGTATCAAAAACAAGCCCGATAACCTAGAAATCCGCCTGGTAAAGTTTTGGACAAACTTGCACAATACGTTTTGGTGAAAGCACTGCTTCATCGGTCTTGACACGATTGAGATTACTCAAGTTGTTCTTCTCTGACAAACGAGAGAAACGAAAAAAATAGTCAAATTTAGATATATATATATATATATATATATATATATATATATATATATATATATATATATATATATGGTTCCTAGATCTTAAAAATATTGTTTCGCGTAGGGATCAATAGAAAAGCTCGCAAGCAAGAATGGTGTAGAGCGGCAGCAGGGTCCAATAAACGTCAGTTGTGAGCCATCCTGCGGCGCGTTTTCGAAGTCGATTTTTGTTGCACTCAGCTTTCAAACGTTCGCCGCTATTAGACATACGAGTACCTGCTCGGACGTGCGATCTCGATTCTCGTACGATCCATCCTGATCGTTCCGTTTCATAGCGCGAGATCGCCCGCTACCGACAATTGAATTACATCTCTTCCAACCTAGATGTGGCGCCGTGCGCAAAGACTACCACCAATTTATACTCCAGCCCAGTGCGCGTCCCATATTGAACGCTATCTTAAACTCCGTTTTCGTGAACAGGCTGGTTTCTTCAGGTGATGACGTTAAGCGTACTCGTCGAGGCAAGACTTGTGAAATCCGTCTGTAAAGACGGATTGGCATTGAAGCTACATAGCACAAGAACCACTGTATACACTCTCTGGTGTATGGTAACGATTTTGCTCTAAGCTCTAAGCGGTCACGGCTGGCGTTGTTGCGTCGAACGTGAGCCGTAAAAATCCACAGCTATACGGAAAGACACTGTCGCGATTGTGTGCGTTCGAGAAAAAATGAATAAGCCATGCAAATATATAGATAGAGTACAATATGTGAAAATACACCGAGAGAAAGAGAGAGAGAAAACACAAATAAGCAGATCGGGAGACACAAATAACATAGGGTATGTCCCCCGTTAACATAAGGTAAGTGGACGTGGCGAGGAAGGCCGGCAAATCGACATTACAGCTACACCCTGTCCGGAGACAGGCCCTGAGTTATCATAGCTAGAGGAGAGACGAGTCGCCCGCGAATCAACGGCTCAACAATAACAAAAATCGGAACAAAGAGGGGGTTAGTGAGTGAGTGTGTGCGAGAGCGAGAGAAAGAGGTGAAAGGGGGGAGAGCAAAACGTGTATAGATCTCGATTCAATCTATTAGGCTAAAATCGCCGAGTAACCACACCCAGCTAAGTGCTAGCAAGCCGACTGACCGATGATTGTCTGTGGTCTGTATGTGTGTGAAAGAGTATGCACGTAATATACCTTTGTGCTCTCCGGCTCGAGCTAGCCAACTGATATAAAAAAACAAAAATTAAAAATATATATGGCAATGATCAGGTGCTAGCAGTCCCAGAACTAGTAGAAGTAGTCGCGGTGACGTCTAGCAATCTATGTTGGGAGGGGGGGGGGGGGGGTTAGATGGTAGGGCTGTGGGCTGGCGACACGACAATCATGAAGTCTTGCCTATTATCAACATTATCATCACTATCATCCCCTTTCCTTATCTCTCTCTTTCTCTTGATATTTCTCTTCCTGTCTCGTTTTCCTCTTCTTCTTCTTCTTCTCCTTCTCGAATTCGTCTGTAGCTTCTTACGCCTAGGTTCTAGGCTGTCCCGCGCCCCCCAACAGGGGGAACAGAGCTCAGTAGCTCAGCATTCGACTGCCCCCCAACAATCACACACACACACACACACACACCCCCAGATACAGATAGTCCCACACATCCACAGATGATCCTATACATACACAGATAGTTCTACTCATACAGAGATGGTCCCATTGCTGCTGCTGCTGCCGCCGCCGCCGTCGTTGTTGTTGTTGTTGTTGTTGTTGTTGTTGTCGTCGTCGTCGTCGTTGTCGTTGTAGACAAGGGCGCACTGGCCTCCCTCTTTTCCTTTTGCCGGTTAGTCAGACAGTCAGTCAGTGGGTCGATGAGGGTCGATCTGCCCGTACGGCCCTAGCGCGGCCACCGACGTTGCTGATGCCCAATGTGAATGTTAATAACACTCGTCGCTGCGGTTAATGATCTATACTGGCCGCCGCCGCCGCTGCCGCCACAGCCCCCTTGGCCTCGACGACCGCCCGATCGGCCAACTCGATGATGGGAAAAGGCCCTCCTCTGCACATGGCTCTGCGGTCTGCAGCCTGTAATTATCACAGCAGTCTCACAGAATTATCATTTTGAACCTGACTTGAAAAATGGAATCTCCTTCCTTTGGTGCGGGTGCCGCCGCCTGTGCCTTCAGTGGTCGTCGTCCCCATTGGCGCCATCGTTCCCCATTGTTGGCTTTGTCGGTGTAGTCTCCTTCTTCTTCTTCTTCTTCTTCTGTTTCTATCCTATCGTGCGTCCTTCTGCTTCTCGACAGCAATACGGCGGCAGCGTTGCTTGATCAGGCCATTAAAGAGTATCCTCGTGCGTGTGAAGTAACCCCTCCCGGACCAGAATGCCTAAGCTTAGACATGTATATATTTTACATGCTACACTACGTACATTATATACATATAGTAAAATGCGTAACAACAAAGTGTTTTAAATGGATATTTCCCTGTATATTCTGAATAAATGACACAGTTTATTGAACACTCAATATATACACTCGAAAGCACACAGCATCTGTACTGAGAAATTGTTCCAGGAGAGGCAGGCTTATGCCGTCGTATACAATCCATGGTGGCAGTGCGTGGAAAAAATGGTGATAAATATCATAATCATATTATTAATTATAATCGAACACATATCAAAAGACAGTCCACCAGGGAGAAGCCACAGCATCTACAGCGTAGCGACAATGTTAAGGGATAATTTGATCTTCTCTGTTCTACGCCAGACTTTACTGAAATTGCACACATTGGTACAGCTTCACAAAGGCCTCGTATACCATGATGAGAATGGCAACCTGAAGCCCACGCCGACGAAGAAGATTCCGTCTGTACGGTGAGGGTCATCCTCTCATTATTATTATTATTATTATTATTATTATTATTATTATTATTATTATTATTATTATTATTATTATTATTATTATTATTATTATGGTTTATTAACACCCAGGTTGGGTAAATTTTAAGTAAGTACATCAGTCTGAATCAGTGGTTTTTCTGCGTCACCGGATCTTCCCTCATTATAGGTGAGGGTCATCCTCTCAGTATAAATAGTATGAGAATTTACAAGCACAACCATTTACAATCAAATCCCTCCTCCCCCCCCCCCCCCCCAAGATGACGTCATTGAAGAATTATATGTGCAGTAAATTATAAATTGCGTTTTACTTGCATTGATTCGCATTCACGGGCACAATAACGCTTCACACAGTATTGCAAATTATCGATTGGCAATACCAAGAGCGTTGGCTGTATTTGCATTCCAAACTCCAGAACAGGCAGCTTGCAGTCGTCGCGATAGCTCGTAGCGATACACGTTCGTCAGCAAGATCAGCAACGCTGCTGAGGGCAATATTTATATTAATAATGCCGAAATATGAACCCATAACTAGTCTTTCGGGTATACCCAGCTTTATGGTAAATTTTCAGAGGCCGACGAGTCCGGCTAACTCGAGCACTCAGCGAGCGGAACTAGCGGTAAAGTAAAGTTTTCGGGCTGACCCTCAGCCAAGATTTAACGTCCACGGAATTGTTTTTCACATTGCTTCATAGACGGACCCCCATAAATACAAATGTGCAGCGGTGGGGTTCGAACCCGCGCACCTATGTGTCTCCTCCGGTTGCGAGGCGGAGACTTAATCCACTACGCCACCGGGCTCGACAACTAGCGGTAAGTGGGTTTATTCAGCCCGATTCCTTTATGTACGGCTAAATGAAGGTCAATATCAACGCAATCGACGAACACCTCGCTGATATCCGTAGCAATCGCGAGATATGCGTTACTATGCTCAACACTTTCAAGTAGCTCTAGTATATAGAAGGATTAGCTGTCTCAGTTGACCGCATGGCCCTGAAGCCAAACTGGCGCTAAGACATGAAGGTAGTCACGTCTACGTGGATAGATAGTTGTAGCAAAACATAATGCTCGAAGATCTTGGCAATATCTTAGCCGATTATATCTCACTTCGACATTCACCGTGTCTAAATTGAACACAATAAAAACCAATTTAACAGTGACCGGTTTAGATCTTAAATCCACAACTCTCCGTATGCATAACATTCCCACTACGCTACCTTGCTCGGTAAACGTTGCTGTATTAAATGCTTCCGATATGACAAAACCAAGAAAAAGCACTGCTTTAGATGGCCGTTGAGGGACGCCCTTCGCGGTCCCCTTTTAAATATGCCGTACATTTTGAAACAACTCTGTGAACAGTACTGGGAGAGGTCAAATTGGGACCAAAGGTGTAGAGGAGCACAGCCGGAAAGTACTCCCGGACGTTGTAGTTGGCTGAAAAGAGCAATGAGAAGGCTTGTCCTTTGATGGCCAGAAATGCCTAGCAAGTACTGAGGACTAACCATATACTATACAGAGCGCTAATAAGCTCTTATCATAGGCCGGGAATTCCGATTTAAGCCTAGTGCGATAAGCACATAAAGTGTACTTCAACTCAGCGTTATTCTTGTTGAAATAATATCTACTATCACTTATTACCTTATCAGTCAGAGGAACACAATTTTTTTCTCGATAATCCACAAAAGACTACAACGAAAAATGACTGCTCATAGAGATCAAACAATGTTTCTGTCGAAAAACGTATGCCCAAATTGCATTACGAGTGCAAGGCTTAAACCCAGTTTTAACTATATAATTGGTAAATGTATCCCAAAATATATTATATATATTATATATATATATATATATATATATATATATATATATATATATATATATATATATATATATATATATATATAGATATATAAAGCGAAAAGTATGAATGGTTGTAACGCTGGCACAGTGTTTCGACAAATTGCAAAATCAATGAGACAGTGAAGAAAAAAACTGAAATAACCATGATAGTATAATCTTTTTTCTATCACATTAGCAATCATTTTATCGCAACCTGGCGCCGAGCCGTCCATAACACGTAGAGCTGAAAGTAATTCTGTTATAATACTGTTGCAATGAGAAAATGCCCTGCTTTGTTTGGACAAGATCAGTAATTCTATTTTTGTGTATTATAAGCAACAGTAATCACAAAACAAGTAATGCGTGTAGCTTTTTAAGCATCGGCTGTAACTCTACGGAAACAAAAAAAAAAAAAAAACATTTAAAGCCAGAATCGCGCAGCAGTTGTAGTCGAAGCCATCATTCGCCTACTACAAGAATTGCCTCAATGACCGCCACTACCGTGGTTTGTCACCAGCCGTTGATCCGCACACAGCATGGCCACGCGAATCTATTATGTGTCCCTTTAGAATAGAACGAACCGAAAAAAGGCAGCTGCTGCCCGACGATGCGGCCTCCGCCCGGAGCATTATGCCAAACGTGTCCCAAGGCCCTGCCCTCGGCCTCTCCACAGCGGCCACCCCTTTTCCCGGGGCCCACTCAGACGGTCCTGGGGTCACTGGGGTCCGGCGCTGCTTCGCCTAGGCGGCCGTCCAGTGGCTGCTAAGCACACCGGCCGCGCAGGCCTACAATTCGATAGGCCACGACACACAAAGGAGGCCTTCGTGGGCTTCGTTGAAGTCTATCGAGTCTAACGTCGAACGTCGACGGGCTGGCTAGACTTATCGTTTGTCTACGCGAACTCCTGCACCCAACTACACACATGCTAAATGTAAATAGGCAGGTAGGTGGGTTGGCTACAAAGGTAGGCATTTGCCAAATCGGGTCCTCGCGCCCCCTGGACTGGCAGTAGCAGAGTCGACGAAAGCTTACAGCTGACAGTTTGGTTGGCCGGTTGGCCTCTTTTACTTGGGCTTACATAGATAGATAAATACCCGCTCAAAGGCCTGGGCCGAGGCGCAGAGAACGGGTGGTTCAATTACAAACCACTGCTGCAGTCCTCGTTGGTATTGTTGTCGTCGCTGGTGGTGTTGCCGCTGTTATAACCCCACAACTATCGAGGCCAGCCCCAATAGAGTCGAGTTGCTTGTTCGCTCGTATGACAGTTACATTTACTGATACACGTTTACGCTCGAGACAATTGTCCACTCCAAAGTGCTAACATTACTGGTACTGTAACGTATCATATTGTTATTATTATCACTGCATCAACTCTTGCTTTACATAAACAAAGCAATTACAAACAACTCTTACTTTTAATACAAAAAATCTGCCGTCTTCGTCTCTGGTCTGACTGGAGACTGTGTGCGCATGTGGGGAGAGATACACAGCCAGGTGGAAGAGGAGTCTACACCAGGCAGCAGGTATCTTACCCGAGAGCGGCGGATAGGCCCGTCATGTATGAAAGATTTGAAAAGTACGTTCATAAAATTCTGCAATGCCTCTTGTTAAAAGCAATAATGAGGCTGAACACCCTTATATTGTAGGTTCCAGAGCGTCTTTCAGTCCATCACCGTAGTGGACACAGATGGTGCAAGAGACCTTTCCGATCTGAACATTCTTAATTCTCGACAAACGCAATTGCAAACACTGTTATAAATCGGGACCTTGGTCATGTGGAAGGTTCTGGCCAATTTGCCTAGAGGTCTATTTCGGTATTGAGCTTCCTTAATCAGACTTTTCCAGTGTCCATGCCACTCGTTAATTGCAATTTGACGCTCCTTTCTCCTTCTTATCGCTGGTCTTCCTTCAGGTAACAGTACTGCACCGCACTTAGATACTAAAGGATTTCCCCTACTAAGAGCAGCACCGGTTAATTTGTGGCTATCCGATACACCCTGAGGTCTCCAACCCTCTGAGCCCTGCGTAGGCGTCTTCTGTTTACGACGACAGCGAGAGATTTAACAAGCAGTACGTCATAAAGGGGGCCGCACAGAGTGATTGATTTGGACAGGACCATGCTTAAGCGAGGTTTTAAGTGCTCATAGGTGTTGGTCATAAGGGCAAAATCAATGGCCGGCTTGGTGGCCTAATTCATTGCACTGGGATTACACTGGGGGTGCTATACGTGGCCGCGTAGACGATGTCGATTTCGTAGCCTACTAAAAGGGTTGCCCAAAGGGGAGCCTCCCCAGTCACGGACGTCGTGATAAGTCATTTTCATATGGCAAGGGGCCGAGTACGGAACCCTATGGCATCCTTGCCATCATGCTGAAAATCTTCAGTGTCGAGCAAGAAACCTTAGTAAGCGTTAGATAGCAAAACAGAAGCAGGGGCAAAGAGAATATAAAATTTATTATAGCATACTGGCAGTTCCAATAGTGTTCTAGTAACGTAGGCGGAACAGAGCGTAACGCTATCGGGTGGGTTCAATGGCAAGGGACCACGGCAATGACTTCTTTATATTATTACAAGCTGCTTGACATCACATCAGCCAGATGACGGAGTTGCTCGCCCAGTGGCTGCAAGCATTTCACGCTCGTAGGGTGCTCGCCACCGTCTGGTATAATAATGGCGAATACAATAGCACCATTTGCGCGCTTCTCCTGGGGGAACAAACTTTTTTAAGAAGGAGAAGAGTGTAGTCCCCTTCGGACTTGACTGCCTCGATCACAATATGCAACCAATTCCTAATTGGACAACTGGAGGTCGGGAACAAGGCGTGCATGTATTAATGGGTTAGAGCTTTCCCACAATCCCGGCCAATAAATGATGCAGACGATGTCGAGAATTGTCGCACCAATAGCAGTTATTGTCACTAATACTACTACTACTACTAGTACTACAACACTATTAGTAATAGTAATAACACCAGCCTGGCACCAACACATGTTGGTACCACACTTGGGGTTCGCTACCAGTCCCATGGCTTTGCTTACCATGGATCACGACGTTCATCGCCATCGGTACCATGATTGTTGGTGATGTCGCACTGACTGAGTTTGCTGCGCCTACCCCTTTCGCCCGTCCTCGTTTTGGACCTCCATGACCACCGTTCTGCTACGACTTCCACTGCTGCTTGTAGAGGTGCCGCGTTTCGCTGCCACCAGCGCTCACCCGGTATTCCTAACTCCACTACTATTATTTATGACAGTGATTTCACGACTACAAAATTCACTACGATGCTACTACTGCTGCCACTACTTCTGTGCAGAACTATCTTCTATGTATACGGCCGCCGATGGTCATTGGTAGATGCACGGCGACGGATGTGAGGTAGCGTCCGCGACAACGTCTGGCAACTCTCTCTCTCTCTCTGCCTTCGCTCATGCTCGTTTTGGCAAGGGGGTATGATGATTGTCGACCATCATCCAATAGCTGAGTCTCCCCTCAGTACTGGCCCCGTAGCCAATAAGCAAGCTAGCAGATCGTAAGGTATGACATGTTGGGTCAACGATCGAAAGGGCAATCGAATTAACGAGCTACTTGAGCGCCCCTAAGCGGCTGCCCATTTGTCGGCCGCGTTGAGCCAGCAGGGCCAGCGGCAAATCGCCCCCCTCCACCCAGCGTTGTGCCACGTGTCGGCTGCTCAACCGGCCGCAGATCGCCGAGCCTTTTAATTGTCACCAGTCCAGTAATTGGCTTTGCGGGCTCTGTAAGCGGTTATTGCGCCCTCTGCCTCGTCCCACACACATGCATATAGGTATTTCCCTACCCATGTATGCATATACATGCACATTTATTGCTGTATTTGATTTATTGTTTTTTATTTAAATTTCCGCATCTGCTGACGGATGATTTTACGAGCACCTACATTCTGTCGCCATATCTATCCACCACCTATTCTATCCACGTTCTAAAGGGCTTGAAGAGCCTTTACCAAAATGTTTAAAAAACGCTAGGCGTTACTTTCCAAGCGGAGCTAACGTCTAACGAATGTTACCGGTCTGACGTGTTGAGAGGGGTCTCCGTTTCCATTGTCTACATGTTCCGCTATTAGAGTACCACTAAAGTGTTTATTATATATTTATATTGATTATAAAATGTTAAGTGCTTAAATATTTTGGTAATTATATTATATAAACTTTATTTTTGGGAATAACTTTTAGAGGTTCCCACGGTACGCATTACAAAAAAAATGCATTAGCTGTCAAAATGGATGCACTTTTATATAATTTAATTCAAATTATACTGGTTAACAACATGTTTATGTTAGATATCTATCTGTATAGAAAGACGTAAACACCCTTACGGTGCAAATATCTATATAAGTGGCATACCTAGATTAGCAGCATTGATATGCATATATGTATAAAGCTTCCGTATTTTTTAAAGAAGTAACAAAAACTAGGTTTGAAGATTTTTAAGAAGCTAAAACTAGAATAGCAACGAGTCTGCATAGTTCTGCAATTCAAATTAAATCGTATGTTCTAAAGTAGTGAAAAAGTTACGAACTGCTTATGGTCATTAAGCAATATCCCGAAACACTATGCATACGTGCTACCGTCGACTTCACGGTGGACGTGAAAAGACCGGAAATAATCCCCGTTTGGGAAACGCTAAAAAACTTTGTGATATCTTACTCAACAATCGCCGAATTACTCTCAGGAAGATAGCTAAAGAATTTGATATTCCTCGTGGATCAGTTGTAACGGTCCCGTCTATTTTTTATGCGTCAAAAAACTGGCAGCAAAGCTCGTTTTAGACATGTTGAATTTCTTGCAAATTAACGCCCGTCGGGAAATACCTAAATTAAATCTTCAGACGAGAGCAGAAGACCCTGAATTGCTTTGGATAATGATTACTGTAGGCGAGTCATAGGTATAGGGTTACGACATCAATACTAATGCCCAATCCTCCCAGTGGTGCTTCCAAAGAGATAGCCGATCGAAAAACTTCAGACGAACCATATCCAACACTAAGGTTATTTTCACTTTTTGTCGAGTACAAGGAAATCTTCTTTTATAAAAGTGTGCCACCTGGTTCTATGGTACATACGGATAATGCTTTAAAAAGATTGCTCGAGATCCTACCTGATATCGGACTATTTTATGGACAAGTCAATTTCTATAAATCCGCAACCTCCCTATTCGTCGGACCTGACACCGTGTGATTTCTTCAAGTTCTCACGAATTAAAAAAATTGAAAGAACAGCGCTTCGAGACTATAGGGGCATTAAAGAAAAAATCTTCAACTCAACTCTATTCCGAAAGACGCGTTTAAAAAATGTTTCGAAGGGCTGAACATAAGGTGGTACAATTGCATTGTAGCAGGCCGAAATTATTTTGAAAAGAACAAAAACACTTTGGAAGATTAAATAAACAGTTTGTCTTCATATATTGGTCGCTTTGGTCGACGGCTTGCGCTGTTCTTTTCAAATGTTTTTTAATGGCCCTCCGAGTTAAGCGTATCTTTCTCTTTGCTCTTTTGGTAGACTTTAAGGCGAATTTTGATACGGCGTCACGAACAATAGTCCTAGACAAATTAGTGATATGTATGTGGAGTACAAGCGGTAATACTAAAATTATTACAAGCTATTCTGCAGGAGGGGTCTGTGATCATCGACGGCGGGGTAAATGAACACACGCCATTTAATCAGACTACAGGAGCACAATACGATAATCTTAGCCCGCTATTATTCTCAATATTGGTGAGCGATCTGCCGAACAAAATCCAGCGTCGGCACTCGCAAGTTAGTATACAGCAAGGTAGTATATATATATATATATACAACATGAGTATTAAACAATACCTATTCAACGAATGTTATAGCTTTACAGCAAAATTGAGCCATGTTACATGGAATGTTCGTATGAAAACATTATTATTAACACAAGATCATTACCAAAAATTCGTCTATCTGCACGAATGCTAGTGCTAGAATTAAAACGCGTATTTTATAATCCCGGCAATGGCGCAGCCTTTGTACCTTGTGGAATCCTCTGCTACTGTTTTACTAGTCTTTTCATGCATTTATTTGCTCATGTACCGTATCGAAAGACCCAAATGCCCTGTCTGTAAATTAATTGTGGAGGGTTATAGAGATTGCCGTTTGCTACACAAATGTGCGTTTCGTGCGTGTAATATTTATGGGGCCAGACTGAGATACCTAAGACTTCTAGCATTGGTGCGCTGTATTTAAGCCGATGCACAAGTATTTTGACTTGAATCAAGCTCAGATATATGTCTCAAATTTACGTCACCCTGTTTATAGGGCTCTCAAATGTATTTTTTCATTTAGTAACGTTAACTCACTTTGCAAATCCCTAGAAAGATTGCCTCTTAAGAGCTGGGACATGTTGAGCTATCTATGGTAAAACGCACTGTCTTTACGCGTCCTTTTAGATCGGTGAATCGAACAATGCATCGATCCCAATTCAAAATGTTGCGGGCAGATGCCGAAATATCATCTTTGCATTGTGTGTGCACACGTTTGAGCAAATTTACATATTTCATCGGATACACGACTTCCAGACGGACGAACAGCGTAATGCAATTTACTTCATGAGACACGAGCGATTTATGACATCGACCAAACACCATATCTCGCTCAGGTTCGTTTGATATCACCTGGCTGCTCAGCATGTATATGCATTACTACTACTAGTGGTGGCACCTTTGTCTATTTAGGTGAATGTCTGCAGGTGTATTGGGTAACATTGGCAAGTTGGAATATGATGGCGATACCGATTCTCTTGCCTTGCCATCGTTTTGCTGCTGTATATAGCATGCGTCGGCCGTAGCAGCGCCGCTAGTGTTGGTGCGCTGTTTCCTTGGCTTTATTGCAATCGCTTACTGGCATATATATATATATATATATATATATATATAGATCGAGAGACATGTCTCCATCTGACGACGCACAACTGTGTCGTTTGTTATCTCACGACGACAACTAAGAGGCAGCTCGGGCACCCCACGGGGGTCTACGGGGGTGACTGTTGCTGCTGCTGCTACTACGCTGCGTCGGGCTGCGGTGGAAGCCTGTCGAAGGCTTGCTGCTGTCTATCGCCTGCTGAGGTGACGACGGCAAAATGGAAGAAGCCGACGAAGGTGCGTGCACTCGGAGGACCTGCTACCAGCTATGAATGTCGCAATGTCGTGCTGTGTTATTGTATCGGAATCGTACAACAAAAAGACTGCGCCAAGGCCGTGGATGGAATCCGGCCAGTTTGCCGGCCTTTAACCCCTCTATCTATTTATCTATCTGTCTATACCGACCTGTCTATCAAAATATTTTTCGTCTCTCTTTTTGTCGTTCTTTCTCTCCCTCTATATCTTTCTCCGTTTTAGTTTGTGGGTTTGCCTGGCCTGCAGCATGTCCGCAATGGGTCGCCCGCTACCGTCGGCGTTATGATTGTTGTTGTTGTTGTTATTGCTGCTGTTGTTGCTGTTGTTGTTGTCGTTGGGCACAGGAACTGCGCCAGCCAGTACGCTATGATGATACCAGCCATACATAGTTAACTGAGCCCATAACCATCTCAGACGACGACGACGACGATGTTGGTGATGATGATAGTGATAATAATGGTACCGATGTTAATGACGACGATGATGATGGTTATTACAACAGCGGCGGCGGCTTTTCGGCTTCACCTTCTGCCTGTTTGCCAGGCGGTCGGGCGGGCAGGCGTGCGTGCGAGCGAGCGGGAGGCACTCTCTTATATATTTGTTTTTATTTCGTTTGCGTTTGATACGTGCTTGCCATGCTGATGGCGAAGCGATAGCCTACCGACGACCAGCCGGTACTACGATGCTGGATGCCAGCTAGACACAGACACATTAGACACACGACGAGGACAGAGACGGCCCGGTCCGGCCGGTCAACTGTAGCAACGACTGAACAAAGCGAACAAGGCGCAGGACGAACGAGCGAACCTTCACGATGTCATGTCGTCGATTGTATGGAGAAAAAAATTCAACTCGCCCGACTTGCCCGCCGATACTTCCAACAAGCCGGCCGAATTGAGGTGAGCCGAGGCCCGCCGACTACCCCCGCGCCGCCTTTACCACCTTACCAGTGTAGTCGTTGTATAGCGGTTTGTTCGTGAGGTGAGCCGCGCGCCGCACCGTTTCCCATCTCATCGGGGAGTCTCTCCGTTTGCTGCCCGCTTACGACCCCCGGTGTTCGTCCGTTTTGCCGCTTCCCCTAAGTCTCTTTGTTTCCCCGCTTTCTGCCTTGTTCCTTCGCTTGCCCACTTCCCCGCTTTTCCCTGAGTTTCTCCGTTTTTCCGCTTCGCCTTGTTCCCGCGCTACCCCAACTCGCGAATCCTCACCTCGTCTTGCCTTGCCTGAACTCTCCACCCCCCCATTCCCTTCCGTCGTACCACAAACGGTGGGGGTGCACGACGTCGATGGGGAGCGGCAGCGGGGTGACAGTAGTAGTGGTGATGGTGACGGTGGGCGGCGGCTTCGAGCAGCAGGCGTTGTTCTTGCTGCTCGTGCACTTGATATTGGGTCCACGTCCGTATTAACGCGTATTACCCCTGCTACTATTACTACTACTACTACTACTACGAGGACGATGTCGATGCTTCTTATCCCTATTCTCACACACGGGCTGCCATGTATACGTTAGCGTGTACTCTTAAGCGTTTAACCGCGCGCTCTCTCTCTCTCTCTCTCTCTCTCTATTTTGCGTCCATAGTTCCGATTGCTTTTTTCTCACTCCGTTGGTGCCCACATATCTTCGCGCTCGTTCTCTGGCTGTATCACCTAGCTATGTCGTATGCATATGTAGATACATCAATAGATAAATTAGGTATGTACATACCTGTACACACAACACGTTTTAGGACGATGTGGCCGCCCACCCGTTGGCCGACCCAATAGGGTGGGTTAAGGGCGCCGGGGAGAACGCGAACGAGCACATTCTGGCTATCGGTGAATGATTCCTCGTCGATCGGCTGTAATTGGCCACCACCTACCGCAGTGTGCTCTTTAATTAGGGATGTCGTATCAGATCCCCAAGAGGCGCTTGTTGGACGTCGGATGACCGACAATGGCAACACCAGTGTGTTGTTGGAGATGATGTTTGCTCACACACCCTCAAATTTATTATTTACTGTAAAAGTTGTTTTAGCCCATGTTATACACAATACACTTTTTATTGAAAAAAATTGATTGTACAAGTCGACCGTAGGCTGTATTGTCAGATGCGGCTTGCAGTAGTCCGTTAAGCAAAGACTAGTTGATTCTCAATATCTAGTCTCCCTGTTACGGTTTGAACATCAGAATCTTTGCTTGGAAGAGTACAACGCGTCGCAATGAAATATTCCGATACTTTGGCAAAACGTATGAATGAATTTGAAATTTTTAAATACCCTTTTTTGTGAAATATCCGAATGACTTGGAAGTGCAGCCCACTCATTGCAATATCTTGCTGCTGCAAGAGTCATCGTTTTTTGCTATGCTTGCGTTTATACACTTAGCCATAACGGTTTTATTTGCGCTGGTGTTGCTGTGCTACACGTAATTTCGTTTTTTTTCGCCTGTGATGTGCTAGTTAGGAATGGACAGGTTTTGTTGATTCGCCGTTTTTGTGATCGTGTTACTAGATTAACACGTAAATACAATGTTGAAGTATTCTTTGGCTGAAAATAATTATTTACACATCTTACATATCTGGCATATTTCTCCCTTTGTATATCCATATCAAAACATCTACTAAGGGAGGACAAAATCTATAACACGTATGATTACGATGCGACACAAATCATTTGAATTTCCAGAAGAAGATCCCACAAAGCTTTTCGACTCCCAATTGTGCGACCTAATTCGAATTGTGTTCCGTTTGTCTGATATCAGGAATAGCCATTAATAGATGACGGCGGCCTACGGCATCTATGTCATATGGGAACACCTCAGCCTATCACAGCTGGAAAAACTAGATAAGATTAAGCCTACGTTTTTCAAGCTAGCCATTGGGTTGCCACGAAATGCGAAAAACCGTTTAGTTTACCTTATGACTTCTACTCAACCATTTATAGAAGATCTATTATAGTAACTAGATTCCGTCTCTCAGAAACCGCTGCTCTTATTCAGTTTAGAGAACATTTTATGGAAAAAGTTCGAGCAGTTCCCGGAAGCTTCTTTAATTCGCCAGCAATGGTCACACAGAACTGGCAGAGAGCACTACAACCCAACCGACATCTCGTGACCCGCTATTCACTTCACGGGTTTCACCATAAACTCTGCGATCGAAGAGGCTTCCACGATCCTGATGTCGGCTGTTTGTGCCGTCTATGTAACCAGCCGTGCTCTATCTACCATCTCGATACCTGTCAGAGAGCTATTTCTCTTACGCAGTTAGCTCCATGATATTTTATTACTTATCTATAAACAGTCACTTAGACCAAAGATATATATATATATATATATATATATATATATATATATATATATATATATATATATATATATATATATATATATATATATATGTTTTTATTAATGATGCCAATGGAGCGACAATTGTCTCCCGAGAACGTGTGCGCCGTAAATGTTACTCAATCTCGTAAAGAGTGGGCTGAGACCACATTAGCAGTGTGCCCCGGACGGACGCAGCATTCCCGCGTTGAACGTCGAGATCGAGACGTTGTCTCAAGAAACCTGCAGATCGCTTATCACCAGTTGCCAGGTTTAACTGCTCACCGACTCTGTGGAGAAGTTTGCGGGTGATGTTGCCTGGGCCGCCCAGGGTTTCAAATGCTAGCGGCTGAAACTCATGTGGGTACCCGATGGAAGCGTTATTTGGCAAGCTTCCTTGTCTCGGCTAGACTGCCAGCGTAGCCTGCCGAGACCGCCCCGCCACCGACCATTGAGGGTGCTAATGAGTAGGTGACTGTGGCGTCCCAAACAAGCATCTTTCCCCTACTGAAAGGGGTAAGGGTCATCCCATCTGGGCGCTTACCATCTACGGCGGAGAGACCTTGGGGCTCTAGAATGCAGGGGTATCCGCATGATCGAAGCGCTCGGCTGAAGGTGTCGTTAATACCGGCATGTCTGGCCCGCCGTCCGGCGCTTATGATGCACGATAAACCGTGATGCGCTAATTTGTCTACAGGTTGACCGCATCTGCATTGATGAGGAGTGACGAGGTCACAGCCAAGACGAAGAGCTGTCGCAATTCTTGTTGTTTCATTGTCCAGGAGAGTGCCCAGTGGGGCGCTGGAAACTGCATGCAACCAAGCTCCGGATCCGTTGGCAGCGACCGCTTGGAGGCGAGCCTTCGTGGAGTTGTCGGCAGCACCTGCGAGTAAGCTGCAATACGCTTCGTCGTATAAGAACGCGCTCCAGTCCCGCTGGCTCAAAGGGTTATCCGGAACGCCCCTGCATACTGTCTTTAGTTCTTCATGTAAGCGTCCCTTGAATTCGTTGTACTGAACAATACCGGCCTCGTCTAATAGTGCGGTGGCGTTGCTCTCTGACCGGAAGAGGGAAGAGACTATCGCTGGCCCAGCCGAGACGAGCGGATCCGGGATCCCCAGGCCCCCCTTCGAGATTGGTAGTTGAGCCTGCTTTCGAGCGGAAGGTGCCAGCGATAGATTGAGAAAAGACTCGAGGCTGTTCACAGTCAACTCGTGTAATGCACGCAGATCCTCTACTTGTCCTGTTAGGTTCGCTCCGCGGAGAAGATGGGTGACCCTGGTAGCTGAAAACGAAAATCGGAGTAAGAAAAGGGCGCGGTAGGCACCAAGCGGGGCGAGGTTGTCGGCGACGTCCTTTAGCTTGTTTTTCCACTTTGCCAGTGCGCGCGTGAGCCCTTGCGGTCGAAGCGCGACTCCCAGCAGCTCCAGGTCGCAGTCAAGTGTTACCTTACATCCCGGCAATAAGGTCTGTAGAGTGTCAAGGTCAGGAGTCTGTGTGCTGCTGCCTGTCACATAAATCTCGCATTTCTCTGGGTTTAGTTCTAAACCCGAGCTTGCACGAAAATCAAGCACGCGCTGAACGTCGTCAGCAACTATGTCCGCATCGCCTCCTAGCACGCCATCATCAAGGTACCAAACATTCAGCGGGCTGTTGAGGGAGTCGACTAGGTCTTTAATGCCTAGGCAAAATAAAAGGGGAGCCAAAGGATCACCTTGTTGCAGCCCCGTAGCCGAAGCTATGACATCATCTGGGAGAACCAAGCAGGAGGCGTTACGGTACGCCTGGTTGAAGTATTGCGATAACTGGGGACAATGCTTTAAGACCGCCTTTAAGAGATAGTCCCGTCTTACAGAGTTAAAAGCGTTTTTAAAATTTAGTTTTACAAGGACCCCAGGGAGCGTGCGTGAATCAATAAAAGCTTAGGTGGCGTGAATAGCGGTCTCAGCCCCTGCTGGTGTGGCAAACCCAAGCTGATGTAAGCCCATCGCCTCGCGAATCGTCTCCCTGGTTCGATTACAGGCAATTTTTGCAGCCAGCCTGCGCAAGGTAGAGGAGCATGCAATCGGCCTTACCGACCCGTTTTTCTTCTGTAAGGCGAAAAGCCTTGCCCCAAAGATTATGGGCAGTAATTGAGGTGGGGGGGCGCCCCACAAAAGTAAGTCAACAACTTTGGCCAGTGCACTCGCCAGTCGGCTTGCTGTGTCTCCCAGGGTTGGAGAAAGTAGGTCCATGAGCAATCTGGGTCAGATAAAATCCAATCCCCCGGCGGCACTCCGTGAAAAACTTTTGACTGCGGCTATTACTTCTTCTCTAGACGTGGTACAAGGGAGTGGAAGGCCGGGGGAGGCTGGCCAATCTAAGTTTGGCGGGGCCGGGGGGTGTTTATCGCGGAGAGCTGTCAAGTGATCTGTGCTGGGAGCCAGCGCGTCCGATGATCCGATCAGTCTCGCGGCCCCTGACACGTCACCCTCCAATAGCTTGAGAATGGTCTGGCGGACACGATCATTTGTAAACGTACGGGTTCTCGCGGCGGCCGGGGGTAAAATCTCGGCTAGGCGCAGCCCATTGGAGAATTCACGTAGATTGTGACGGACAATAACGGAGAGCGATTGTGCGTCGTTGCGAGTCGTAGGAAGGCGGAGAATCACTGGCACGAAGGAGAGGAGCGCACCCCATGCAATGACGTTATTATCGGCTGAAACTCCCAATAGGACCTTTGTTAGAGCTTCCGCTACCTGTTTCCGTACCGCTTTCGGGACGATCCTTAAGAGTCTCAACCTCTTCGCTGCACCCTGAATATCTTCGATGATACGGGCGGGCTGCTGTGTGTTATTATCGATCGGCATGGGCGAAAGTAGAGATAAATTAGTAGAACTTGATCGGTGTTTGGCTGTTATGTGTGTAGTGAGTCCTCTTCTTGTGTATAACCCGTTGCAGAAGGGACAGCCTATTCGCTCTGACTGTGTCGACAACCCTGACTCGCCACTGGCTATATTATTTGAGATATGTTCCGCCATTATTGCATTATGTGTTTAAGACTTTCCAACACTGGTAGTATCTGCAGAAGGGGTTCTAAAACTACCACTAGGGCTCTAAGTTGACCTAACAGGTCAGAACCGCCCCCTGACACGACTTGCGACAAACGAGTTACAGCGTCGGCCGTGGTCAGGTTTGACCGCGCGAATTTGGGTGTTCGACGCGCCGGGGTTCGTGTTAATCGCCGCCTTGGAGAAGCACTCCTTTGTTGGCGTAGGGTCTCCCCGTGCGCTTTTTAAGCTTCTTGGCGGGAAGTGGCCTGGGTGCAGGTAGTAGCAACTGCGGGTTAGGGTCTTCGGGCGACTGGGTAATCCCGCGAACAACATTGGCGTACGTAAGTTGCCCACTTGGATGTTGCGACGTGGCGTCTATCCAGATGTGGGGGTTATTCGACTGCTGGTGATCTCTGCAATTGGGTGTGTTACCCGAATCTGCTGCAGGGTTCTGGCTTCTATAAACATGTGTTTTATTACAATGATCTATATATATATATATATATATATATATACATACCTATGGTAAAATAAATAAATGATGATTAATAGATGAAAGTTTTAAAAGCGAACTTAGGGTTTACTTTAATCATCCCACCATAATATCGTAGTGGGAGAGAATGCCGTCTTCCGGGCATTAAGCAACTTCGATTGCCAACAATCAACTCTCCAACTTGTATTATTGTACGAGATGAACCATAGGATTTGCTTAGCACCAGCCGTAAATATATGACGTAATAAACATACTCCGTGATGCGATATTCGTTAGGCTATGATGGTAGCACAAACTACAGTGCAAACTGCCATTGCCGGCTGCAATTTTCTTTTTGTACCGATTCCGAGCTATATATATATATATATATATATATATATATAAATATAAATATATTCGTATCGGCAGCTTCCCGACGCCATCATTGCCGCAACTCGTCTGAACATCCCGAGCTTCGGATTCCCTCGAACCCCTGTTGAAGCTCTCGGATCCTTCTGGTCCTCGTGCTGGTGTATAGGAGCGCCGTCATGCAGAGAGCAGGAGCGGGGGGGGGGGGAAGGGGTCGTCGTCGGTGGTATCGTAAGCTGGTGTCATTTGGGCGGAAAAGTCGATGATCAGGGGGGCGGCCGCCAATCCGCCAGTCCAAAGAAGCTTTCTTCCCTTGTTACCCTGCATCTAGCGCTGAACCCCACTGCAGCAGCGGCGGCGACAACGGCGGGTTGGGCGTCACCCTTTCGTCAGTTCGTTTCGCTGCCCGACCGGTTGGTCGGAAAAGAGAAGGGGGGTCGGCTTACAGGTACTAGGATCTATCTCATTGTAACTCCAGCACCTCATCATCACCATATCAACATCATCATACATTAGCATCACCATCATCATCATCTTCGTCGTCATCATCATCATCATCATCATTATTATCATCATCATAATCGCTCTCATCCTCACTACCGTCAGCGTCGCCTCCATCGTCAAACGTACTCATTATGACTATGACTACTACTACTACTAATACTGTTGTTGTTATGATTATTTCGCCAAGTCGTGGTAGATCGTCAACTTTTCTCGTAACCGTTCCTCGTTAGTGAGCGACCCAGCGTGCAACCGCACAGCAACCGACCGCCGTCGTCAGCATCAGCAGCGGCGGCAGCAGCAGCACCACCGCAGTAGGGCCTTGCGATGATACTCAGCGTTCGGAAAGGCTACAACAGCAAGTGGCAGCCCTCGCCGACTGCTTCTGCTGCTGCTGCTGCTGTTGATAAACCACCAGCAATCCTCGAGGTCTGAGGACAAAACGAACTCAAAACTTCTTGCGTAGTGCGTGCTCTCGTACGCCCTCTGTCGCCCCCCCCCCCCCCCCGACCGCGAGCGCAGATATACGGCGGACAGACAGATACCCCACGTATGACGATATACTCGCGCCGTCCGCCCCCCTGCTCTTTCCTCTCTCTCTCTCTCGCTCTCTCTCTCGCTCTCCCCTCTCTCCCTCTCTTTAATATATCGCTAAATACACGTGCAGAAGTGAATAGTTATGCTGTGGCCACTCTCAGGCCAAAGCTACGCTACACATTCCCAAAACGCTATTGTGTTTGTCATACATATTATGTTTATAGTTAGGAACATAATATTTTTCTATGGATATTATGTTTACAGTTAGGAACATAATATTTATTTAGACAGACATCGTAAAATGGTTTCTGTTCATATTTGCATACTTAAACAGGGTACATTTTAAATTTAAAAAAAAACACTATTAGGTAACGTTTTGATCTAAAACCGATGCATCATACCTATGCTAGCTCTGAAAACGGTAGTTATGATCTTACATGGCGAATCTTTCTAATTTAGTGCTATATTCGATTCTAAGCAATTCGATTTGAATGATGTTCGAGACACACAACTATTATATTTATGTTTGGTCGCTATTCCTCTCTTCGTCTTGTCCGCTGAACGCCTATTTCAAAGACTGTGTAAGCGAAAGACTAGGTTTACGTATAGGCTTTTATGATAATAACAGCGGCCGTGATAACCTCGTCACTGCGTCGCACGATAGCTGATAATAAGATCCGGGTCATGTCAAATAGGCGCGTTTACATAGTATCCCTCAGAACACGATTAGAGTCTAACGTGTGTTTGTATCAGGTGTGTTTTTATCGCCAACGGTATCATATAATAATGAGAAGAAAGGAGATCTGCAAACGCAGTCAAACACACAGCTACGCCGTAAAGTTAACCGATAGCGAAGCTGAATAGCTACTTTTATAAATATCATCCTTACTTCTAAGCAAGACGTTTCCGCCGCCTCCTTCCAGTGGGAAAACAATTCATGCCGAGTTCTACTAAACCTTCAAATAAGTACATATTGTTTTGATAGACCATATATATATATATACAGTCGCTAAGCAGCACTCGCGTAACTTTCCCACAATTGTCACTATGCCCGCGGAGAATGCGATGCTGTCCTTTAAATATATTATTTTCCTACAAGCTGTAAATATTAAAACGTACGTTATGGCTTTCTGCCATCTTATGGCTTCCGGTGCTGGAGTATGAAGAACGTTTACGCTGACCACTCATTCAATGAGCCTCGATGCAGAGGGTACGGCTTGGAAAGACTCTTGGGAAAGGATTGTAAAAATCAACCCAACATAGTTGTTGTGTAACACGTATCCACTGTAGCCATTCTGTGGGCGATACGCCAGAACATACTATCCTATTCTGCCTCGCCTGGGAGGCCCAGCGCCGACTTCTGCAGAACCTACGCGGCTGCACTTCGTCGACTTCACCTAGCCTTCCTGCCCTAGTCGAATAGATGACGACTCTACTTGATGATTGGTGCACAATCGCGACCTTCATCAAGCGTGTTCTAACCGAGAAAGAACAGGTCATCCGCATGTGCATGTCGACGCCCTTTCTGTCTACGGGGGGTCGGCGCGACCAGTACACCGGGCTATCACACCCCCTTAGTAGTTTGTAGTAATACTAACAGCACCTTCATGCTAGGGGGAAAGGGGAACATGAATGATTCTTAGTGGGTTGGAGCCCCACACTTGCAGTTGAAGACAATCCTGCCGTCATGACCGTGGCGCGTTCCGCATTTCCCAGTTAGTCCTCTAAAAAAACAGTTGTCGTAAAGCAATCATTGTGAAACTTGGTGGAACAGCAACAGAAAATCTTGACGGTCCAGCTTTGCACTCCGGCTGAGAGAATGCAACTATCAGATCGTTTTAAAGCGTATGTTTGGGGCGATGTGGAATGATTAAAAACTTGCAGATCCCCGCGGGGTATATATATTGATTTAATATTCGCTTGGCATGCATACGTGACCCTTAACATGCATGTCACCTTTTTATATCAGGGGCGCTTAGAGTGGCAAGATATACATATATTGCCTACGAATCCATAAAATCAATGTATCCAAGAATACCCACTCGGTATTTGCCTTTTATTGGGACAATCTCTTCTAGATAATATCAACCTGGTCTAACAGTTGGTCCCAAAGCTAGGGCCTCCGACAAGTCTTTTTATCTGCTCCTCCCAAAGCTCTACCTTATTTTACAATATGTTCAATTGACTTATTCCCTGACTCATCAAGTTAGCATTCTGTACTCTTAACTATATTTAGCTGGTTGTATTCTTGTATCCAACATCGCGGCGCTGGCATCCACCAATAGCCCACTCGCTCTTGAACTATCGTATACGTATTCTATCCCGCCCATTTTACGCTGTTTTTTTCATATATATATAAATATATATATATTTGCCTAATTCGATCTGAACCCCATTGCCAATTTTTGTTTGTTCGTATATGACTTTTTATTCTCGATTTCATCATTTTCTCCGATACCCTCGCTCTTGCCCATTGCTGACCGATTGAACCTAATCTCCCTAGCTGCGAACTTCACTCTGCAATCCCATTTCGCTTTTATCCTCAGTGTCGTCTTCACCAGCTGCATCTGTTCAAGCCATCTTTTATTTGTCACAATATTAATTCTAATACTAAACCATTGATTACCTTGTACTGCCCCTTGTAAAAATTTGGACATTCCCTTCATCCGCAAGAACATTTCTGGCGCAATTAAAACGCCAACCCAATGCAAATACACATACGGTCGCATGTGACTTTAAAATGACATAAGCAGCCGCTGTCTTGGCTACGAGTTAATCTCACTGTTCGAGATCAGCGATTACCTTCTGTTGAAGAAGCAGCAGTCGGACAGAGGTAAACTAAGAGGGTACTAAAAGTTGCGACAAAATTTCCTCTGATTGCCTACTTCCGCGCCGTATAATATGGCATTAAGCCTAATCCTGGCCTCCGCTTCCTCGAAAACCCCTATCCCATCGGGCCGACGTCACTCGATCAAATGGGGCGAGTTCCCTCAGCGTATAGTTTTCCGGATTTCGTACTCCTAGATCGTTAGGACTTAGCGCTAATTTATTGCCTGAATAGTACATTGAATAGTAGTACAGCGCCAGCGCCGCATTGTCGTCCCCAGTGAGGCGCCCCTGTCAAAGTTTAGGTAAAATGTCTTCATTGGCAGCGTCAAATTATCGCCGTTGTCGATATGTTGTTGTTTGCTCTTGGTATTATCCCTGCTGGCATTGTTGTATAGTGGCTGTCATTTCCGCTACCGGCCGTGCTGCTGTCACTATTGTTGTCGTCGTTGTTGTTGTCGTCTTGTTGTTGTTGTCGTCTTGTTGTTGTTGTTGTTGTTGTTGTTGTTGTCGTCTTGTTGTTGTTGTTGTTGTTGTTGTTGTTGTTGTTGTTGTTGTTGTTGTTGTTGTTGTTGTTGTTGTTGTTGTTGTTGTTGTTGTTGTTGTTGTTGTTGTTGTTGCTGTTGCTGTTGCTGTTGTTGTTGTTGTTGTTGCTGTTGCTGTTGTTGTTGTTGTTGCTGTTGTTGCTGCTGCTGCTGTTGTTGCTGCAAATGTCACCGACGTTTCCCCTATCGTTGTTGATGTTGTACCTGTCATCAGTCTATGCATCTTAATACGAATAGGCATGATATTCATCGACGCGCATTCATTAAAGCGGCTGTAGTAGTAGTAGTAGTAGCAGTGCTAGTTATTATTAGTATGCTCAGCTTGTCATCCCCGCAGCTTTTTTTCGACCCGATAGCTACTTACCTAGCTACTTACTGCCTAGTTGTTCATGAGAAGGGCAAACGAAAGATGGGCACTTGTTTTCCAGCCTTCTCTCCTCCCGTTCTCTCTCTTGTGCTCTCTCTCGCTCTCTCTCTCTCTCTTTCTGGCTAGTGGACGCATGACATTGCTACGTTGTGGCCATAGAATAATAATAAGAATACTTACTTGTGGTCAGCCGTTAGTGTGTCGTCGTTTGTCAGTCTGAACCTCGCAACAACAAATTATAAGAGCGACAACAACAACAACAACAACAACAACAACAGCGACAGCAGCAACAACAACAACAGCAACAGCAGCAGCAACAACAACAACAGCAACAACAGCAATAGCGACGACAACAACAACAACAATAACAGCAACAGCATCAACAACAATAGCAACAACAACAACAACAGCAGCAGCGACAACAACAACAACAACAACCACAACAACAACCACTACAACAACAGCAGCAGCGACAACAACAACAACAACGACGTCGAACATCGGGGAAGTGGTCGCAGACACGCTTGACACGGTGCCACGCGCGCGCTCGCTCGCGAACACACATACAAACATCCACACGCATACATACGTATATGCAGCAACACACACACACGCGCGACCAGGCCGCCAATATGAAGACAACAGCAGCAGCAGCAATAGAAGAGCAATTAGCCGGGCAGACAAGCAGGCAGGTAGGCAGGCCGGCGATGAGCAACCAACCAACGAGGCAGTCGAGAAGGGAACACAGAGCTGGTTTTCTGGCTTTCGGCGGCGGCAGCAGGTTCTCTCAACGCAGGGTTCGGCCCACCCGCGTCACCTGAAATCATGACAGAGAGAGAGATAGGGAGAGAGAGGGAGAGAGAGAATAATGTCCGTTTATGCAATGGACAGCAAGAGCAACAGCGGTCGAACGAACGAAAGCAGTGTTCGAAGCGAGCGCCGGTCACGTCGAATAAGGCACGCATAGCGAGCGGCGACCGCGACTGAGTTTCATCGTCTTATCTCGTCACATTTCGGAAAGGCGAACGGACTTACGGACCGACGGTCGGACACACAAACAAGCAAGATCAGAACACAAAGCGGCGAGAGACTGTAGGTAGATGTGGCATGGCGGAAGGGAGTGGCGTGGGGAGGGGGGAGGGAGTGGGCAAATGCGAAATATATACATATATCACTGCCGCTACTATTGCAGCCACATCTATTACAAATGCTTCACGCGAGGGCGCGCAGAGTGCGCAGATCTGAGCAGATCATCTGTCAGCATCTGAGCAGTCGTGTACGAATTACGACATTAGCAGTTCAGCTTCACCAAATGCCGCCCCGTTTGTTGGTTGGTACCACCGCCCTCGACTTCGGCGTCAACATCACAGCAAAACACAACAAGAAGCAGAAGGAGAAGAAGAAGAGCTACAACGACGATGACAACAATCGATACAAACAACGACTACAGTAACAAACAACAACAACAACAACGACGACGTCGACAACAATAACAACAACAAAAACGACGACGACAACAACAACAATAGCAGGTGTCGTTTTGTGTGCTCACGTTCGGTATTGGTGCGGTAACAGTGTCACCGAAGACATGGCATTAATATAGCCGCTTTGTTTGCCTGCCAACGTTTCTGTCACCCAACCGCGTCACGCAACCACCGTATCGTTCAAATCAGCACGATCCTTCAGCGTAAGCTTTAGCTCAGCACGATCAAGCCGTAACGGAAGATCCGAAGTATAGCTGCAGCTTCTTCCGTGTGCATCTATCTATACGGTTAGTTGCTCGTAGCCTACGAGTTTCAGCCGTTCACACAGAGGTGAAAAGTGTAACGCCAATGAACGTGGCGCAACGGCTCGCATACGACGTAACCCTTGTTGTTGCATGACGAAAGGGGCTCAAAGGGGGCAAAACCTTCGCCCACAAATCCCACACTCGTCGCGTGAACCTATCACTACGCTACGCTAGTACCTATGATCTCTGCACGTCGAAACGATGTTGAGGGCTGCCATCTCGGCCTCCGTTTGTCGAACTTGTAGGCAATTGGCATCAGATTCGACCTTAATGAAAGACGTCACGAATCGACTATATTGACTGTCGGCGGGAACGGGCTGCCGGGATGGCGACTAAACAAGGGACTGTTGGTGCGACAATACGGGAGAGTGTCACGCTTACAGTCGCAAGTCGTGGCATTTCCCAAAATTGAAATATCGGCGAGGGCGGTCATGCCACAGGTGTTTTTCGTACGCTGCTAGCGACTGACAGGATAGCGTCCTCGCGATGAGCGTCCGAGTGATCGTACACCAGTGTTTTGAGTGCGGTGGCCGTGTACTATAGACAGAATGCGACTAAACGTGCTTAAGTGCTTCTCTTGCAAAGCAAATCATGCCGAGGAGGAACAAACACACATTTAGAGACGTGCAAGTGACACTTTCAGGATTACCGTTTTTAGCCTACGCAGTGTTGTTTGTCAACCATTTCGCTATGAGATAAAGATCAGCTAGATCTCAATCAAGTCGGCTGTAATTTGGTGTGTTAGTGGGTGATCACCGTCGTTAAGTAGGCAATAAGGACGTCAAAGAGTCACGCGTCTTCGCCAATTGTTCACTTAATATAGAACGTTCTACATTTGTGGAGTACTAGATGGACATGACTTAACGAAGCTCGACACGAGGATTACCGCTAGGTCGTTTTAACCGTGCTACTCCAGATCTTCGTCGAGGTTGGTTGGCCGGCCGGCAATGAAGAAGATCGAATCCTCAATGTTCTACAGACCTCACGTGCTTTTTGTCAAGTAAGTTAGTAAATAGATGCGGCAAAAAGAGCAAAGGTGTCCTTTGCATGCACATAGTACGACGCGATGTATGTATGCATCATGCCGTTTGCATGTACACTACACAATACATGTATGTATACAAAGTGCATGTATACAGGATGATAAAGCAACGAAAACGCACTCCGGTTAAGCCTGGAAGTTGAGTGAGGTCATCGGAGTGACAACTCAGCAATCGCTTGGCTGTGGATAGAAAATGTCCAGTATGTGCTAGTTTACTTACACTTATGAGACGCGTGCTAGTGGTCCGCATCGCGTTAGCATTTCATACTTCATATTGGTGCGGCGTGGGCGGTAAGCTCTCGCAGCCGAGCATTCGGCTAACAGCTGGGTCTTTTTAAAAGAAATATACGCGTAGATAGTAAATAGGACGCGCGAGCGAGCCCGACTTTGGTCGTGGATTGTTGTGGATACATATATAAGATGTACAAATAAGAGTAAGATGACCTTTAACCTTCAGATGGGCTAGCTGAAATCTTTAGCGAAGGGTGCTGGTGAAGGCCAGCTTTATCCGCACTACGTGTGTGTTAACTAAACTGAATTGACAGCTAAACTCTCAACAGTGTCTTCATTTGTTCTGCGAACGATAAAGACGTGAGTCTTCTGCCATATTGCCTTAATTGAGATTTTGTGTGTGAGTGTGTGCTTTTTTATTTTCCTGGTCATGGCTGAAATAGGGAATCACAATCATCCGACAAGCACCATGATGTTAATGTTCATAGTAAGTGCAGTGTGCAGCCGCATCGGACTGTGTCGCACATGTGCGACCCATCGCCCGGCTTTAGCCTGCACAGCTTCTACAGTCCAGATTGACCCGCTGATATGTCCCAGCGAATAGACATATAACATGTTTATGCTTGCTCACCATTCGCGATGCTCGTAAGCCAATAACAGAACGTGTACCTCACCTTCCTTGCATTCGTTTGTAGTTCCAACGTAACGTCTAAAAAAATATGCACATTTTATTTTTTTAAAACTAGCAGATTGTTAAAGCTCGTGTCATAAAAGTTGTTTTTGTTCGATTTGGTAATTACCAATGCAAGGCATTTGTACGTACACACGTTTGACTGGTGATCTTGACAGCAAACCAAACAAAAAGACGAGGAATATGCGAGAGCTAACGCTCGTTTATAGAAATATTTCTTTTAATTAAGCAATAATAAAAGGTTGCAGTAAAACGAATGTACTGTTAGTTTCCTTTGACTGAGTTCTTGCAGATATAATTTACCCCATTAAGTCTATTTGGATTACTATAGAGCGCTGGGGTTCTACATACTCAAACAGAGTCTACGCGTACCGATTCCGGCCGAAGAGCTGCGATAACGCTTGCCATTCACCGTGGAGTGAAAAAAATCCTCTCGGAAGCTTAATTGACAAAGTTTAGCCGCTCCTGATGGTCCGTAGTCTTGAGCTTTTAGGTCGGCTCGATCTTATATGCATACAGCGCTAGATTCGACCTCAAAATACGCCAGCTTGAGATGCGCGAAGAACCCAGTTATTCGACATGTCGCCGAACCGAGGTTTCCGGCCATTGTTTCACGCGGGGGGAGCTTGTTCCAATATGTGGCACCGAGATTTACTATGGAGGAACGAAATTGGTTACATGAAGCTGTAGACAAGATGAGAAGTTGTGTGTGTGTGATCCCCTTGTGTTCATGGTGGATGTCGAATGGGAAAGATTTCCTTATATAATTATGGTATGTACTTCCCTGCTGGTTTATTTCATTGTAAAACAACGGCCGACACACAGCAAACATTTCATCGTTAGCGTTTTGTAAGGTAGCTGTATGCCACTGCTTGTATGATCATCTTTATTCCAGATATAGGTAACTCGACTAGACTAAAGGCCCGTAAGCGTTGAGTTTATTTTTCCATGCCGGATTACTCAGTTGACTGAACGCTAGAGGGCTAAGATAATTATTTGCTGCACAAGTAGTAACCATTCTGACATTTATCTGAAGGTAGCTAAATCTCTGAATGTATCAGCGTGTGTATATTGCTTAGCTGCGCAAAAATACAGAGAAATGCTTTTTCAACGCAACTCCAAAAATAATTTGGCTCTTAGCTTATATAATGTAACTTGGTCGCTCTACGACAGCTTAAGCAAATCGACTTACTAGAGCACATGTATGATACCAATCAAATATTCCAAGGTCTCAATATTCCGTGAGTGCTCAAGATGCAGGTCGTTCGGAAGTCATTAGTGGTCTATGTGCATTACAGATGGATCAGTGCACACGTACAAATCTAATCCATTGCAGCCTACTTTGTTGTCAAGTCTAGGCTTCTAGATTCTCATGCAGTCTCTCATAAAATGTTTATGTCACAATATTTGTGTATGTATGTATGTATGTATGTATGTATTATGTCATACTATTCTACAAGCTTCTTAACGCTAAATTAAAGATAACATTTTGTTAGTTTTGTTATAGAGAAAACCTTGGTGTCGTCCTAAAATTGCTGCCTTCTTCTGATCTGGCAAATCCAAGCAGGTTGCGACCTCTCTACCAAACTAAAAACACCAAAATACCGTGACACAGATGGTGCAACTTATCAAGCATCGCCTCAACATCAAGAAGTTGGGGCGTTTTTTTCTGGCGTTCTTTGTGCCGTGCTTGTTTACGTTGGATCTGACGCAGTGCATCAAATGCACAGCGGTTCCCCCCCTCCCACCTTCCTTGCCTCCTCGACGCGTCTTTGTGGGTTTTGTGATCTGTTGATGTAGGCTCTGGATTATCTCTTGTAAGTTTTCTGATGCCCCTAGAAACACGTCTGCCGGTAACTCTTTCCCAACATTAAGGATTACAAGTAAAATTTAATATGCTTGCCTTTACTTAATAATTTGTCGGTCATTCGCGCTCTCAGCACTGCCTTATGTTCAATCAAGCCTGCAAGTCTCGCCTCACTGTCCAACTTTATTGCTGTGACGAATGTGGCTAATTAATCAGTAATGCAGATTCGAGCAAACATGCGGCCAGTGACTCAGTCCTCCGACGTACGATCGCTTGCGTTAACTTCTTGACTGTCACTCAGTGAACTAATCTTGTCAACTTTGGTTGTTTACCTATTATAATATAGGCCTTATATATTAATAATAGGTCTTCCTCGTCGCGCGAGTGTGACTCTATGGTACACCAGGCTCACTGGCCTACATGCTGCCCACGGTCTGGAACGAGATGCCATTGGCGCTTCGAAATGCAAGTCGGGCCGCTGTTTTTAAACGACATCTTATCTTACTACTGAAGAACGAAGAAACAAGTGACTCCCAGTGAATTGTTTCAAACCTATTTTACTATATAGGTATTAAACTTGTATTAGGTTGGTTCTAAAGTTTTAAACTTGTATTGTGTTAATTATACTCCATTTTGTTGCTTTATCGCGTATACACTTCTGATTTGTGCATATACTTGTAAACCTCTGTTGTGCTACTTATACTCAATTTTATTGCTTTATCGCGTACACACTTTTTATCGGTACAAAAACTCGTATATGATGTATATTTTGAATGAGAGGTGACAGGTTGCCAACTTGTTGGGCACGTCAATAAACCTGATTGATTGATTACCTTGGTCTGAGTCGCCTTGACATGGGGTTGACTTTCACGCGTCATCGTAGCAGTCTCGCTTGGTTCTCTAAGAAGGTCGCTGCCGAGGTCCTTTTTGTAGTCTCCACCACCCCCATCACTGGCCGGCGACAATTACGAGTTCGCCATCCTCTCGCTCAAGCAACACACATCCTGTGCTTTTTTTTTTGAGGGGGTGGAAAATGCATTTACGCACACTCGCCAATGTTTTGGCGGGTAGTGTGAGACTAAACGCAAGAGAGAGAGAGAGTACGTGACTCAATCTAATTCCAGCGCACTACCCACTAAAAACCACCCCCAAGAACCCCCTCCTGGTTCGGAATTGTGAACCATTACTTCGAGACCAGGAGAGGGGAGTCTCACGCTTCAACCCTCTCCATAGTCTGTGGGTGCGACCCGAGCAGGTAGGACCTGCTGGGTTAAATCTTGGAGGTTCCGGGCGACGAATCGCGCCCGACGAATATTCTCTAGCCGGATCTTTTCGCGCATGAGCCCATCGAGGTACTTTAGGCCAGCACCCCAGTTAGTCGTCGAATCGACCATGTGTGTGACGATCGCCTGCGCGGTAGATGCCCGTAGGGTAGAACGGGAGATGTGCACATTTGGTTCTGTTATGAGACAGAGCCCCACCTGGTGCTCTGTGGTGTATGCGCCCAGCATGTCGTGGGCCGCCCGGCACCGATTGAGATTTACCTGGAGAAACTTGATCATTACTCTGCCTGGGGATTTCGACCTGGGGGGCATTGCCCACCTTTTGCCAGTCTTCCGTCGGCGCGAGGGTCCTACGGCAAAATTGTTGCCGGCCCCGATTCGATGGCGGTTCAGCGCGACTAGACGCTCCTGGTAAAGCGTCAGGCCTGGGCTGAGCCGTAGCCCCTGTTTTCGACTCTACAGATGGAATAGGATCCTTCCGCTTACGCGACTCTTGCAGCTGTGTGCGGTATGACGGGCAGGCCATACTGTCAGCTCTGTGACCCGAGACATCGCACACGATACAGTGTGTCGTCTCGGCCTTACACGCAGCCGCCGCATGATCTGGCGATCCGCATCGGCGACAGAGGCGGGCGGCCGACTTGGGTGCCTCGCAGGTTGCCGCCTTGTGGCCGGGTCTCTGGCAGTTGAAGCATGTGGGTAATCTCTCCCAGACCTCGGGCCTGCACCTATTGCTCGCAATCAGGATAGATTGTTGAGCTTGAAGCCACCTGGCTGTAGGGGCCGTCACCTTAAGCAGCGTGTACTAGCGGGTCGTGGTGCGGCCCTGGCGTGGGTCACTCGCCACTATGGGAACTGCCTCGCTGGCTCCTAGTAGCTGACGGATATCTGCCTCTATCCTTTTAGCGCTGACCAGAGGATTAATGCCCCATAAGGCCACTTCTCGCATGCCGGCACTCATTCAGCTGTCAGCCTGGTGGCCGGTTGCTTTGCTGATGCTATCGGCCAACTGAGCCCCAAGTTCATGGGTGATGCCCCGTAATCGGATAATGACGTCACCGTCACCGTTCCTAACGAGGCCGCTCACGGCCGACTCCATCTGTGCATTGTCCGCCAGGTGAGCTCGGAGGCTCTTTACTGTGTCGGCCCAGGTCCGGCCTTCTCCGACCCTGACCCTGACAGACATTTGTCCCGCCAGGGCCGAGGCCGGTGGAGGGGCCCTACTCGCATTTGCTGGCAGCCGACCCTTTTGCGGCGTGTCTGCCCGGCAAAGCTCTATAAGGCCGTCCCGTGACGACTGGGACACAAGGGCCGCCAGATTCCGCTGCATTGGTCCTGATCGCCACTCATGGGCAACGTATAAAAGAGGGGGTTTCGTGGTCGCTGAGACTGAGAGCTGGGTCATGCGCTCGATAACAGCGCGAAACAGTGTAATCGCAGCCTCATCGCAGGGTTTGTTGGGATGTAGAATGCCTACGACAAGGTGACGATTCTTGCCACCGTTGCCTGGGGTCCCAGCGAGTGACTCCCAGGTATCTGTGGTATGTAACACCGCCGCCGTACCTGGGGGCTGTGTAAGCAGCCGTGGTAAAGAGGGGAATTGACCGGCGAGGCCGGCAAGTACCTCTGAGTCAGCCTTTGCTCCCGGCACGACCAGAACGCCCCTCACTTGCCTGAGAGAAGTGATTCCCTCCGAAGATGAGGGAACCTGCCGAAGGGAGCCCGGGGGCCAGAACAGGCCCGTTAGTTTGGCAAAGTCTTCAGCCGTCGTCGCTGCCGAGATACGCGACTCTAAATACACTCGGGCAGCCTCAGGGTCCGCCGGAGCACATCGCAGGCAGATTGCTGAAGGGTCTGAGGATTGAGAAGGCCGCGCCAGCAACTCATCTCGTTCCCTCTGCACCGCCTCCAATGAGCTCCGGAGGCTCCCGATCCTCTCCTCCGCGTCCTTTAGCGAGGTCCGCAGAGAAACCTTGAAGGAATCCACTGCCGTTTCGACCCTGTGGAGATCCAGGTCCAGCTTCTCTGATATCTCTTTTAGCTCAATTCTGGTGTTTCTTAACTTGCAGGATTCTACCACTGTCCTGACATGTCCTTTGAGGACCGCTAACGCCCGGCCGTATGCTGCCTCCGCGTCAAAGCCTTGTTTGAGATCAGCCTCTGCGCAATCCGTCATCCCTGTTGCGAAGGTCGTCTTGGATGTCACGGTGTGTTGTTCGACGACGTCAGAAACGCGTTTCTTGTCAGAATGAATTCCCATCGTGGTATCCGATGAACGTTTTCGAATGCCGAGAGACTCGACACACGAGTTATCCATCTCCATCGAAGATTCTACATCGTCGACGTTAATGGCGAGACGGTTTAGCTCCGCTACGGGAACGTTGAGGTCGCCCCCTATGTCCTCGCTGGTAGGCACCGCAGGATCAGGGGGCGGCCTCGCGTGGCTCGACGACGGCCGTACGGACATTGTACCTCTTGTTCCCCCAGATATCTCGGGAAATGTACACACACATCCTGTGCCTGGCTCGCATCAACGACTACTAACTCATTTATTCGCAAATCTCCTTTTATATCACAGATTTTCTTCTACATTTAGTGACTTCCCGCGTCTCCGCTACTGGGGTGGCGGCATCCTCTATTTGGCGCCATGCCTTTAGTTTGCTTCGGCATTGCCGCCAACCGACGCTGTCTATCCCTGCGCTGCTTAACGGACGCTGCTATCCTATATATTTGCTTGCTGATTCCACCGTAGCTGCCTCCAATTGTCGACACTGGTATGTAGGTGGCGCTAGTCAGCGACAATGAGACCAGTACGGGGCTGGTTTCGCGTTGGTTCTGCTTAATGCAATTCTTCTCACACCATTACGTGAAGGAGAAGCTCCATGAACCTTCAAAACGTGATAGCTTTTCCGTGCTGGTAAACTATTACTAGCATATGTCACCGGGAAAAAATATATATATATTGAATGGCTCAGTAATTTCACGAATTTAAAAAGCATGTACCACTTTATTTAACAGTAACAGAGACGCCAAGGGTCTAGCTTATTTACATGTGGGTGTACGCCAAGGGGAAGCCAGTCACCGGAGTGGTTTGACTCATGTTGCTATTGTGTGAGACCTTATGTTATTCAAGCTTTCATATCTTACCGAGAACACACAGAAAATAAAGACTCTTGCTATACACTTACTTGTACCGACAGCAGATAGACTTTGTAAAAATATCGTTTGACAAAGAATATTGAGTCTCACTGCGCCCTTCGAATTACTTGTATGTCTTGTACGTTTTGAAGTTCTTAAGCGCCGCCGACACGGGGAACTTTTGTACAGAACCACTCCGATTCTGACCGGACACGGCCGGTTCCAGAGTTACATGTCAAGGATTACGAAAGCCATCAGCGATACTTGCCTACTGTGTGATTCTGGAGAGGCGGACACCGTGGAGCACACTGTTTGGCCGTGTGATGCACTCAGGGAAGCGAGGGAAGCAGGAACAACCGCTGTATAAGGCCGGCCTATTAGAAAAGTAATATAATGACTTCGGCGGAAGCATGAAGGGAGGCGACGAACCTGTTCGACGCGGCTGTTACACTTAAGACAGCCAAGAAAACGGCCAGGCGGGTTCGAGACGAGGAGCCGAGACAGGGGGCAGCCGGGCCGTCATGGTCTCGACGCATCTCCACAGAACGAAATGGTTTACAAAATGGCAGAATCCCCCTATCCATTGGGTACGTGAGTTCCACACTAGTCACGCAGGTTGCTAGTGACTCATGTGCACTCGCTCCTATTCTCAGACTTACTCAATGATATAAAGAGCTTCATCCACTACTACCCCTATGTTCGCATAACTCTCGATGCCGATGACTTCATGATATATAATCTAGAGTGTTTCTGTATTTAAAAAGGTGTCTGAGGATGCTGAAAAACTACAACGAACAAGAGGGTTTAACAATTACCGTGTTAAAGGCAATGGCTATAATGTTCATATACGAAAAGCCGCTTACAAGAAGTAATCGGACTAGATTAGGTGGTGATGTAGTCTATAGAAATTGTATCGGAGCTCACTTATCTGGGTGTTACGCAAACCAAATTTCTCGTTCAACGCCGCATCGTTCTTCGCCCGTGTGTCTCAGCGACTTCATAGCAGCAATGTCGCCATAACCTCAGTATAAGCTCCACAGAAGCTTTTAATAAATACAACCATAGTGTTGTTTAATCTAAAGGTCTTGTGAGTAGCATTATATAATAGTACATTATTTTGGGAGATCTTATCCACTCAGCAGCTTATCACTGTCGACATAATCAAAACAACGTTTCTTACGGGGGTTTTGGGCTTCCCTAGAAGCACACAGAGCAGACTGACTAATAGTATCTCGAGGACAACGCCGTTCATCGAGAATCTTGTAAACCGCTTGCAAATCCCGGGTACTCCTTTAATGCAAGTATTCCGTAGGGGTTTTGGCCAGACGATGAGAAATGTACCAGAAGCGTTCAGAGCCTAGGCAATGTTGGGCGATGCGTGGATGGGACCGCTCTTCCAGCAGCCCCATGTTCTCACCCGCTTCACCGTCCACGGATTCTACCGCAAACTGTGGCTCCATAGCCCTTGCGATAAGTGCCGCTGTACATTTTGCAGCCTTCTTTGCACCAAACATCACCATGAGACATGTCGGTTAGCGACAGCTATTTGGGTGTATCGAGCCCGGTGGCGTGGTGCATTCTAATTATTATTCCACCATCCCAACAGTGCATTCGTCTGCGCCTCGCGACCGGAGGAGACACATAGGTGCGCGAGTTCGAGCCCCACCGTTGCACATTTGCATTTATGGGGTCCGTCTATGAAGCAGTGCGAAAAGCAGTCCCATAGACGTTAAATCTTGGCTGAGAGTCAGCCCAGAAAGTATAGCTACTTGAGTGTCGAATCAATCATATTGTAACGATGCAATCAAATCGCATCTACACCAAATGTAACGATGCAATCAAATCGCATCGCCACCAAATGTAACGATGTTGGTTACGCTAAGTTAACTAGGGAGTCAAGCCAGGTGGCGTGATAGCTTAAGTCTGCGTCTCGCAACCGGAGGAGACACATAGGTGCGCGGGTTCGAGCCCCACCGTTGCACATTTGTATTTATGGGGGTCCGTCTACGAAGCAATGTGAAAAACAGCCCGAAAACTTTTTAAGTTAACTGGGGAATGTAAGCTCAGCCAGGCGGTTACGACAACGCGGCGAGAGTCTCGGGACGATAAGTGACAACACACAGCGTACGGTCTAACTGGTAGCGCTGCCGGACGAAGGATGCGTTTTCATCATTCTTCTCCCGGGCTATATATTTGCTCATGAGGTCGTCGCGGCGTTCGTATAGTAGTAATGATACAAAGATGACTCGAATCTTCGACGTCGCTGATTGGTCGGCGGTGGTGCACGGGCCCTATGTCACCAGCACGCAGCTTAGCGGTTTCCTTAGTCGTCACAGTGCACGTTAGATTGTATCCTTGATTGGTTCATCAATTATCGGCGGCGTAGATTGTTGTGGTTCACATCGGGTTGGATGACTGGTCTATGACTATATTACTGGTCATCGGTGGTGCAGTGACTGGCAGTTCTTCTTCAGTTTGCTACATTGTAGTTAACTTCGTTACAAAATTTTCCGTAGAAATGCGCGGACAACGTATTTTATATATGTCCATGATAAGTGAAAACGAATTCCGTTTTCGGGTCTTGATAAATACGTTCTATGTAATTTGAATAAATATTGAATTATGTTCTAGAGGTGATGCAATAAAACAATGCGATTATAAATACGTAATACCAATACATCTTCATCTTGATACATTCATATTATGTCTAGGAATTTTGTGGAAGTGGTTTGTGTCTGGGCTGGCTTGCGGTGTATTTATCTTCTGCACTCCGTCGTCCGACAGAAAATGAAGATTCTGCTCACTCACTGGAACCTCCATGCTCACGACGCTTTCTTTCGGGAAATGCTTATAGTTGTTTGTTTTTATTGTGTATTATGCTCGTAGTTTAATTCAAATTATATAGTATTATCGTAGGAAAATAATTTGAGTTATACTTTTTGCTTGCACAGAGTGCGTAACGACATGTCCGCTTGGAGCTTAGTAACTTTAGTCAGCAGTGCATAGCACTATATTTCCAACCCCACCAGACACTCAAAGTGACACATGCTAGTCTTAGCACGAGGTCCTGGTTTCGCAACGGTGAGCTCGGGGTCTTGTTTCGACCACGACATTGTGCGAGTCACGTATTCTAGACAACCTACTTCTCATCGACAGTAATCAAGTTTCTTAAAAACATAATTAGGAAGAAGAGCAGGTGTTTCGGGAGTTCATTATATCGTCTCTTGTGAGATTATGCCGCACTAATGCATCCCACGTACGAATAAACTGATCCACTCAATGCGTTTACCATAGGCGCAATCTCGTCGAGTGTGAGATATCGAATACAATCTGTAATTATTTAATCTGTTATCACAGTGCCCAACCGGCCCGCCCGTGATGATCTGTTTCATCAAAATATCCACAACAAAAGCGATTGAACCACCGGTGCGGTGCGGTTACAAGCTGTTGAAGACCCGAAGGCAGCACGAATTAGAACCGATTTGCCAAAGCACCAATCCTGATAGACGATCCTTGTTGGCAACACATACTCACCTCCAGCAGAATCCGCTGTATAGAGTCGGGATCACTCAGTGGGCCATCAGTCAATATATATATATATATATATATATATATAGCCTTTAGATACCTCTAGAATACTAGATCCTTCAGCGAAGCACCGTTGGTAGGCGGGATCCTCGTGGATAAGAAGGGTAAGAAGGCAATGCTTTTACACGTGCCCAACCCTAGAGAAGAATTCGAGCAAAGGCGTCCCTTCTTACAAGCCGAACTGTAATTATTCATAATTGACAAGCAGAAAGCGCCGAGACTCAAACGGGCAACGCACCCCACCTGCCAGCCATTCTGAAAAAGAATCGCAAACACTTGCAGTTCGGCTCTTCGTTGCCAACAAAAATATCGATTCACTACAATGCGACGCTGGCACATTCGGAATGAAAGTCATATTCAAAATAACGGTTAATAACGAAACCTAAAATTAAAACATTTAAGGCGGTTGTTTTTAATTCTAGATCATCTCCGTCCTAAACGGAATTGCAATCGCTGTGTGGCTTATCTTCAATGAGGCCCGGACATGCGAAGATATCTAGGGTGTCTCCTAGATAGGTCCTTGTGGCAGCCTGGCCGCCGACTCTTGTGCGGTAAATAATTTATCATCTCTTCTCAGTGAGCATTGATCAAACAAAATAATAATAACAACGAATAACGAGACCTAGTCATGCAGCATTGTCTGCTATCGGACTAAAACTACCAAAGAAGATAATTATAAAACTAAAGATTATTATAAAACAGTTTTGGAACAATATTAGGCAGGCGAAAACAAGGATGCTGAACAAGAAACAAGATAGAACATTCTCAATAGAAGAAATGGACACCGCGTTACAAGCGCTATTTTTACGAGACGCTTAACCAGCGTAGAAACGGCAGAAACTGGCACATAAATTACAGGCACAGCAGATGAGATCAAAGGCGTGTTAAATAAAATAAATCCAAAAATGATATGTGGTCTTGACGGAATTTTGGTAGGAATTATTTAGGCATAGGGAATTCAGTAGGTGCATTATGTTACGAAGCAATTTAATTATATACGTAGAGGTGGCAGAATTCCTAAGGCTTGACGCAAGGGAAGAAATAGTAGATACTTTACAAAGTAGGCGAACAATCACGCTTACACATATAGCGTATTGAATATTTATGCAGGTATTTATAAGTAGAGTGCAGAGTTTTCTAAGAACAAATAGGAAAATAAAAGAGTGGCAGTGCAGATTTAGGAAAGGCTGTAGACTAGATGATCGCAATTATTTATTAAGTCAGGTTGTGGGAGCATCGAGATTGCGGGGACACGTGTGTGGCAGGATTTTTAGATCTCAAAATAGCATATGATATGGTGGACAGAATAAAGTTGCATCCAATTGTGTTAGAGGAGGATTTTGAAAGAAGCTGGGTAAAGTTACTACAATAGTTTGACAATTCAATTTATGATTATGTAACTCAAATTAATTTTAATATACGGTTTATAGGTTTTCTTCATAATGCGATATCTTCTTTCATACAGTTTATAGGATTTATATTATTAGGGTCTCTTTATAATGCGCTATCTTCTACCACTGCATGGTACTTTTTTTATATGGAAGGTTTGGAAACGCTAAACACCGATAATGCGATCGGTACTGGCAACTAACAGTACCTAGACATTCACCCACTGAAAACCTCAATCCTCCCTACCCCCCAGAGTTTGGAAATGTGTGGCACTGCTTTGAGACCATGGGCGGGAGCCCTGTGGTCCACCGGCTCTCATGGATCCCGCCGTGTTCTCAGCTCACGAATCCTAGGGGATGCTTCGAGCCGTTCTATGGAGGGCTGGAATGTCATAGCTCCTCGCGGGGTACCCTCATCTTGGTCACTCAATGGCACCTGCTTGCCTCCGTAACCCGCGCCGCGAGCGTTCTCTAGTCGCGTCTTCTCGCGCATAATAGCGTCTAAGAAATAGGCATCTGCCGCCCATGCGGCGGCATCCTCCATCATGTGGCCGACAATGTCCCGTGTCGATCTTCCTGCATAGTGATACGTCGAACTTCTGATGGTTATACGTCGGACCTAGGCCAGAGCGGAGCAGGATTAGATCGTACGATTAACGTCGTTCGGCTGGCCCGACATGCAGAGTGCGCACGTGTCCGCCTGCGACTTTCCACTCCGAAGTAGAACGTTCGTAAAGTACTGTACAGGGCATATTCAGCCTTAGTCGGATTGTTTCAGAAGCTGGTAGACAGTCTGACATTAAAGCGGCTCCTTGCCCGGATAGGCAAGCATTCGCCTTATATATAATAAAAACACCTCTCAAGTTTGTTAAGATTTGTCATTGTGAGGTGGCTCCACACCCTGTCACGACCATATATCAACCCCGGAACAACCTTAAGCGTGAGCAGCCTCACTGCTGGGAAAATATTAATAATAATAATAATAATAATAATAATAATAATAATAAAGGCCTCCGCCAGAACGCGCTGGTGGACGACCTGTACATTTGCCATTATAAAGAACTTGCAGAGTACAACACACATAATTCGTGCGCATCCCGCGAGATGGGGAGAGGTTTAAGTGCCTCACACAACTATTGAACTACGGCGTCGAATCGTCTTCAGCCAACCATTGGTTACAACAAAGTAGGTAACCCTTTCTCCTGCAAATGCTATCGTTAGACAAAAATTAGGTAACGATACAAATAATCTGTTTAAAAAAACAGTATTCTTTTTTTTGTAACGAGCTTTAGCATTATCACCAAGTGTAAGGAAACCGACTCTTGAAAACGTCTATGTCAAATTTTTGTTGTCGTGGTATATGCGATTGGTGAGTGAGTTAGCAACAAATATACAACACGCAACAGATTAGAGCCATCATCACGAGTCAATGTCGCAGCAGCAGCTGTGTCCGCCGCCATCTAGACACATACACAGATAGATGGCAACGCTGTTTGAACAATAAAGTTGCAAACAAACAATGTAGTATAGGCTAGGCATGAGACCGAAGAGTAAAGGGCGATGTGAGGAAAAATCTGAAGAGACATATATGTGTAGAGCCAAACCTACCTAGTAGTAGTTCTATAGGTAGGCTTATATACAACTGAGTGTGCGCCCTTGCGTGCGCCTGCATTCGACGGCGTTCTTTCTCCTAATTATACAATCCTTCGTTCTGCCCTTTAAACGTATACCTTTTCACTTCTGTACCCACCTGTGCTTTCATCAGGCGCAAGCTATATGTTTTTTTTCCTCTTTTTTTCCTCGTTTCCTCTATTTCGTTTTCATATTTCCATCTCTCTTTTTCTAGCTCGTTATGTTGCTCTAGCTATCATTATATTAGTCTTACTCCTCTCGCTCTCAGGAGGAGAGAGAGGGGGGAAGCTCCCTTCCTTTCTTTCTCACTCGCTTACTATAGTGAATCTCTATCTCGATTCAATTGACACTCCAAAAACACACAGACAGATAGACAGACGTCGGGGCCGGTATTCTGCTAAGGCTTGCAAGGGCCGCCACCACCAACCATCAAAGGGCTCGGGGTCTAGGTAGGCAACGATGAAGAGGACGGTCAACAATGATGACCGCCGCCCTGAGAGTCGTCAGCATCGGCGTAATAGCGACAACAGCAGCAGCAGCATCATCCTCATTAACAACACCAACAGTCGGCATAGGTATTTTTTCTTAATCTAAAGACGTGACATGCAGGTATCTAATCCTCTCTTTCCCCGTCTTGCTCTCTCGCCCTGCTCTTTCTCTCTCCCTCTCTCTCCAGAGGAGATCACAGAGCACTAGAAGGTAATCTTAATAGTGGTGATTAAGGTGGTGGTGGTGATGATAATGACAGTGCTGATCTTGATGATGATGGTGGTGGTGATCTTGATCTTACCACCGCCAGCAATTAAGAACGCTTGTCGTTTCTCTTGTTCGATCGCGATGCGCCTTAGCCGAGTCAGGCTTTGTTAGCAGCGGCAGCATCAGCAGTAACAACTGTGGCGCTACTATGGCTGCGTCATGCCATGCAGTATTCGCCTGTCTCTCTTGGAACTTTTCGCGCACCTGTACGTACAACATGTATGTATATATATATATATATATATATATATATTATATTATATATATATATATATATATATATATATATATATATATATATATATTATATATATATATATATATATATATATATATATATATATATATATATATTATATATATATATATATATATATATATATATATTATATATATATATATATATATATATATAAAGCAGTGTTGCGTCTATCAATTGTCGCTCGATATGAGGCCATTCAGTGGGTGGTCTGCCTAACATATCATGCTCAGTGTACTAATCATCATTATCGCTCGTTCGTTCCTAATACTCGCTATGTTCGCTAATACTTGACTGACACCGCCTGGCCACAAGAGGACGATGAGATTATGCATGCACGCAAACCGCGCGTCGTCTACGCGATGAGATGTATATTCATGTAGATGTCTAGGCAATTATATATATATATATATATATATATATATATATATATATATGTATATATATATATATATATATATATGTATATGTATATATATATATATATATATATATATATATATAGGGAAGGGAAAGAAAAGCTGCTTACCTCGGTTTAACGCTGAGCTGGCAGGTTGAGGCTGCGAATCGAATGATGCCTGGTGCCACTGACTGCCACAAACAAATGGTTCCTTGCCACGAAGACGAAATTACCATTTGTTTACTCTTTCCTTCATTCAAGCGGCGAACTAATTTGGCCAGCTCATATATATATATATATATATATTTAAATATATGCATATCTAATTGTCACTTGCGACATAGTGCAACTCATAAGCCGCACCTCTGAATTAAATCTAATAAACTAAAATGTCTTGCTAGATCATGTAAAATATTAACAATGCTGGACTAGCTAGGAGACCCATTTTCGCACCTATCTCAATTGAGAATCCGACATTTATCAGTAAGGGAATTTCATAGTATGCATAAGAATATTTTCAAAAAAGAGACCAACAAGTGGCATAGTTTTTAAGGCAGATCGTGTTTTTGGCCGTGTGTAGGGGAGGACGTTATAGCAGTACACACACAACGATTTTTGTCACAGCGACAATTAGAATATAATCTCATAATTAATTTATAATATGACAGATGTGGGGCTATGAACGTGTGCACCCTTTTGGACTCTAGGTTCTGGGTCCATTGAGCCGATCAGAGAATTAGCATTAGCCCCGACGACAGTCCGTAGTCGGAAAAATTCGGGCTCGCGTTGGATTCTTGTGTTGGAATTTATCATAAGGTCCGTAGAATATCCTAGGAATCAAAAAGCAATAATCGTAACAAAAATCGTCATTATGATTATCCTTATCGACGACGAAGACACATAGGCGAGGTACAGTAACGCGAGAGGCGGGTCATTACGTGCAGATAAAGGTTCCGGTGAAGACTTTCCCACAAAGCCAGGGCTTTCCTATCTGTCTGTCACCTAACTGGTCGCACGAATGTGGGCAGGGTGTTCTCTATTACATGCACGCTGTAGTCATCGTCTTCTTTGCTCGCGTTGTATTCGACCCTATATCTGTCTACCCTGTGTTTTGGTCCCTAGAAACATATACTCGTGATAATCCCCTTTTTTTGAGTTAGGAGGAAATTTTCCCGCCAATCGGTCGACTGCAGAGACGCCCCCCTTGAGACAATATAGCTGGCGCAAGGCGGTGTGCTCTAATTTTTTTTGGGATACATACCGACGATGGCGTGTATCATTCGCACAATGGGCTCCTATAATTGTCCGACACAACCAGCGCATCTACAGTGCGCGGGCACGAAAACTGAAGGAATTTGTGATTGTAAAGATATATATATATATATATATATATATATATATATATATATATATAGAGCGAGAGAGCATTCATGATCCTAATACTGGCAAAACTTATAATAACATAATAAGATATATAGAGTAGCAGTTACGGTAATACTTCCAGTAACAGCGGTCACAGAACACAAGTGTATCCAGGGCTGCTAGCCCGCACCTTGACCCTACCTAGACGGACAAATCGATAACAACAAGAAGGAAAAAACGGTGGTTAATTCGAACAGCGATTAACAACGCGATCACCATCATTTAAGCCTTAACAAACCTTATCGACAAAAAAACGTCTCTTTGCCTCTTTCCATCTCTATCTTTGCTCTCTGTTAGTCTCTCGTTCCCGTCTATTCTTTCAGTCTGTCTGCCTCATCCTGTGTGTCTCTTCCTGAATGATCGAAGGGACGCTAGGCGGGTTGTCTCCCGCCACACAACACAACTAGGTATGGTGGCCATCTGTAGTGACGACAAATGCAGAGAAGAGCAAGAAATAAGCAAGCGAGGGCCAAAGAGCCGGAGAAAGAGAGGCGGGGGGGGGGGGGAGAGAATAATAAGGAGATGGCAAAAAGGAGAAACACGCGCCGTATGATAAAATGAAACGAAGCACGTAGCGTATAAGTATAAAGTGGCATATTGCGGGACAGCTAGCGGTTTTGAGATTCGCTAAGGCGGCGTAATGACAATGTTATCATCATTGTCATCTGCGGCCGGCCAACAATGTGCTGTCCTGAGTGTGTTAGTCAGAGGCCTAGGCCAAGTAGCCTGCGTATGTTAGTGTGTTTCGTGTCTTCGTAGTGGTGGTAGTAGCGTAAGTGGTAGTGGTTGTTTGTGTAGTAGCAGCCATGTAGGCGTAAAGAGGTGTTCATTGTTAGATAGAGTACGTTGATGTCGTTGAGACTATAAGACGAATATCGTCTACCTGCCTAACTGCTGCTGTGGCCGCCGCCATACGGCGTTTCGTATTCGTAGGGCTTTAGAATCTCAAATGTAACCGGGAAAGTGGGATGACCGTAACGTGGGATGACACGAAATATATTCGGGGGATAACGGACGTCCCACGCGGGACAGCGTGCGCGGCAGGAGAGTCCATAGTTTTGTTAACCCGACACGACCCGGCTGCAACGACACGTCGGCGCTATTGTGAGCTGCTTCCGCTCCTGCTGTTAGTACAATTAATTTCTCCAGTAATTAACCGTTCACAAACTTGTTGTGGGGGCGTTATCGTTCGTCGTTGTCGTCGTCATCGTCGCGTTTACCGCAGACAGTAACGTCTGCGGTTAGGGCAGTCTTTGTCACTATGTTTTACTCTCCTCTTTATGTTTATACACACACACACACATATATATATATATATATATATCTATATATATATATATATATATATATATATATATAGAGAGAGAGAGAGAGAGAGAGAGAGAGAAGTCGAGAGATGTTAAACTGTTACAGTTATCTATCTTAGAACTAGAATAATTTTGCAAAAGTTGAGTGTGAACTTTTCAACGTTTTCCTCTGTTATGGACATCGAAGAGGTTCCCAATTTATGTCTGTCGCGAAATCGACGGTTCCACAGTGTAACATTTTCATCAGGTTTTATCATAAAACGTAATACAGATTCATTGCGAAAAAATCGCCGACTTTTTTCTTTTCTTCTTTGAACCAAACTCAAACAATCAACATCGACACTGATTGGCGCAAAATGTGGTTTGTGAGAATGGTGCTCTCAAGCAAAACAAACAGGGACATTTTCCAGTTTGTATACACTTTCACATATATATATATATATATATATATATATATATATATTATTTTATAAGAACACATGCTATAAACCAAACGACAGCTCCATATGGCCTTTGACAGTATCGTCTTGCAATTTGATCGAGGCTTGCTAAGTATACTGTGACCGAGCCGAAAAACGACTTGACTCTGGACAACGGACTCTCTCCCCTCCCCCCTCTGTTCTATCTTTTTTCTTCTTAGGACAATATAGATATGTTGTAATATTTTGATAACTGTCGAAACGTACGAGGCGAATGCCATTCATTGCTTTTTACTTTCGATATTTTAGCACCCATGGGTGCTAGGATAGCGGATCATGGGTGCTATCATGAAATCACGCAAATGCTTTGCGGCATCATTTTTCGTCCAGTTATATGCAGCATTCGAGCGTGTGGCTCATGATATCGGTCTCGCTTGTACTACAGGGGTCGCATGTTGCACCGGGTACAGTAGCCTCTATGTCGGTACGAATATTTCACAGTACTCGTTATGCGCCAAAATATGCGTAAAATGCTAGATCATATCTTCGCGTTTTCTTTCAAATTTTGGCGCGAAATACGGCCTAAGAGTTCTGGTTCAGTCGCTGGCTATAAATTGATGAGCGGGTCTCTTAGTATACTTCAAAGCAGGTGCTTCAGGGGTAACGGGAGTTCATTGAGCAGCCAACCCATCGGCCCGGTAGCATGGAGTGAGCTTCTCTCTCGGTCGGAGTAAGAGAGTTCACGAGTTTCTAAACACGCCATAAAAAAGTGTCTTTCTATACACTAAGATGCATCCAACGCTTGACGATAAATAAATATTATCTAAATAAATATATATTGTAGAATTATATTGCTCGTTAGAATACATCATATATTTAATATAATCGCTCCTTGACGATGGATAATGCGGTAATAAGGTTCAATAACCAATTCTAAAAAAAAACATATATATATATATATATATATATATATATAAATATATATGTCTTATCTGCTTTGCCCTTACTCTTCTTCTGGTGCCCTTTGTTTCCGGTCTATTTTCTTCATCGTGCTGTGATACCCTTTTACAAAGAGTGCTCTTATATTCCACTGGCAAATACCTAACGGTTCATCGATACGCTTAATCTAGCTTTAGTTTCTCTCTCACTCTCCTCCGCGTTATTTCCTAGATCTTAGTGTTTCTTTAGTGTTCGCGTAGTTTCTCAGCATTGTTTGTGCCTACTGCTGTTCTATATAGAGCATCGCACGCCTACAGTGCCAATCTGTGCACTACTGGCAATAGTGCTCGCACAAGAAAACGAGTGCGAGTACGCTTTCTTCTTTCATTTCCTTTTCTCGGTATATATATATATATATATATATATATATATATATATATATATATATATATATATATATATACAATATATATATGCTCTCATTTTCGCTTGCCAACGACATCTATGGCTCACTGGTGACTCGACGAATTAGTCGCAGTCTTGCAAAGAGACCCTCGACAACTAGCTGTTAGATCAGTCTCGCGCAGGCGCAACAATATCAGCAGAACCAACACAGTTTTCTTTCAGGCTACCGCCAAACATGCACGATTCGAACATCGACAGTCGAACGACATATCTATGAATGTACACACACACAGCAATGTTCGAAGGTTGTGGGGGGTGTTGTACGCGCCCTTATAGGATGAAGTAAGTACTCAGGTATTGATTTAGCTATTTATTTATATATCGATTGCTACCGTATCATCTTTAAGTGTCTTTTTGCTGCGGATGGCCCTTGTCGAATTTATAAATGAAACACATTTTTTTTAAGATTTACATATACATTTTTATTCAATGTAATCAATCATTCACGGTCGGACCATATGCATTTGGGTTCCTGCGAACGTGTGCACCATTACGGGGGGTCCAGTGTAAGGACCAGCCATTTCTGGAGGGTTCCTCGAACCGAGGCCGCATTGCCCCGTTGCACATCCAGCGACAGACGCTGTCTGAGGAAATCATCCGCTCGCTTATCTCCGCTGGAATGAAACAAATTATTATTATTATTATTATTATTATTATTATTATTATTATTATTATTATTATTATTATTATTATTATTATTATTATTATTATTATTATTATTATTATTATTATTATTATTATGACAATACAATTGTGAGGTTTGAATGTGTATCTTCGTTGTTTCATGGTTACCATCTAGCTATTCTCAGCCCATCGCACCTAATATCGACGCGGCATTTCCTCTGCAAACTGCCAGTGAAAGCAGCTGCCTCAGAAATTCGTCTTCGCGTATATCCCCGGTGTTTGCTCGTATTCGATCACCTAAGTCTTTTATAAATGTCCTTGTACTTCTGCTGACCGGGCCCAATGTTTCCACTGCAATCGGCACAAAATTGTATCTAGCCTCTAATTTTGTGTATTTACGCCACTTTTCTTTTATTATTATTATTATTATTATTATTATTATTATTATTATTATTATTATTATTATTATTATTATTATTTGCTATTATAACAATGTTTCAGTCGGTTAGCATGGTGAGGCAAGTTCGTGTTAAGTGCGTGAAGTTTAGGCTGTGTGCGTTTATTCTGAAGCTTGTCGTTCCCAAAGGCGGAACGGGGAGACAACGGTTTGGCAGACTTTGACTAAAGCGCCGCCTCCTAGCGTTCGATCTCGCACGACCACCGAACGCCAGCTTAACAGCAAAACCGGCAGACGACACCCAAAGCAGGCCTAGTCAACGGCGACACAGCAGCAGCAACAGCGGCGGCGGCGTCGATAACGGGACGTCTGTGCCAAAGGCTGCAACTTCTCAAATCGCTGTCAGGCCAACGTCGTCTCGCCAATCAATCCCTTCCGCCGGCCAATACAACGACGATTACGACTTGTGTCTAAGGCGGTGCTGCTGCTGCAGCTGCTGCCGCCGTTGCTGCTGCTGCTGCTGCTCATGATGATGATGATGATGCTTAATATCGCCCTAGCGGCCGGGGGCGGCCGCATTAGAAACTGGCTGTCGACGCCTATTGAAATCGGACGACGTTACACGACGCCCGTAAACCATACAACTATACCGAACGGCGGCGGTTTAAGCACACAAGTTCAGCTAACGTCGCCGAGGCAGTGCTACAGGTAGACAGACAGTTACACTACCCTACGATCCGTGCCGCTTACTGAAGCCAAACCAACAAGAACTACGACAACAACAACGACAGTAACAACAACAACTAACGACAACAACAACAACGGAAACAAAGACAGCAACAACAATAACATCAACAACAACAAAAACAACATCAACAACAAAAAACAACAACAACAACAACAATAACAACATCAACAACAAAAAACAACAACAACAACAATAACAACAACAACGATTACTACCACTACAGCAGAAGCAACACCAGCAACGACAACACTAAGAAAGGAATATACGGCAAACCAAAAACCAACAACAGCTCTGACCACAACCGAAACGCGTACGGCGACAACAACCACAACAACAACAACAGCCACAACAATAACAATAGCCACAACAGTATTAGTAACAACATAGCAACAACAACGAGAACACCCTGCACCCCGTACTAGAACAACAACAATACTAGCAACGTGTACGCGAACAGCAACAATAGTACTAATTACTCCCACACTTAGCATGGCGACAACCCTTAGTACCGTTGTACTGCAGCAACAATAAGAGCGCCAAGCTTATGGACACTAACAACAGAAGGTCACCGACAGAAGGAGCACAAATGGCACATAAGCTAGTGGAGCAACGACAACCGAAACATCAACCATAACACACAGAAGCAGCAATGCAACAACAATAGAGACAACAACGATAACAACAACAGCAACAGAAAGAACAACAGCAACGGAATCAGCAGCAACAGAGAGAACAAAACAGCAACAACAACAGCAACAACAACAACAACAGAAAGAGCAGTAACAGGAACAATAGTCACAACTGCGTATACTATTAGTGTAACGTTTGCGTAGCGCAGAGTGCGCAGAGTCCAAATCGAGTGCGTGGTGGACCATTGAGGTGGTGTCTCTCTGCGGTCATAATCAATTTCCTTTCGCCATCTACCGGCATCTGCATCGATCCGGTCTGGCTGGCTGGTTGGTTGTTGTTTCTACATCTATGTGTTGCTGCGTGCCGTCAACATGCAATGCCGCCTTCCTAGAGTGCGAGATGACGAAGCGGCGAACAGTGAGAGTGATGTGAAGTGTGACGGAAGCGTCGTAACGAAGTAACGTAAGCGAACGAAGCTGTCAATAGAGAGAGAGCGGGCGTTTCCTGAAGACATTGGTAGTCACCATTTCACCCTTGGACGTGCTGTGTTGTGACGTGAAGACCCTGTGTTGTTGGTGGCATGATTGATGCACAAATGTATGTTTGGTGCAACATGAACTAGAAAAGACGTCCGTGGTGACAATAATGGCAAACAACAATACCGACAACAACACCACCACTAACAACAACAACGACAACAACAACAACAACAACAACAACAATGACGACAATCGATGTCTATATTCAATCTATATAGACAGCTTACTATAGAAGAGAATCGACAACGCCAATTAGGACAGCTGTGCACTGTGTAGCCGTTTGTCGCGTTCGTAATTATTGCGGTATTAATTATAGCAATTAGAGCAGCATTAGCATCGGCACGGTGTGTCTGCATATATTTCCGCGTTGTGCTCATATGCATCATTCGACGCATACTCAGACAGGACAGGCCTTTCTTTGAACGCACTCGGTGTGTAGTATCGGTTATCGATTGCCATCGAGTATTCGTTTCCAGCACCCCACCGCCCCCCTCCGCCCCCACACTCTCATCATGTACCCATGCTTTGCTAGGTTGCACATTGTAGGCTGCTACTATACAAAAAAAACCTGTTATTCTTCTGCCGCTGTTGCTACTGACCTACGCTATGTGATGCGTGACCCGGCTTAAAAAGCGTGCGCATTTAGCTCTGAACTCGGCATAACTCATCCGAGCTCACCCGACGGATTAATTGTGACAGTTCTCCGACGAAATCGGCCAGTGCGGCCAACACGTAAGCGCAGCTAGTAACAGCTCCAGCACACTCTCTGTCGTTGGCTGTGCTGTTGTCGCTACTGCTGGACTTTATGCATTATGCTCAATTGCCGGTACTGGTCGCGGCGATTACCGATTATCGAGTGTGACTGAGGACCAGGGCGCCGAATTCGCGCGAATTGGTCGGCCAATGATTGGCCTAAGGTCATCATCGCCAAACTTCGCTCTGAACTCTCAAAGGGCGATGATGCGCCATCAGGAGCGCAGTGAGACGTCATGACCGCCGCCGCGGCATCGGGCATCGCCGACTCGACATCGAATGCCGCTGTTGCTACAGCAGCCTCAGTCGGAAATCAGTCGTCGTCGTCGTCGACACTGTTTGTTCACCTAATAACGTTATAACGTTTTGGGTGGGGAACGTTGCGACTGTTTCATCGGCATTTCCATATAAATCCCCACTGATGTGTGCCGTTGTCGTCTAATTAACCACTACAGGCGACGGGCGAGAACAACCGCGACAACAACAACAACAACGACAACAGCAGCAACAACAACAACGACAACAACAACAAGAGAAACATATAGCTGACCCGATTATATCACATGCTACGGTCAGCTACGGAACAGTTTCCTAGCCTGCTTCACTTCACGGATCGCGTAAGTGAGAGGCACACACGCGTATCTATATATATATATATATATAAACATAGATAATTATGCGAAGCTTCGGGATACGAAAATCTGATGTTGCCCTATTCCCATGCTTACTAGACTTTCTTTGGATTCGGTTTTATATGCTTATAACGACACATCAACTGGAAAATCATGCCGTGGTAAATCTTGGTTGTGTTTCAACGCTGTTATTTCCCCATATATATATATATATTTTTTTTCTTTTAAATATTTTTTGTAAGGCAATTGCCCGTGTACGGTTTATTCATGTCATGGCTAATTTTAATCCACTCCGACATTTACCTTGTCAAAATTGCAAACCAATTTAAGAGTGGCCGGTCTGGGTCTCGAACCCAGTCCTCCCGAATGCAAGGCAAAGACTTTGCCACTAAGCCATTTTGCTCGGTATATATATATATATATATATATATATGGTTACACACAATACATTTACATCTATACATGTACATATATTTTTACTTCACATACACATAATATATAGACTTTGGCGGGGAGAAAAATCCGCATTGCACGGTGCACTATAAGACAGGTTAACCAATGAAAATCCTTACGGGCGACTTCTTAACAACTACGTAAAATGCACTCAGTCACGTAAGGTTTGGTGAAGTAGGCTGAACAGTGTGGTTCTTGAAATTAGCCTGCCGCCCTAACCGCTGTAATACACATTCCTCCTTGTTAGTAGGCGATTCAGCCGGTTTAACACTTTTAGATTTATAATTATACAATACATTATGTCGTTATGCTGATTTATAATTTATGTCGGTTTGTTTAAACTTATGTCGTTCGATCTAAGTTACACGACATGTGCTGCTACGGTGAGTAGCCTTATTCGCTCATTACACTATGCTAAGGGCGTAATAAAACGTTTTATTCCAGTATACATTTTCACCAAAAGTCGATCTATATAACGTGACCTGGGAAAGAAACCGCCAATTGTAAGAGGCAGATCTCGTGACGATACATAATACGGCTCCGCAGGTGTTGAAACAAGGCACGTCGAAGGTTAGGGCAACTGATGAGTGACCTCGACCAAGCAATCTCAGCACTCGCCACCTTTCTGGAGGGGCCATATTACTGTTCCATGGAGATCTGGGCCTTCAGAGAGTGAAGCTCAAAAGCAAGGGGTATAGGTCTCAGTGGGCTGACATCTATTCGCTGGGGTCGAGTTCTACACTGCTCGAGATGGGAAGTGGGAACCTTCTCATTCCATCACTCGCAGCAATAGTACGTAACAATATTTACCCATCCTCTAAAAAATATTAGTAGTATTCAAGTGACACTTCTTAGGCCAAGCTTCTTCGCATTTCTGATGTGCCTCAAAGTTGTTTCTTCCCTACAATGCATGCTTGTAATTTGCATCGCTAGACGGATTGTTAAACATGATAACAAGTTTGGTCATTGCCAATGACAAGCGACACTTATGAGTTGTGTTTTGTTAACAAGGATGTTCAATTGGCTAACGTGACAATAGGATAAGCACTCATATGGCTCTACTTGTTTTGGTATGGTAGGTTTTAAACATTTATAATTAGCATGCGTCGCTAGCAGCTCTCAGCAATTAGTGTGAAACCCACAAACCCACAAACCCGTCCTTTGAGTTCCTAACCTCTGATTTCTTTCAGAGTATATTGTCCATCTTAGAGCCATATTAGTGCTTGCTCAGTGCTGACTATACGGTGACAGAGAGAACAGAAGAATTTGTTGCTAGTCGATACAGGATACTCGGAAACCTTTAATGCCATTGGGGGCATCGGTGGAGTTATCCCTGCTGAGATTGCCATGTTCATTGTATTTTAACCAAATTGTATTGTGAGCCGCGTTCATTCTACTTCTAGTTAGCTGAGCTGATTATTTGGCCCCCACGAAGCTTTACAGGTGGCCGTAGCTTGAGGATACTCATTCTGAGCTGTAAACTGCTTTAAATGACAATCGCACATTTTAAAAGTATTTTTCAGTGTAGCAATGACATTTGCGGCGAGCAAGCTCGTGCATGATATGCTGTCCACTATTCTATCATTTTCTTAAGGCTTTTTGTCGCCTGTGAATATTATAGCTCTTCCGTCAACTTTCTCAAGAAGTATCCATGGCTCGAACTGAGGCCTCGAGCATTTAGAAATTTTAGTACTACGAAGACAAATTCGTCGCCTACATACGCATACTTGTTTCTCCTGAGCCGCTTAGCGTTGACGGCGATTAAGCTTTTCGCTTTCGCACATTCTCTTACCTAGGAGGATATGCCAGTACGTTGGCTACTGTAGAGTCTCACTCAAGAACTCTGCCCCCCTTAAACCTGATGGAGATGGTGCTAATAGGGCGTCTGCAGAGTTTCCGAGTGCAGGAACCAATGCCGTTAAAAGGGCTCCAGCTATGAATTTGTTTATATCTCTATGCCGCTTTGTCTGCATTCGCTTATATTGCACGAGAAACTCGAAGAGCTCACGGTGGCAGGAGTTCTCCGGACATCCAATTCGGTCCTGCATTGATGTGTCTCTCTTAATCTTACATGTGACCTCAAGTTAATGCGCAAAAGAACTTATCTACAAATTTTTGTTCGGGCTACCGGTAGTATTCCGGCATTTTCAGAAATATCAAAGGCTTGTTATAGGAAGCCTTGAAATTGCTTGCTATCACGATGCTGTCAAACTATCTCTATTAGTGTTTTTTTAGGTAGCCTTATTACTCTTGAGAGCTGATAATATATATGGCGCGTGGAGGTGGAAAATGATTTATGCGGATGCGTTTGACGAGGCCATGTAGTCGTTTATGGACATGTTGGCTGTGGTTCGGATCTTAAGGCCTCCGTACCTCAGAAGAACGGTCGCTTGGATCCAGCTGATCTCCGCGAGTCGATGTTCAAATACTACCTAAAGCTAATTCATAATTCGGTATTTGTTTGTGGTGGGATGTCGATTACGTAAACCCTAGGCCGGTACTGCGGAGAAGGTCTTTTTGAAATCCTCGTATTTGTCTACAATGTTATTCTTGCAGACCATAGGGGCACATAATCATGCTGTCATGTCATCTACAATGACAAATTATCATCGACCGAAAAGTTTTTGTTTAAAGGGACTAAATAATTTGCAGTTTTTGTAAATTTTATTTTAATGTGTCGTTTAAATTAGAATTGCACAGGGTACTATCGGGCCTCCAGATTTATACCTTCAGTTGTTATTCTCTTCATTCAATCGTACAACACCGAAAGTTGATGTTGTAACAACTTAAATAGTAAAATTCACTAAAAAGGATTTAGAAACGGACTAAACGCGGTCACAAAAAATCCTCTTTCTAAAGACTACCTACTGCAATGCGTAACGATCGAAGTTCTACGAAAGAACGCGGCGTCAGCCGAAGGGTCCCTTCCCTCTGCTAAAGGGCTCTCTGGGATTATGCAGAACTGATATTGTGAATCTTGTCACATGCAAGACAGATCAGAGGCACTTGGAGGCACTAAAAATATCCAGCTGTTTAATCTCTTTTCGAACTTGTTCAATATTCATTTTCCCATTCCGAGACAAAGCTTTCGAATAGTACTGTACACGGCATCTTCAACTTAATTCAAGCTATGCGCAACAGCAGATGCACAGCCTGACATTAGGCACACAGAGCAACCCCTTTCTCGCATTGACAAGCAAGGTACTCGTCTCATATTCAATTGTTACACCTTTTAATCAAGCCAAAGCTTTTTCGAATGAGGCATCTCCATACTCAGTCAAAACCATACATCAGCCTTGGAATAATCTTGAGAGAGAAGAGTGCTACTGTCCTCGGGACGGACAGTCGCTGGACGTCACCTACCTCCCCAAAACAAGAGACTAGGGCTGCGCGCACTGTCTCGACGATTTGCTTAGTAAAGGTTGTTGCAGTATAATAGAGCCGAAGCCCCAGATACCGGAATCACGTTGTTCAAGGATTGGCTGCCATAACGTGCAACGTTCTGGCAATCCATTTATTTTGAATTTCTGAGCCGTTTCTTTCCAGCCCTCATATGAAAGGGAACACCTCTGTCAGAGACGTGATGCACTTGATGGCACCCAGGTCATGATGAGCGACTACTATGTCGTTCTGCGTACATCGCAAGTATGGTCTTTTTGTACTCCTTCCAAAAACAGCCAACAAAGCCGGCAAACAGAAGAGTGGAGGAAATACAGCTCAGTCTGTCTTCTTCATTATATTGTTAAAGAAATCACAAAGCTAGTTTACCAAGAGCGTCGTCCGAGCAGTCGGATTTCAGCGTATTCAAGCTTGCAGTCATAGATAGTTTAATGTAAGTTTCTCTACTGTTGAAGTAGCAAAGGCGTCTGGCTAGCATCTGCGGTGGTGCCTTTACGCTCACTTGGCGCAAGAGCTCGAGCAGCATCCCGCGGTGGGTGAGATCGCCTCGCTGTTTTTCCCAAATGTCAGAGATGTTTACAACTGCTGGCATCTAGGTAGGTGTTTCTATGCAGCAACCTCGATAACTTCGAAGCCTTTAACTTCGCCATCGACAAGGTTGTGAAACATGTGGGTGCTGCTCCCGTTAACACTTACATCCGTGTCTCATGTGGTCTCCACATGCGTTTGCACATCTAAGGCCAAAAGTTCCATCAACGGGAGCAGCACCTCCGTAAACAAAACTGCTGAGGTCTATGTGATCCATTTGCATTACTGGAAGAATCATTCAAGAGTGACGGTGCGCCATTCAGGACTTTGAGGCATCGTCTACACAAATGACGCTTGATGGAACGTCCTCAAATGCCCGGAGAGCAACGCTCTCTCTGCAATATAAACACCGACACATCATGCATACGGCTATTGACCGTTACGAGGGATTGCTTATCTAAAAGCGATACAACTTGTAGACAGATATGCTTGCAACTGAGAGATCACTCATAACATATTTTTCTTGCGTAGCGTAGCAGTCTGCGTTTATTGAAGCAAGCGGACGCCGCCACACAGAGCTCTATTGCCCAAAGCCACCGTAATTGCAGACAAATATAATCACCGCGTTTGTCATTGATATCGTGGCCTTCATCATTGCTACTATGCTTATAAATTTCCATAGAAACTGTAGCCAAATTCTACTAATATAAAGAAACGTCGAAAGGGAACAAGACGGACGAGCTACGCCGCTTTAATGATGTTACAGCCGATACGATAACCAACCTGCTCAACATCAAACTGGATGATACAGCCAAACGGCAGATTTTCTTGCCAATAGCCAAGGGGGCTTGACTTACCAGACCTGGCAATATTATCACTCCCTGCAATAGTGGTGCTACCTATCAGGTTTCCGGCAGGGTCTGCGAGCTGCTTGACGAAGCCAGCCAGCTCGAATTCACTTCCACAAGCAGTTTGGCTAAAGTTCCTGGAACTTCACTAAATGACATCACATCTAAGAGTAAATGGTCTGCCTTGCTAGGCGACAGAAGCTAAATATAATACTTGTTTTCTTACTGATTAAACAAAAATAAACTTGTTTTCTTACTGATCAAGCTGACAGTGACTCTACTTGGGCCCGGTTTAGGGTAAAATTTGCAAAATATGCAAACTATTAACTACATGCCCTACCCAGTGCATAATTAGAAACATTAATGGATGATGCCACTACAAGAATAGATGTTGTTCTCCTACTCGGTACACCGCTCATTTACTTTCTCCCTCAGTGGTCGGTTTAGGTTCACTTCAAGCCGGTCACGCTGCGACCCTAGCGGAAAAGAACAAGATGAACAAATGCGCCAAACTGACAAGAGCCCAGTGGCCTTCGAGACCACTGGCCCCCTGACTAAGAGACTACTTACTAATTTGGGCTTACGTTTGAGGATAACTACTAGGGATAAGAAAGCTGCATAATCCTTACTCCAGAGACTTTCCATTGACGTCCAGAGGTGCAACGCAATCTCAATTTGGGATCGCTTGTCGAATGGTGCAGACCAGGGCTGTTCTAGGCTGAAAAATAACACGTTAACATACACTATATTGTAGTATAAATTGACGAATAGAATCTAGGCGCATTTATGCTATAAACAAACTTAGGAACTGTCGCCTTCTCCTAGTCTTTTAAAACCATCAATCTAGCGTTTTATTTCTCCCTGCTGCTGCTGTTCTAAGAATCCCTATATCTACCTCAGTTATTTTCGTTTGCCAGCTCCACCTATATACCTCGAAGGCGCATGTTCCCTTCAGATTCCATCGGTTTTGCAGATCCTCCGTCAGCAGTAGACACGTGGACAACCTTATTCCTACATATTCGATAGCGCGAAAAACCTCTTTAAAAATAAATAACTTACCCCGTTAACTAAACGCAACCCGTCCACGCCGAGCGTATCCCAAATTAGTGCATGCAAATATGCGAATAAACCGAATTCCCAAATTAGTGGAATACGTAAATAAACCGAAAACATATGTAGGCATTTAATCGCCGCAGCTGCGATGGAGGCCTTTCTGACCCTCTCCTGGACGTGTGTTCGAAGGCTGCTGCCGCTTGTTGACAAGGTGATCCTTAGGTATGTAAATTTTATTTCCGTTCCCCCGACCAGGTAACTATTAGCTATATTTAGCAGTTTTTGGCTTTGCTTCAGCTCATATCTTTGATTGTTCTGACAGCCACTGTTTAGATGCTCGAAATGGGCTAAGTTGCCCGTGGCATGATAACGTCATATATCGTCATTGCGCGCTCGTTTCTAAATTTATCTTGACTCTCTCCAGCAAAGGTGTGTAACAGCTGGGAAACCACGTCCAACCAGATACAACCAGCAAAGCCATGACTCGAACTTGCGATTGTCTCTTAATGGTGATAGCAACGTCCCTTTTCAAAGGGTGCGTTAGCCGCCTAAGCCATCTTTGCTACAAATATAAAAAACATATCTTCGAATTTTTTAATGTCCGACCTGCAACTCTTCAAAGAATTGCGTTTCTTGCTCACAAAGTATCTTCATCAAAACATGCACCCACACACATATATATATATATATATATAGATACATTAACTATCGTCAGACGACATCGTAAGCATCGGTGGGATGCTCTAAAGCAAAACGGGGGAAACGCAATTCATCCACCGCCGCCATGAAATTACTTCCGTACGAGCGGCGTTGTGTAGTCGAGAAGTAGGTAAAGCCTTTCTCCTTTGCGTGCCTTTTATTCCCAGTCCTTGTCTTTATCCTCATTCAGCCGCCATAGTTTTTCTTCTTTTAATGCTCCGTGCAATCCTTGTCTGCATATATATATATATATATATAAGATGAGGCCACTCGGCTCCACCCCAAGCAAGCATCTCGACTCGGGATTCCTAAAGCGCGTCTATTATTCCCCCTGTCCAAACTTCCCGTTCCCGTATTTGAATGCAACGTTATGCGCTTTGCTGCTATTGTTCTTGTTGTTGCTGCTGCTGCTGTTGTTGTTGTTGTTGTTGCAGATATTATCTGTTATTGTTGATGCTGTCATTGTTGTTGTTGTTGCCCGCACTTGTGCACTCATCCCGTGCTAGTTCCTCCTCTGGCCGCTTCTCTCCAAGCAAGTCTTCACCGCCGCGCATTGCGCTACGCCTTAGATCTCCGAGTCAGTGGCGCTAGCATGCATTTTCCCGTGTCTCTCCCCTCTCCCTCCTTCTCTCTCTATATTTCCCTCTCGTTCAGTTCCTCTCGCTCTATCTATCTATAGCTGGGTAGCTATAGGTCGTTCCTCAGTTTCCCTTCTCTTGTTCGGGCTGCTGATTTCGAGCGGCACCCACCCGCGCGTCGGTGGTTGTGGTGATAATGAGGGGAATAGTGGAGAAGAACCATCCGTGGACAAGGCGCCAATGAACCAACGAATCCATTGCGAGGCATGGGAGACGCTCCTCCGAAGGCAAACATGCCGTCGACTCGAGAAGAATAGCTATGCTAGGCGACGATATGTGCGTCGGGCAACCAGAAGTCGATGCCGCGCGCCCCCTGGACTCCCGCCTGGCCTGCCAGCCCGCTCGTCCGCGTGCATGGTATTCCTGTTCTTCATCGTCATTTCAGCGTAGTAAGAGCGGAAGCAGTAGCTATAGGAGCAGTACTAGTAGTCAGTAGTAGCAGCAGTCGTACAACTAATGAAAATAATCATACTAATCATAATGACAAGAACGAAGCTTTTTCGTAAGGCTGCTTTCTCGACTAAAATAAACGCGCTTGAAAAATGCACGGCGTTATGCAACGACGGTATGCGCCAGTGCAGCGGCGAGCTGTGCTGGCGGCGGCGGCGAACAAACGAATGCATAGATACATAGATACATAGATAGAAGGATACCCGTCTTCTGCGTTCTTGGAAGGTCCGAGCGTCTCTCTCTCGTTATGCAACAGGAGAGGCGCAGACGATCCTCTCTCGTATTCTATTCTCAACTCGTTTCCCGTGCCGGTTGCATAGATCACCGAGCTTATACATATGATGTTCTGCGTTGCTCCTTCGTCCGCTGTCGTTTCTTGCAAATATGTCTTGTCGTTCACGTTGTTGTCGTCGTTGTTAATCTTGTTATCAATGATGTTGTTGTTGTTGTCGTTGTTGTTGCTGATGTTATTGTTGTTGTGTAACGGGAAGATGGTTGTCCATCGAGACTATATATATATATATATATATATATATATATCACAAAAAAACGATGACACAAATAACAAATGACATGCGTGCTGTTATTTGTGTCATCTTTTTTGTAGTTGTTGTGTTGCTGCTGCTTGCAGCATCTCTTCGTAGCCAGAGCAGAGAACACACGAATAGCCTCACCTAGCCGCACAGCTGTAGTTATGGGGATAGCGCGTAAGTATGAAATGAACTAAGTTCATTATACTATTACATGAGTTCGTTGGTTCGCGTGTTGACTGAATCGCAGTTGGATAGCAGTCGGGCGTCACAGTCAGCCAGTGAGGTTAATACGGCGTTCTACGGCATATTGGACGGCGAAACGAGACTTCGATTTTTTGCCCGTCCACCTACGGCATACAATGTGTATAGTCGTGTAGAACTGTGTCTCCTATCTAGTCTTTTCTTCTTCTTTTCTCCTCTGACAAGGCCGAGTACTAGTATAGACCAAAAATGAAGATTGGCTGCGTTTTAGAGAGCTACTGCTGGGATGAAGAGGAAAATCGGGAGTGAAGCGGCAGAGCTGGGATGTAGAAGTGAGGGGACAGGCTAAAACATTACTCGTGATGAATGTCAGACGGATCAAGTCACATTACGCCGTGCCGGGTGGGCATTTCCTATAAAAATGTGCAAAGTGGAACCCATCTGATCAACTGAAAGGGACGCAGAGGTTCTCCTATGACAGAACGCTACAGCCGCGGTCACCACTGCCCGGACGATCATAAAACGAATCTGTGCAACGCGAGTTCCCTGCCCGGCCAGTTGCACGTAAGTTGACTACGGTAGATGGGTCAGCAAATCAACTGAAACGCACTTCAAACTTGATCGCAAGTCTGCAAGTTAGCGCTGCTCCTACGAAATATTCACAACGCGTTCCACTGGCCACTGACGTCCTCTCGTAGTTACATTAAGTAATGTCGTGTGGCGTCGGGTGGCGTTTGATGGGGGCAATTTTAGTTTTAGCACTAACGAATTCACATACTCGAACACCCGCTGTGGTGAAATGAGATCGTTTAGTAATAATCGTAATAATGGCATCCAACAAAAAAATTCGTACTACTCACTGGAGCATTAGAAGTATTCTATAACCTCCACTTAATTTAATTATTCGTATTTAGATGTCTGAACAAGCGCGCGACAGCAGTACAAATTAAGCGTATGTTTAGTCCTTGCCTTGTAGACGTTACATGATGCACACCTGGTGGCTGTTTGCCTCTAGCGTAGGATACAGCTCAACTGGTGAGGAACAGCACCGGCCTCCAGCATTCCGAACGAAGGCATTGTGCCTGTTTATGGACGTTTTACAAACAACAACTCCCCTCGAATAAAGTGCAATTTCGTAAGCGCACTGGCTTGATGAACAGACAGCCTACGTGATGCAGATTAGCACTAGGGCTCACAATGTGATAGAAGGAATATGTGCTTAGAGGATGACTTGGACAAAAAAAAACATTTTTCGGGCTGACTCTCGCCACACATTTAACGTCCACGTAATTGTTTTTGCATTGCTTTGTAAGACGGTTCCCATAAATACAAAAGTGCAATAACGGAGATTGAACCCGTGTACCTATGTGTCTCCTGGTCGCAAGGTGGTGGTCGCGAGTCGCGGTCTTGTCGAGCCCGGTGGCGTGATGCAATATATATATATATATATATATATAGTACGAGTGCCAAAGAAGGAATATACAATTATCATGTGTTCTTCTACTGACCACTGCCATGCATGCGTTAAGAAAGTGTCGTTAAATCCAACAAGCAACTATATATGGTTATTGTTAATTTCGCAATTACTTTACATTTCAGATTGTACATAATTACAATACAGTCGTCATTACCGCATATCTGCGAGCAGAACCGGCAACGACATTGATTGTCAACTTGTGTGAAATCCTTGGGTCGAACACATTAAGTGATAATAGCCATGCACAATGTACCTTACACAACGTACCGGCTTGTGCATGTCATTCTATCCCAAAGCTCCCTGGCGAGGTACACATCTAACTGCGCTACCTCTGCCAAGGTCTTAGTCACTTTTCCCTGCCACTTCAACAAAAATTGCTGAAGTGGTTCTGTAATAGATCGCCTAAGCCTAACTCTAATTGTTCCCACTGCCGGTCCGCAACCAGCTAGCAGAAAGACGAAACGGGTTCTTGCCGTTCGCGGCAGGCAAAGAATACGCGTCATATACATTGTAAAGTATCTTTCTAGCTGCGCAAGATTTGTCCCTGAAAGATGGCGCCAAGGCTGCAGCTCAACATTGACACAATCCAAAGCTCAAAAAGACGCACTGCCGCACTCTGAGACAGTCGTCTAGAGGGTCTCACCTTTGAGTGAGTAGAGGTTCCGACACCGGTCGCCAATCTGCTGAGTTAAGGTCCTTTCTGTATAGTGCAGTCTCAGACCTAAATACGAGAAAAAGTTGACAAATTCTAGCGGTTGGCCACAACAGTGTATTACGTCTGCTACAGCCAATCAAGCCCCATGGCGAAACTTAATGGCTTTCGTCTTTTGCGAATTTATTTGTAGCCCTTGCTGTGACGGTGACTTTCTACGTCGCCAGCAATTCGACGAATGGCGCCGCGGTCCCGGTGGGCCACTACTATTTCATCCGCATACATAGCGACGACGGCGTTTCTAGATAATTGCCACAGTAACGGCAGGCTAGGTCTGCGATGAGCAAAAAGGACGCCAGGCAACCTACATTAGAGGCCCCTACGTTTTGACTCAGCTGCAAGGTATCATTTGCCTCGTTTGCTTACTTCAAGGCGGTATTCAGCAAAGGAGCTAGAGAGCAGTCGTACAAAAAAGCACCCACCCCAGCATGCTGAAATAAATCGACTAGAAAGTGATGGAGAGCTTTGTCGAAGGCCTTGACACAATTGATAAAGACGGCGAACATCGTACGTGACCCTCGGGCACAGCCAACGCCCGCTCAACTTCCGACTGGAGTACATGGATTGCGTTCTGTGTACCTCGACCCTTCCTGAATTTGAATTGCTCCGGAGGTAGGGCCTTCTCCACAGTTGGAAACACCCTCGAGATGACAAACATTTGCTTAAGAGTGCGTTATGACGCGATACCCCGGTAAAGAGTAAGCCTAACTTATTGCCAAACTTGGGGTATGGGTGTCCCGCTGAGTACCTGATTAAACAAATCACACAACTCCTCTGCTAAGACATCGAATGACTTAGCCCAATGTTCGTAATAGATTCCACCAGAACCACTACTCTTTTTCTTGCAGTGCTGCTCCAGAGTGAGCGGTTGCTCAATAACTGAGTTAGACGAGGCTAGAAGAGCACTAAAGTGCTGCCGCAACTGCTCCTTTGTCATGCTATGCATGCCTTTGCTCAGCCGGCAAACAATGTAGACATGGAATATCTATCTGGGGATCGGGGTGTAGAGCCCGTGCTCTGCGCAGAGCCCCAAGACTTCCAATCGTTTTAGGCTGAAGGCCTGTGTAAACTAGGGCCACGCCCGTCTTTGTCTGTACTTTTTATTGACTATAACCGCCTTGACCGTGGCCTCCAAAGCGTGGTTGTTTTGTTTAATGTCAGAAGTTGATCTCAGAAGCCCTAATTCACGCGTCAATACACGCTAATCTAGTTGCCTAGACAAGTACGTTGTTGGCTGTCGACGCGGAGCGCGCCCCTGGCCAGGCACATACAGAGACGCCAGCACCGGCAGGTGCTGTGCTGGAATATTAAAAACCTCGCATCCTTTTAATCCCGTCGGATAACAAGGAATTTATTGAACACTGTCAGTCAAATTTCATCATCGTGTTTATGTTGGGGCATTTTAGCACAATTGACTACAGTATATGTAGAAACTTTAAAAAGCCGTAAGCCGTCAATGCCCTTATTAGCCAACTTTGGGCAATCTTTTTGGTGTTTGCCTATTTGTTATCGCGGCTAATGTTAGTGTCACGAGTTTAGAATGAATTGAGGTAATATGATATCACTCGTATCGTCAGTTGAGTTACTTGTGTACGTAGGCAAACGTCCTCGAAGCACGTAAGCTATTATATATTTCTTTACAAACGGATTTGCATCGTAGCCTCGTGCGATTTGTAACTTCCTTAAACCTAAATCGTTAAATTTCGAACCCAGCCAGAAGCGATAATGTGTTATAACTAGAATACTTTCTGTCCCTGATCTCAAGTGATTCATTTGAGTCAACCCAAGACAAAGCTTTCAAAGCGATGTGCTCAAAAGCAGTGATGAATACTAGCCAGTTTTACGACGGGGATTACCTTCATATTCGTTATTCATTTTTTAGCTCCGCCATTACTAATTCTGTCCCCCGTCGTTATTCTTATTCGTGGCTTAAATGGAAACCTTAGAATAGCCAACCGTGCAAATATATATATACATGCACGGAAGCAAAAATATGATATAACACATTTGCGTATTGTCTCGGCACCTACAACTAGTATCAAGTACATTTTATTTTTGTTTAATCTCGCTTCATCAACGGACTCGTTCCTATTTAGCAGCAAGATATGCAGCAGGGCGGATATCGAAGGCGGTGACGTTAGCTATTTAGCATTATTGCTGTCATTATTGTTGCTGCTGCTGCTGCTGTAGCTGTAGACGCAGGTACATAATGTTCAGTTCAAATTCATTATCATAATTGGGCCTTCACATTGACCTCTATATATATATATATATATATATATATATATATATATATATGTATATTAACCTGAGGCACTCAGGTCAATATATAGCAATCGGTGGAAAGCTTGATGACAACGCTGCAATTTCTGTTCTGCGTTTGTCCTCTGTCTGGCGTGCGTTCGCCCTCGCTTCTTCACGTGCCGATCGCTGTGTTCTTCGCGACCATCGTCGCTGTTGCTGCCGTTTCTTCAAACACTTCACACGACGACGACGACGACGACGGCAACAACAACGAGGCCACGCTGAAGTGCGAATTCGGCGAAACGTATTTTTTTTTAAAAAGGCACCACTACTTGTCAAGTTTACGGAAAGCCGTCGTAGTGAATGTGCCATCATCTTTGTCCCGAGCCCACACCGTCGTGTTCTAGCGCGCTACCTCCTGCCAAAGCTGCCAATTCCCCCCCACCGCTCTCCCCGCGCCCGAAGTTTCCCCACGTTTCTCCAGCGTGCCCAGCGTGCCTCTATCCGTGCATACGTCTGTCTGGCTGGTTGCATGGCAGTCTGCCTATCTGTTCTAGTGGTGGTGGTGGTCTATCTGCACTAGTGCACACGATGAAGACACCATCTAAGCTGTACCAGCAGCAGCAGCAACAGCGTGGCGGCGGCTGAACCTCCGTCCGCTGCTCCGGCGGCGGGGCATAGGGGCATGATAGGTGGCGTGCGTAGCGTGGCGTTGGAGGTGGTGGTGGTGACGACTTGGCCGTGGGTGACGCCCACGCTTCGTCAGACCGAAACTAGGGCTAGCTAGATGGATGGATCAAAGACCCTTCATCGTAGCGTCATCGTCGTCGTCGTTGCCAGTTTGCTTGTAGCTGCTTCGTTCGTTCGTTTGTTGTTGTTGTTGTTTCTGCTGCTGCTGTTGTTGCTATTGTTAATTTTGCTGCTGCTGCTGTTGTTGCTATTGTTAATTATGCTGCTGCTGTTGTTGCTATTGTTGTTTCTGCTACTGCTGTTGTTGTTGTTGTTGTTGTTATTATTGTTGTTTCTGGCTGCTACTATTGTTGTTGTTTCTGCTACTGTTGTTGTTATGGTTATTTTTGCAGCTGCTGTTGTTATTATGGTTGTTTCTGCAGCTGCTGCTGTTGTTGTTATGGTTGTTGTTTCTGTTGCTGTAGTTGTTGTTATGGTTGTTGTTTCTGTTGCTGTTGTTGTTGTTGTTATGGTTGTTGTTTCTGTTGCTGCTGTTGTTGTTGTTGTTATGGTTGTTGTTTCTGTTGCTGCTGTTGTTGTTGTTATGGTTGTTGTTTCTGTTGCTGTTGTTGTTGTTATGATTGTTGTTTTTGTTGCTGCTGTTGTTGTTGTTATGGTTGTTGTTTCTTCTGCTGCTGCTGCTGTTGTTGGTGCTTGTATCGTACGCATAAGTTTACGCGGCCGCTGGCGCGGCGTGTCTATGGTCGACGCTTAATCTGCGTGGTGTCTATAGACAGGTTTCAGCCTGTGACGGTCTATAGGCCGGTGTGCGTGCGGGGGGTTCGAGGGTCAGGAAGTGGGGGGGGGGGGGGGGGCTGCATGAAAGCATACCATGTATGTGTTAGTTTAGTGTGTTTTTGCGGGTGTGTGTGTGTGTGTGTGAGGGTATCGGGCCACGCATGCGGCGCCTAATGTGGGTGTCTATAAGAGGATCTTAATCTCAAACACAACGCATTAGGCACAACTCGCACGCAAAACCGTCGCGCGCGCACACCCGCCGCGGGCCAGCCATTTAGCACGAACAGCAGCTATCTCTCTAACTATCTACATATATATATATATATATCTTTGTCTATCCATCCATCCACCTGCTACTTACTAGTAGTACAAGGGCAACTGCTACAATTGGCACGAACGACAACTAATTCTAGTCCAACGACAGCGACAATACCCACTGCAGCTACTACTTTGCGACTAGCGTTACTACAACAACAACAACAACTAGTACGACATCAACTAAGAGGTTAATTATAGTCGCGCCAGCCTCAAGCTGAGCTATCATCTTTTCTGACCAGACGACTGCCTAGCATCAGACAAGCAGGTAGGTTTCAGTGCAAACCAGTCGATGACAGTGACAGGTGCCCGGCTTTGACGTTCCTTGAAAAACGAAAACCAACAACGATCGTTATACAATGACAGCAGCAGCAGCAGCAGTAGTGACAACATTAGCAACAGTACAGTCTATTAATCCTTTCGGGGCTGACACTCAGTCAAGATTTAACGTCCATGGGACTGCTTTTCGCATTGCTTCATAGAGGGACCCCGATAAATACAAATGTGGGGCAACGGAGGGGCTCGAACCCGCGCACCTGCTATGTGTCTCCTCCGGTCGCGAGGCGCAGACGCATGTCACCACGCCACCGGGCTCGACAGTACAGTCTAGCCACGGCGACAAACAACAAATCCAGCGACATCGAGACCACAGCGACATCGAGACGAAACAGCAATACGGAAGGCCCATGTCCAAGCCTTTGGGCAAACGTGACGAGACATCCGACCGAACTAACATCAGGTCGGCAGCAGCAGCAGCACGACAATCAGAGAACCAAACGAGTCAATGAGAAATCATGAACGATGTACCGATACTTTGCGCCAAACATACAGGGGTACCTAGAAAGACCAATACATACGAGTGAGATAGATAGAGAAAAAGGATGACATGTAGAAAGAGAAATATTACAGACCCTAACAAGGCGAGAGAATCAAGATCGGAAAAGCGTGAGGAACAGCAAACATTGCATGTATACTATAGAGGGGGTGGTAGCCGTCACACTGTCTGGCGTCTGGATTTTCTTATCCGGTTCGGTGACGTGAAATAGGGTCGTTTAGGTGCTGCGTCGATTCTGCATTTTGTCGACCCCGAGATTCGTGGCAAAGATTAGTCTAATTAGCAATTACAGCAACACGGCAATAGACAACAAATAAGAACAACCAACAAAATTCAGTAACAATAACAACAACAACAACAACTACAACTACAACTACAACATCATCATCATCATCAACAACAACAACAACAACAATAACAACAACAACGACAATAACAGTAACAAGTCGAGCCCGGTGACGTGGTGGCTTAAGTCTGCGCCTCGCAACCGGAGGAGACACATAGGTGCGCGGGTTCGAGCCCCACCGTTGCACATTTGTATTTATGGGGCAACAGTTCCGTGAACGTTAAATCTTGGCTGAGGGTGGTCAGCCCAAAAACTTTTTTAATAACAGTAACAAAACTACTAAACTCGCTCGCCAGCGAGTTTATCATCTCTCGCCCATTCGCAATTCTGGAAAAGGATTTGCCGGTTGCGAACAAAAAGCTGAACCGCGATGGAAACCTGTAAAGGCCTACTGTGTCTCGGAGGTCTCGAGCCGATCGACCGATATCCGATCACCACCTTTACTTCGTTACCTTCGTTTCTTGCCACGTTGTTTCTCTGTCTCTCTCTCGCTCCTCTACATCCTCTTCCCAACTTCCCCTTTCTCTCTTACTCTTTATCTCTCTCCCCCTTGCGTGCTCACCCTCTCCGTCGTTTTTCCCCTTCACAGTCACTTACATAATGATAACTCAAATGTCGCTGACACTGAGTCGGTGAAGGAATGGGCCGCGGATGGTGACCAGACTGGTGTCCATAGCCCAACGTATCATTGTATCGGTCACCAGCCGGCCACCATTACTATCTGCAGTGTAGAAGTCACATATCGGCAGCAAGCGGCAGTAGCCCGCACAAAAAGGACCACGTTTCTAGGCCACTTAGTCTAAGTGGCCTAAGAACGAGCTGCTGTCCACCATGACGATGACAATGGTGATCATCATGATGATGGTGATGACGGAGCAACTGATGACGATGATTGCGGTGGCGGTGTGATAGGAATGGAAACACGGGAAAACAAAAAACGTAGACGTTTCTCTATCACAACGACCGACATTGTTGTCGTTGCCGATGGTGGCAGAAGCAGCTGCTGCTTCAATGGCCTGCTCTGCGAAGCATGAACCGTTGTCACTCGTCCACCCATATATATATATATATATATATAAATTGTTTTTACGTTTGTCCCGTCTCGAAACAAACCTCTTTTTCTAAGAGATTCAAAAATTGTAATCCCGCTGGAAATACAAAAATTGGAACCCCGCTGGAAATCCAAGAATTGAAACCCCGCTATGTCCGCAAACAAAAGACTATGTCGAGGAATAAAAACGTACTATTTGTATTTCATGAACCTTAGCTACGACTATAATAAATGCCCAAATATGTACGCAAATGCAAATACCATTTCCGGCAGGATTCCATTGTTCGATAGCGCATGGGACAAACTGACTTCATTTATGCGCGATGAGCTAGCGGCAGAGTTCTCCTTAGTGGAAGTACTCCGCTCCATGGAAGGGCTCCAGCCCAAAAAGCAGCTGGCTTGGACCGAGTTCGCAACAAACCTCTGAAGACGGCAGCTGGCATGGCTCCTTGTTGGACAAGTCTCCGTCAGCGACGTCTACTACGAACCTGGATTGGTGCGCTGCCTACCGTCATGCCAAAGAGGAAAATTGATCTGTTGATGCCGTCATCCTAGAGGGTCGATTGCGCAGGGCGATAATTTGAGCCCTCTGCTGTTTGCCCTGCTGCCAATGTCTTCCCATCTCGACTCCAAGGATCTACTTTTCACGTTAAAACGTTGCTGTATGCAGATGACCTTGTCATGTTTGGAAGAAGTCGTTTTCATGTTTAACAAACATTGGCAGAACTCTCCGCGCACGTACAAAATTCCGCCCTAAAAATTAGCCTCGCTAAAAATAGAACTATGAAATTCTGTCGGAAGGGCGGCTCGCCGAATCTAACTCACTTCGCAAGTGGGCCAACCGCCCTTGAGCATGTAAATAACTTCAATTACTTATGGGTGGTGCTACCTCCGAACGGCCGATGCCTCACAGAGCACATTACGGGCAGGGTCGGGCGAGCCATGGTTGCGGATCTTGAAGTGCAGACGCCATCGGAGCTATCGCTACAGTCAGCAATGGCCTTTTTCAAGATAAAGGTTTTACCTTTCCGCAGCTTGAGATGCTCAATCGTAGAAGGCCAGCATTTCTCAAGCCTGTAATGGGGCTGCACCGCTCAACACAAAACAGATTAGTTTACCTATTAAATGGCACGCCGCTACTTATGTAATATTTCAAATGACGTTTCGACCTTCCGACCACTCTCGCTTACCTCATAGAGTTCATTAGCTAAAGAGAGCAGAAGATCGACCCGAATTTGATTATACGGGTGCAATAACCAACGACGCATAGAAGCGACTTAACAGGACCAATAGGCACAGAGTAATACATTTTGCGATTTATGGGTTTTACTACATTCTCTGCAGAATAGTAGGTTTTCATGTGTCGTATGATACCTTTAGAATAGGGGCGGGAACTTTTGCGCCACGCACCACGCAGCGTCATGCCCATAGGTGACTTCTTCAGGGAGTTTGGCTCGTCCCGATAGCATGTTATTGAATCATGAGGACATTGGAGAGATGATTATCCTCGGATTGGAAACATGTGGATGTGTATATTTTATTGCGGAACTGGCATATTTATTTAACCACAACCTTTCCAATGTACTTAACAAATATGGTAATAAACGTCATCAGACAAATGCCGTTATTATAATTGATTGCAGAAATATATACAGCAGGAGTAAGGCTACTCGTGAACATAACATTACATGTACATGACGGGGTGTGTGGTGCAATAGTTGATTCACTCAGCATTATGAGAGTCGCGTAGGGACACTAGCTACATTCAAATACGTTGGTTATGCTTGCGTGATTTGTGGCTCATCATTCTCGAAAAGCCGACGATTCAGTCGCAATGTTTACAAAACATGTACTTGCAAATCTGCTACCATTTGTTGGATCGCGTGATTAATAACTATTACTTACATGCATATTGTTTATTTTGCAATAGCTAATAAAATTTGCATTGCAAGATGGTACAAAATTACAATACAGTTGTCATTATATACGATTCTAACATCACCGGACAAAGAAGAGCTATAAACGCCAATGCGTTTGGCAGCTTGCTGCGTGCTTATAGCTTTTAATGGCAAGTATAGCTCGTTCTCAAGCATCTCTAAGTCAGTACGATAAAGTTAGCACGCTTTTCTATGTATCTCTCTTGACGCTCTATCGGCTGTGCAGATTATGCGGCTCATGCTCATTCCGCTTAGGTATATATGTGGTATATATGATGTATATATGTGGTATATATGATGTATATATGTGGTATATATGATGTATATATGTGGTATATATGATGTATATATGTGGTATATATGAGGTATATATGTGGTATATATGAGGTATATATGTGGTATATATGAAGTATATATGTGGCGTTTATAATCAGTGTGAAGGCCTTGTCGGACCCACTACAGTAGAAAAGATTCACTCATATCATCGATGAGACGCCCTCTGCGGCTGGCTGGCAAAGCCAAATCTCGAGCTGCTCCCGTCTGAGGCGCCGGCGCGTATATATATATATATATATATATATATATATATATATATGGTAGCTCTTCCCAGGTACGTTGCTGGACAGCGACACAGTGAGGATCCGTACGGGGCCATGTCAAAGGGCAAACCTGGCTTTTTCTAACCAGTTCAGGTGCACTGACCAAGTGGAACCACAGGTGTATCACGATTTTTCCTGTGGCTTAGGCTTGAGCCCGACACGCAGCACTCAAGGACACCTTTAGTCGAGCCTTAAACTATGGTTGTATTCCTTACCTTCACAAGCATTTTGGCTCTTGCAAGAACAAAGGCAATAAACTCATCCAACGAGTCGGAAACGCATTCAACCGTTCTGCAGGGTGTACTAGGGCTATTGGATGCCTGCGTTGTAAGCTATCGCTTACATTCGTAGCGCCGTTTATGTGCTGGGCAAGGCTGAAGCTGGACAAAAAGTAACTTTAAATGACGTTTTTCTGACCCTATGCACATGTTAACGGGAATATATTTATGATCAGTCATCAAAGTAGTAGCTAATGTTAAGACAAGGCGTGATTAAAAGTAATATGTAGGCACGCTTTAAGATGATAAGACGCATGTAAGCAGATTAAATGTGCTCTATAGATATGGGATTTCAAACAATTTATTCTGTCTTGTTAGGAATGCCCGTAGCATAAAGCGAGCTACGGCAAAGATCTTGTACCTTAAGTTTTTTTGGGCTGACCTTCAGCTAACATTTAACGTCCACGGGGATGCTTTCGCATTGTTTTGTAAGACAGACCTTATAAATACAACGGTGTGTGCAACGATAAGGATCGAACCCGTGCACCTATGTATCTCCTTGGGTCGCGAGACGCACGCAAATGCACCACGATTCTACCCGGGCTCGACAAGATCGTATACCTTTCTTATTTTTTAGCGTGAGGTTTGGGAAAAATGCTTTATGCGCACCCAGCGCTGATGTGGAGGACCGCGTAGGCAGTGTGGGACTCCCCGGTGGCATGGGGTTACCCACTAAATTGCCCTAATCCTCTCGCGTATCCCCCAGAATTCTGTAGTGTTTGCCAGTTCTTCGAGATCGTGTACCTAACACCCACAAACCGACTTGCCTTCTCTATAGCATATAGATCACATGTATAGTTCGTTTACTTTGTTTTAGGTCATCTCTTGCCTGTACATCTATGGTAATTGTACGTAATAATCACGTAGCAGTGCAATCGCCATAAGAAACAGTAGAAACACCAGCAGCACAAGCAGAAGCAGCAGCAGCGCTGGCCGATATTTACGAACGCGTCGCCGAACGTGTGTGAGGGAATTAATAGGAGGAGCATAACGTTGAGCGTGCCGCCCGCACACGTCCGTACACTCAACGTTGTTCTTTGAACCATTGCGTAAGCAATGCGTGATCATATTCCTGTGCGATTAGCGAATAGATCAACTATGCATCTGAGCATCTCGGACCTGGCTGGCAGTTACGCAACATACACATAGATGAAGGGAAGGGAACATCGCGCGAAACGAAGAGAACTTTGTCGAGCAACATACTTTAGCACTTTGCGCATACACCACGCGCTGCTTTCTTCCACTTTGCTTTGCTCAGTGGGCCTGAATAAACAACATGACGCAGCGCACTCTAAGAAATCTGCATTGTAGTACCGTCGATTTCAGATCGATCGGTTAAATATAATCGGCCGTGTGCTCTGCGTCGGTCGTTCGCTGAAGAAGTCGGCTGTACGTGATAAAGAGATTACCGTTGTCTATATTATTATTATCATCACTATATTCGTTTTTGAACTTTTGTTTAGCTTGAGGAACGGTTTGCTTGACAGATTTTCTATGAAACCCGCTTAAGGTTGCCATAGAGACAATCTAGTGTACATCGGAAAGAGTATAATCTTACTTGCAACCTTTGCGAGCTCTGAACATATAATTGTGCTGCCACGCACATACGTGTATATATATATATATATATATATACGTAGGCATATATGACCCTCAAATAAAGGTGATTTTGATTATATCTATATATATATATATATATATATATATATATATATATATATATAACTGTCCGACCCATGCAGCAGGATTCTCGCTTGACATAGGGCTCGTTGCTATTACGTCGTAACAGACTAAATGTTCTTTATAATCTTCTACTATAAAAGCCAACCATAAAAATGCACGTTTTACTAATTTATCGAAATGTTGAGTTTCCCTTGCAACAATTAAGAGGCTAAACAACGAAAAAAGCGCGGGAATGCTATTGTGTAATATTCGCTAAATATGTTCTCTTACATAGTTCGTCTAAGAAGTGAAACACTGTTTAACCTATTGCCTCCGCTCGTCTTGCTTGTTCTATGGCAAAGGTAACATTTTGTGTAAACTGGCAATGGGTACCTACCTAATTCCAAATTATATTTGTATAAGTGCGTGCTATTCTTTTAGCGCCACTTTTCAAGTCCAGTGTGTGTAAGTGTTTTTTCTATATAAAGTAAATCCAAACAAAGGAGTCTAAGCGTATACGATTAAAATATGCTTTAGTTCACGCCGGGATGGAGAGATGGATAAGACAAATAGGCCGCACTACGAATTATGTGCTACATCAATGCCACTTGCCACTCACATTGTGTTTTAACTGACGACGATAAACAGAAGGCACTTACGTAGCATATACGTAAATGTATAGTATACACGGTGTGTTCAAAATGTATCGCGACTTTTGAATTTTCGCGGGTTACGTATATTCGAATTTCGATTTTTTGTGGCGTTATGTTGGTACTCATGTCTCTCACTTATGCCGACAAGCTCGGTCATTTTGAATGTTCACTTAATTGTTGACAGCTGCTTTGCTTGCACGTGTTTTGGATCGTCTTCGATTTTTACCTATTCAAAAAAATGGATCAAAGAACCTGTATCAAATTTTGTGTGAAAAACGAAATTAAGTGCGCGGATGCATTCCGAATGTTGACTGTGGCATACGGAGAAGCTACCTTGGACCGAAGCAACGTTTATCGGTGGTACAAAATGTTCTCAGAAGGCCGAGAAGATGTGAACGACGAAGAGCGTGCCGGACGCCCGAGCACTTCAACAACAGACGAAAAAATTAATGAAGTGGAGAAAATTGTATTGGCCAATCGTCGAATCACCGTTAGAGAAGTTGCTGAGGACCTAAACATATCGATTGGCTCGTGCCATTCGATTTTTATCAATGATTTGGGCATGAGACGGGTCGCCGCGAAATTCGTACCAAAATTGCTCAATTGCGACCAAAAACAGCATCGCATGAACATTGCTAATGAGATGTTGGACTCTGTCCGCGACGACCCAAATTTGCTCCAGAGGGTCATAACTGGTGACGAATCGTGGGTTTATGGTTATGACGTGGAAACCAAAGCTCAATCATCTCAATGGAAGCTGCCGCACGAACCAAGACCGAAAAAAGCGCGCCAAGTTCGGTCGAATGTGAAAGTTTTGCTGACAGTTTTCTTCGATTGCAGGGGCGTGGTGCATCATGAGTTCTTGCCACAGGGTAGAACGGTCAATAAGGAATATTACCTGCAAGTTATGCGCAATTTGCGCGAAGCAATCCGCCAGAAACGCCCGGATTTGTGGAAGAACAAAAATTGGCTTTTGCACCACGATAACGCCCCTGCTCACACATCGTTGCTTGTGCGCGAGTTTTTGGCCAAAAACAACACACTAATGATGCTGCAGCCACCGTATTCCCCAGATCTGGCCCCCTGTGACTTTTTCTTGTTCCCTAAACTGAAGAGGCTTATGAAAGGACGACGTTACGCTACGCTTGACGAGATAAAGACGGCATCGAAGGAGGAGCTGAACAAGATTAAAAAAAAAGGTTTTTTGAAGTGCTTCGAAGATTGGAAAAACCGTTGGCACAAGTGTATAATATCTCATGGGGATTACTTTGAAGGGAACAAAATAGATATTCATGAATAAATGAATAATTTTTGAAAAAACACAAAAGTCGCGATACGTTTTGAACACACTATGTATACCAATATCGTGCACTGAGTGCCGCTTTTGCAAAGTTCGCCGCATAGATTTGAAAGCAGTTTTTTTCTGATGGCTTTTCTTTTCTAATTTCTGGCCTGCAGACGTGTGGTTCGTGGCACAGCGCGGAAGAAATTCCTCAAGTGTAAAAAACAATTAGAGACCGTACGCTTTTTGTGGATAGTTTGGTGTTTGTGTTGCTTAATTTATCATAGCTCTAAGTGTTTCAGCACGGAGACGGCATTAACTTTAAGGTGAAGCTAGTCAATACCTATGTCATAGGTGCTGATGGCAGATCTACAGAGTCGTGTCTACGAAGTACTTTTAAAGTATTACATAGTACGGTGGATTGCTATAGAGCCACACAGAGGTGAAATCACAGCCAATAACTCAACGTGCGGTGCGAATTTATGGTCTATGATCCCAGAGTAGCATTGCAACGCCGCACACCATTGTGCTGCGATTTATTAACTGCATCAACGACGGGTCCTGAATATAAAGTGGTATCTAAGTGCACCAACAAATATCGCCCAGAGTTACTTCAGTGGCATAATCCGCGCGACCTTTGATGCGTCCAGTCATTACACAGGGATACTTTGATTGTAATAATACCAGGGATACTTAGATTGGAATGGCACAAGGGATGCCTAGAACCTACACGTGTCCATGGGAGTGCTATTTATTTGAATTCTTACTTAAACTAGACCTTTTAAGGATTCCGTTTTTATAGAATCTCTTAAGAACTACTACAAGGAAAAATGCTATATATTGTTTCACGCGAGAGATTGCTACGCACACGTATTTTATCCACGTAGCTATAGCTTGCTTATTGCATATTCTGCTTGTGTGAGGGGCTCTTTCACTGCAGGGATGAGAACAAAGCAAAGCTATTCTAAAGAGAAGGAAAAGTGAGAGACTGATGTGAGAGCATCTTTTCACATTAAGGAATCAGCTGCTGCTCTCAAAAATGAAAACTACAAAAGAACAACAATTGCGTAATTACCCAGTAAAAAAGGGCAACTAGAATAAGTATGAAAATAACACAAACGAACAGGAGACGCTGTGTATGCCTACCACAGTTTTGCCAGATTTCGTCATGTCTTGTGGATGTTGAAGGCTCTTCTTTTATAGGACCATCTCCTCCGGACGACAAATTTTCTTTAAATTCACCAATTCCTCATCGAGTCTAAAATTTCCATAAGTATACATTTTCAACAATTGCAACAATTGAGGCGATTGTGCAGAAAAAGCTATCGCCCGTGTCTGCTGATGAAAGTTGCTTTAGTGCGTCAGACGAACATGCGCTACACCTACAGAGACGACATCGCCAGGAACGGACAAACATCGCTGGTCAGCTCGGCTACCGCGATTTCACTCCTCCAGGTGCCCGATCAGCTTGAGGATGCCCTTCACTGGATGTCTTAGTATTTCTACAACTTTTACTACAACACTACCACCATACTGTTCCAACCAGGCGTTGGACGTGACCCTAATGTGGCCTTTGTTTAGTCTTCTCAGATGAGTATGCAGTAGTTTGCGACTGGCTCCGGGGAAATCAATTGAGGCGGGAAGCCACCGCGTGTCTGTCGTCACTCTGTGTTTACACTGGGTGATAGTAGCCGACGACAACGATAACCCCGACAAAAGGCTTATTTCATAAATGCTAGCTAAACCTAAATGAGAAATCGATTCAAACCTAATGTTAATCGAGAGGACGCGGCGCCGCCGCCGCAGAAGTGTACTTAGCAGAGGAAGCATATATTTGACATGAATTGTTGTTTGTCCAGTATACTAGTATGTCTATCTGTAGGCTAGCAGCAGCAGCCGCTGACAAAGGCTGCCTCTGTGTGTTGCTGGCTTTGTGTTCAAAGTTGCCCCCCCCCCACCCCCCACCCCAGCTCAGACTGTGTAAGAATATTCGCGTATTTTGCTGAGGTAGATGAGTGAGGGGGAGTGAGGTATCGGACACAACAACAGGAACGGTAGTATCAATCAACTGAATCGGGTGAAACTTCATTGTTGACTAATGTCGTCGGGGCAAACCTTTAAATCGTTATTGCTCTATGTGGACGTATGCACGCACAGAAATGCCATATATATATATATATATATATATATATATATAAATTTTACACCATACGGACGAATGGTGGTCGAATTGTTTGACGTAGGCGATTAAGATAACAGATAACTATGTCTTTATGTACATGCCGCGTTTGTTTCGTAGGTTATTTAGTTAGTAAGTTAGTAAATAGTAATAGGCATATATATATAATTGTATATTTCTTTACAATATGCTTACTACTAAACTGGTATGTATTACATATGTGTGGTACAATGATAAATTTTAAGATAAACCAAATCAATTATGGCTAGGTTTCGCTGTTTAAGCAGTAGGGTTACGCTATGTAGAATATTAAAAGCATTGCCCTGGAGGCACCTCAGTTCATGGCGCTTGAGATACGTGTTGTATACCCTGGATAGCGATTTTGTAAATTTACCAAGTGAAGGCTCCATAATCGGACAGCACTAAGTAAGCTTGGAAAGGATAAGTGCTTGCGTTCTGTATAAGACAAACATAAACGTTCAGGCTTAGAATTCAGGCTTCGTGCTTAAAATAAAATAGCAGAAATCGAACGAACACTTCGCTCTACGATAGAGGTTATGTAACGACTGAAGCAAAAGTCAAGCAAAGCGTGTACTCCAAGATCGTGGATACCAGGAAAAACGAGTGCGCCTTGTTTTGTAAAGTACACCATCCCATTTTAGGAACACCAAGCAGGGGGGGGGGGCAACGCCTTCCCCTACTGATTGCAACGCAAAGAGGGAATTTGTGGGAAATACAGAAAGGTGACGTTTCGGGTTATCTGTGTATTCAAAATAATCGAAGTTATGAGACTAATATTTGTTGTTGTCGTCCAACATTGGTAATATATTTTGTTAAAAATGCGAGTGATTATTGCAGATGGAATCGACAGTAGGTAGATGAAATCGAAGTTGCTAATAAGGACCGGAACTAGCCGGGAACTTAGATTGTCCGCAAGAGCAAAACATGTGGTCTGTTTTAGTCTGCTATTCTCCGCTATGCTATCACTGATCGTGATAAAGTTCTCCTGCAATGTATCCAACAAGACATCGAGGGTCTTGTCTGGCATCCCATAGGATGACGGGCGTTTTTATACCAGGTATTTTGAACCTGAGCTGAATGCTGGATACGGTCTCGATAGACACTTAGTAGAGAGTCGGACCTATTTGCGCAAGAGTCATTTATAGTTCCTGGCGTATGTTACGGAACCCTGTTATAGTGCTGCGGTTTGCACGAAATCCATGCTGTTCATTTGCAACGGCTCGTTTGAACTCGATATGGGGCGCTAAACGCCGATATAGAAGTTGGGATAAACGTTTACACACAGAGACCTTCTTTGTAATTCCAGGCACGTGGACCATAACGATTTACTTTGCTTTTAGAAATCATGGAGAACTGCCTTTGGTTTTAGAAATTATGCTTGGCAGTATATCCTGCGAGCACTGAGGATACAGGTATTCACTGTATTTTCGGACATCCACTAAACAAGTAAGTTCAGTTTGGCACAGGTGTTGCAGCTTACTCAAGACGTGCGTTTCGTATCGGTGCAAGTATTGCAGCTTGCTTAAGACGTGTGTTTGAGCTGGTAGTCGAGTTATGAGTTATAATATTTTGCTTACTAGAATGATCCATTTTAGGCTTTCTTGCTAGTTGTCATCCTTCTTTAATCTTATTGCGTAGAACAACAGTGAGCATACCGGTGAAATGCCTCAGGAGAATATCTTGATCTATACAACGGGGCGCGTCTTATTTATCCGCACCGCACCGTACAGAGATAAGGTTGTTCTTCGGCGTTCCGCAGCAGGCTGACTTCTCGTTTCATCTTGAAGTTACGCGGCGCCTTTTTAAGGCTTTTGCCGAGATGAAGTTCTCTAGGCGATTAGACGTTATTGCGCAATTCCAAGGTTGTTTTCTTTGGATCTATACCTTTAGAGTACCGTAAAGGTCACTCCATTCCCTCAGAACATCGCGTAATGGCAGCAAGGATCACGTATGTTATGATGCGGTTGTATGCGTCCGCATTGAGTATCAAAAGATCTAAAGATTTATCAAGCAAAACTTTTGTGTCTTACAGATCTCGAGGTCTCGACAGCTGGGGCGGAGCGCGCTAGATGCGACTTTTGGAAATTTAGGGTCAATTTCGATTGGCACATTACGTATTAACTGGTTCCTTCATAGATGATGTATATTGACTGGGCAGTCAGAAAGTTCTCTCGGTTAGTACGCTTTATTCTGTTCATCTTATTCTAGTAATAGCAGGCGTGTGTTGTCAGCAAGAGTTGTCTGCGATTGTTCTCGTCTATTATTTAATTCATCAGCTTTTACTTAAGGCATTTCAATTCCACGGTGCAGATTTTTAATAAGTAAAGAATAAATGGTACTTTCTACGGGCCTTAAACTATGCGCGACCGTATTAAAAGGCAGTCGTTTGATTGCGCGTGCAGTATCGAATGGATCAGTTAATTCGCATCTGGCCGTGGCTGCATGTAATGTGTAGTGTCAGATAGGATCCTTTGCATAGGCAAACCCCGCGGAAGTACCTGCGCCTCTTTTCTTGATAAGGAGCTTTCTTTTTCACACACGTACACTGCAGAAGGTCAACAGTACAGCAACGTTATTCGCAGAAGGTCATAATCAAAGGAAGCAACGGGTGAAATAACGGCTGGAAGTGCAACAGTTTGCGTTAAGCAATCGACGCAAACTGCTACAAGTTCTGCAGTCATAGGCGCGTCGTGATTTACATCATAAGCAGGTCCTCAAAAAATCTGTGCTGGTCCGCTGCAGTCGACAATTACGCATGTGTATAAGACATGTTCGGAACCTACTAAAAGAAATGTATTTACTTTCGCATTATTTGCCGCAGTCACCTAATAGCCTCCAGATATTTAGCAGGTAGTATATGTTCAGTCCACTTTAGAACTATTTAAAATAAAATCAATTTGAACGTTTGGAAAGTATTAAAACTTACTGAACCACTTCTTTGCATCGAATCCAGAAGCCGAGAACTCTTGGCTGAAGGAAAGGCTTCTATCATTGGGAGAGTGTTGGACTACAGGTATGAAATGACGTGATCTATATACCATTGACTGAAGTCACACCGTAAAAATAGAATACATGTCTAGAGAGTCTGTTTCACAAAACATTCTTACTCCTTCATGATATATATATATATATATATATATATATATATATATATATTCATGATAAATATATATATATATATATATTCATGATAAATATATATATATATATATATATATATATATATGTCGCGTAGAATCGACGTGTCGTTCGCTATATGATAAAGCATTGCAGCGTGCCGTATAGCGCTTAAGCTATCTGGCCTGTTTTCGAAGTGGCTGATTTTGGTCGGCGTTTTTGCAATCTCTTTCCTTTTAAGCCATGCTCTACGTAGTGCTCTAGTGGATAGAATTCGCCAACTAATGTTAACTAACACTCCTGCGCCGCTGTATTGGTTACCAATGTTTATCGGTTTCATGGTTTACCTCGTTATTTTTAAGTAAATCAGGTAAATACAAGTAGACATGGATACAGATACACACACGTGCATATTCGAGTGCGTTTATTTCCATTTGTTTATACACATACATCTCTGTTTACGTATATACTACGCACATAACTACTATACGTTGGCAGAAAATATGCATAGTGTGAACCTTTGTCTAGCGGTTGCAAGTAAACATTTATATATGGCATAGAAGTCATTTTTACGAGTTGCAGGTCAAACGGAAACAAATGCCAAAAAAATAACTGATAAGATAATGCTAAAATAACAATAAGTTGTGCATGACAACACATTAAACCAGACAATGTATGAGAGATTATGTGACACTCAGACAATGTATATAAGACACCTAGACAATGTATTGTTATGAACCCAATACACGCATTGTTTCGCATTCGTATTGAATTACCTATAGGACGAGTGTCCAACTTCGATTCGCCATGAACTCTTGCCGATGAAGGCAGCAGGTCTACAACGCTAGCTGGAGATGAACGCCTCCTCTTTGAAAGGGACGCCTAAACTCTATGACTGTTCTGGCCCCTCCACGGCTGTAGCTTTATACACGGTTTATCGTCGAACGGTGGATAGTGGCCAAGTAGATAGTGGACCTGTGGTGAGGTTGAAGGTGCTATTGTTTGTAGTGGCCGCTGCTGTTGTTGTTGTGGCTGTCGTGTTGTTGCTGTTGTTGCTGCTGCTGCTGCTGCTGGTAATATTTTCCTGTTATTGTGAATGTCGTTGTTGCAGTTATTGGTGGTGTTCCCATCGTTGTTGTTGGCGCTATTGTTATTAATGTCGTTGTTTTCGTTGTCGCTGTCGCTGTTGTTGTTTTTGTCGTTTCTACCGTTTTTTTTTGTTGTTGGGAAGCGCGAGTGGCGGGTGTGACAATATTGACTATGTCGAACACACATCATTTCTTCAAAGTGATCGCAGCGTTGACGATTCTGGTCGTTTTGATAACCCTTACGTCAAAAGTGCTCGTGCACAAATCTAATATTTCGCCTACTGAGGTAATGCTGTTCCAGCAGAAGCAGCAGCAGCAGCAGCAGGACTATTCAATCGATGACTGTTGTCGGTTAAAACGATGGACAGAAGCATCGATAGCAGAGTGATACAAAGATAGCGCGACTGAGCAAATTCGCAAGATTCTGAGCTGACCGCTTTCGAGCCCGCTCGTTTGCATCAACACGGCAGCAGCACGTACACCTGTCTGCCGAATACGAGGGGGCCAAGGGCGATTTCCGACTGACCTCGTCCGTCTTTCTCCTCTTTCTGTTCTGCTTCTTCTTCAGTATGGTCACCGGGGGCTGGTTGTACTCAATGTCGGACTGCCAGTGCTGTTGATTGCTGAGGCTATAAAAGGCTTTCTTTTTCCTTGTCGTATAGCTTCCCCTTCTGTGCAATCTGCGCTAAGCTGCTAGTAGCCGCTCGTCAAGTCAATCAAAGGATTTCCTGTCCTCAAAAGCCCCGTTACCCCATCTCCTCTTCCCAATCACCTATCCGTGCCACCAAAATGTAGTGGCCTAGTAACGGTGAGTCAGTAGCGGAATCAGCAATTGGCGGAGCCCTAACCTTAAAATCGCGACAGATCTATTACCGTGCAATCGTCAACTCAGAGGAAACGCTCGCTCTCTATCTCTCTCACTGCCCCTCTCGTTTATGTTCTGTCTGTTCAGCGTTGCTTGCCTGGTGAAACCCTGATGTGTAGAAGAAACACCGATGGCACGACATAACGGCCCTGCTCTCTGCGATAACGAACCACCTTAATCTAGAGCTATGTGTCTTGTTTTTGTTCTCATTCCTTGGGCGAGCCGTGAACGCAGACACACTTGGTTACGAGACAATTTCTCGCACACGACACTTAGCCACCTGCACAGAGTGGCACGCATCGGTCCAGGCATCCGCGCAACCAGTAACCAACATTCATGTTGTGAGATACATACGTTAGGTCGAATTTTGAAACTGTGAGCGGCCTAAGGTGCGGGTTCTCAAAGAGGTAGGGGCAGTTAAGGGGCTAAATCGATGGGTAGGTGGATAAAGATGGGCTTTAGAGCGTGCGTTCGATTCGAGTACACTATACGCGCGTAGGTAAGCAGAACTTTTGTGTATGCGCACCTTCTCTCCTGTGGCGGACGTACGATTGGTTTAAATTTGTAGTCGACTTGTGTATTGGTCGTTCTTAGGGTTCATTTTTACTCAAAAGACCTAGCGCCTGTAGCGGCTTATTTTCCCATACGACGGCCAGTTTCGCCAGTTGGCTCTCGGCTCGGTGTCGCTTCGTCCCCTATCGGGGCGGAGTTTTAAGCGAGAACGAGTAGTGGCAAAGTAACAAAAGATTTTTCTCTCGCCTTCCCTTTCAATCAATTCTCCCCCCGTTCGTATCTATGTCTAGCGCTCTTAGTGTCGGGAAACTCCCGATGAGCGTGCACGGGACGAAGCCTGCGTGCGCCACACCACTTGTGAGTGTATGTATATCTTTTTACAACGCCTCCCGTTTAAAGTAATTTTGACGCGACCCACGAGGTCGGTGGTCGAATGGGCGACGTTATTTTTACTTGTGTTGTTGTTGTTGTTATTATTGGTGTTGCGGCAATAGTGCGCCTTGGCCGCCGCATGGATCAGGTCTCTGTTTTCCTGTTCTTGGGACAGAGAGACATAATCCAGTGTGTCTACGTCGACCAGCTACGGGCCGGATGTCATAGAACAGTGGGACGTAGGAGCGTCTCGCGTTCCCGGTCGATACCTAACCAATACGGTAACAAAACAGCTCATAACTGCCGAGCACTGACTGCTGCTGTTGTTGTTGCCTCTGCTGGTGCTGTTGTTGTTTTTGTTGTTGCTGTTGTTGTTGGAGGTGGTCTTGTGGTCTTTTTGTCATCATCGTTGTTGTTGCCTTTTATTTTCCTGACTGCCCGAGAGCGACGACGACAGCAGTGACCTCCGGTCGACCCAAACAACAACAACAGCAACAACAACAACAACGACAGCAACAACAGACGGCGGTCATCGGTAGTTACGTGGGTTTTGTTTCCTAGTTAGTTGGTTTGCTTGGTCTGGCTGCTGTGTTGTTTGACGGCGGCTTGCTTACCGATCAAACTTGCCGGTGCGTCGTCAGTTCCACTACACGACGACGACGAGAAGCAAGCAGGCACCGAACGAGTAATGGTGGCGACGTCGACGGTCGCGACCACAACTAACCAGGAAGAGCAGGACCAAGCGAAGTCCTGCTCGAGAAGCGATACACGAGTATTGGTATTGCCATGACCGTTGTTTTTAGAGCACTGAAGACTGTTGTTGCTGCTGCTGCTGCTGCTGACGTCCCTGATATCAGGGGCGCCAGTGGTCTCGGCGGGAGCAATACGACGAGCTAGCAGCTATCGGCTTTGAACGCGCTGGTACGCAAACTCGTTCGTCGGTTCGCCCGCTTGCCGGCCGCCTTTAACCAGGAACAACGACTGGTCAGTTGAGAAGCCAAAAGGGCAATCCGATTTAAGGCGGTACCACCATCACTGCAGCAGCAGCAGCAGCAACAACAACTGCGGCGGCGGCGTCGTCGTGGTCGTCTGCTGTTGCTACCTTCAAATGTAAAGGAACAGAACGTAGTTTGGGAGGCGGAAACGGGACTGGACGACATCACGGGGACGGGGAACAGCGATGAGGAATGAGAAATGAAGGCTGAGGTAGAAGCAGCAGCAGCAGCAGAAGAAGAAGAGGCCCCTAACTGGCGGTTAACCGGCGCTGAGTGATGCGAAACCAATACGAATCAACCCCAACACCCGGCGAGCGCAGCCCCGATTGCTTGCTTGCCTGCCTGCTTGCCAGCTTCGTTGCCCGGCCCGCGTATACATACCACTGACTGTTCGCCAATACCGAAAGCTGCCGCCGGTCCCCTCCTGTTGTTGCTAGCAAGAGCAGCAACAACGCTTTCATCGATGACGCCTCTATTCGTTCGCTGCGCCGTGCGCCCCACACACGCATCAGCATTTCGCCTTTTGCGCCGCGTCCATCCAAAACGTGGTTCCTGCTGTTGCTGCTGATGCTGTTGCTGGTGGTGGTAGGGACGTTGCATTGACGTAGTCATGATGGTGGTGGTAGGGACGTTGCATTGACGTAGTCATGATGGTGGTGGTAGGGACGTTGCATTGACGTAGTCATGATGGTGGCGTTTGAATCACACCGCCATCGTCGTCGAATTCGGTTCACTCATTTGTTTCTTCGTCCGGATACGAGCAAACCAGACGTGTGCATACGTGCACACATATAGGCGCGCAAATCCGAGTAATACACAATCATGCACGCACGTTCAGACGTCGCACATAGATACGCTGCCGTTTAACGCCGTACATGAATGAGTACATCGTGCACCGTACATAATTAGGTACGTACATCTTACATGGTCGCCCACATACATCGGTGGCCCAGGTTCTGTCTGTCTATCTGTCTGTTCGCTTGTTCATACGTCCATCTGTCTGTGTTCCATCCGTCGATTCGACCATTCATCTATTAATCGATTCACGATCATCATCATCGTCATCATCATCACCATCATCATCACCACCACCAATCCGCCGTTACCAATCCGCCGATTCCTTCACCCGCGGTAGTACGGTAGTACAACATTGTGCTGAACGATGTGTCAGGTCAAGTAAAGCTAGGCCGCGACTCGGAGAGAACAGGACAGGACTGGACTAGCAAGCGAATCAGACACCAGGCGGCAGCGCGTGCTCGGAGGCAAGGCGACCGACCGGCACAATAGCATCGAGCCACACAAGAGCAGCAGGAAGGATTTGGGGGTTCGTCGTTGGGTGGTGGGTCGTCGTTGGGTGATAGTCGTGGCCTGCCTGTCGAGGTGGTTCGGCGGAGTGCAGGCGCGGTTGGCGGCCTTACTGACTTTGGAGCAGCGCAGCCCAACCAATGAAGGGAGAGGCAAACTCGAGCGACGGACGAGTTGTTTGCTGCTGCTGGCGCTGGCGCTGCCGCTGTTGGTGGTGGACCGTCGCCGAGGTTGTCGACGAGGAGGTTCTGGCCGCTACCCCGCTGGCGTCATCAGTCGCCCCCACCCCCGGGGGCGGCGGCGGTGGTGGAAGAAGCGAGCGAGCGAGCGATAAATAGAGGCAACCAACATCCGTTCTTGTGCCAGCCTGTCTGCACTCCCGTGTCCGCACCCCCTCCTAAGTCTTTGTGATGCGCCTCTCTCTTCTTCTTCTGCTTCTTCTTTTTGTTACGACTCTCGTTCTACTCGTTCGACCCGCTCGGCCACTGTCTGTCTACCTTGCAATGTCTGCGCCTTTAAACAAGATAAAAAGTTTAACCTGCCCTCTCTCCAACACCACGACGGCCAAGATGATGATGATGATACTGCCGCTTTTCCCGATGGTGTCTTTGTTGAAATTCCTGCTGCTGTTGGTGTTGCTGGTCGTGGGGGTGCTGCTTAATGTTGTGCTTTACCGATCACAACGGCAACAACAACAATAACAACAACATCAACAGTAACAACAATAACAACAACATCAACAGTAACAACAACAACAACATCAGCTGCAGTAACAACAACAACAACAACAACAACAACAACAACAATAACAACAACAAGGTTGTGTCGCTGTTAGCGTGGCTGTCTCGACTTGTGGCTTTATTCTTGTTGTGTTGTGCCGAATTCAGCTGGGCGGGGAGGGGGCCCGACAGAGACCAGCTTGGCCATGGTTGGGGGTGCGAGCGCGAGATGAACGCGCGGCCGTTGGAGAGGATCGCGAATGTAATTACAAATGAACGCCGCCACAAGAGAGGGTGCACTGAACATCGCATTTAGCAGCAGCTCAACGAACCGGCCACAACGAACGGAATGCTTCGATGATTGGTGACGCCATAGCACACACGCCTACCTGCAGAAGTCGTAAAACGAAAAGGTACTTGACGACGTTACATAGGTGTACATAGTATATCGGCGCTTGCGGTGAGATGCACACTCCGACGCTTAGGCTACGCGCTACCTTCGACATCACGTCTTCGAGCCAATCGGTGCGAATCCGCACGGCCACATACAGTCTGTACATGTGTTGCTGTGATGGAACGCGTTGGTGTAGGTAGATGGACAATGACGACGACGACGACGGCAATGACGACTCGATTCACTCGCTCTCAATGCGCTCCAATTTGGCGCTGCTAAAGGGTGCGCTCCTTCACGTCTCCCTAGCCCCATAACAGTTGCAGCAGCTTTGGCGGCAGCTCAGTGATTTCGTGTTCTAGCTGCTAGCGGAATCCACGCGGATGCACAGTCGGTATTGATTTAACACAGTAACAACAACAGCAGCAGCAGCAACAACAACTACAACAACAATAGCAGCAGCAACAATAACAACAACAACAGCAACGACAACAACAAGCATAGCGTGGCGAAGGTAGTACGCACGCGCATTTATGCATCGCATGTTGAAACGGGCCGTGGTAAACACACAAACACGTGCTTATAAGTGGTCGTTATGTCGAACAAAAACGAAGACAAGCGTAAGCGAAAACTAGTTAGCAAGCGAGACAGATGGGCAGGGCGAATTAAACGAAAGGCGGTCACCACCGCCGTGATACTACAATTCCGAGCAGCCTGTCGATAGCGCAAGGCGGCAGAGCAACGGCATCCCCACCACAGCCAGCGAACAAACCAGGCTCGTCGGCGCAGACAATGCGGATTTTGCGGCCTGTGCCTTGTACAGCTTAGTGTTCAGTCTTCGGATGATCGTATCGTTCATAGATTTCTCTAGACGGCATATAGGCATAATGCAATGCAATAATGTTTCGATTTTCAATCCAAGCTGGATAAAAGACGCGACGCGACGACACGGGAATACAACATAACCGAAATGTCGCAAGATGTCCGTGTCAGTTCTGCTAGTGGGGTGGCACTCACGACAGCACAACTTTGCACAAAACCTGTCACAATATTTGCAAATGCATATGTCATTTGGCTCGTCAAAACCAGAACCTATCCGACAGAGTGCATGGTAAAATCCATTGACTGCAAAATGTACTGCGCGTATTATGTGTATACTCATTCTGCCTACTCTCCTCCACCCTGAGTTGGGTATTGCCCCTGCGGTAGAAAACTTGGGATCAGTTTCAGCCATTTTTTCACGTTTTCTTCTTCAAAGTGCTTAATGAGCTGGAGATGCGCTGGGGTTTCTGGGAGTGCACCCTGCGTTCAACGAATCTGTTCTGCGGCCGTACTGGCAAGCAAACACACAAGACACAAGACAAGCACAGTCAAGTACTGCTAGATGCGAGTCGACACACAGTATGATGAATCAGTGAGTGCTATTTTTATATCGAAGAGAACTAGTGCTATCTTGAGTGAACGTACCTAAAAAGTTTCCTGGCTGACGCTCAGCCAAGATTTACCGTCCACGGAACTGCTGTTCACATTGCATCATAGACGGACCCCCATAAACACAAATGTGCAACGTTGGGGCTCGAACCCGCGCACCTATGTGTCTCCTCCGGTCGCGAGGCGCAGACTTAAGTCACCACGCCACCAGGCTCGACTGAGTGAACGCACCTGTGGGCTCTTAAGTGTCGTTGATGCAATCATTGCTTTTCGTGCTCGTTCTTCAATGTGCGCAGGAAAGGCCCTAAAGGGCCAGTGTAATGCCGGGGGTTTGTTACAGACGCTGTCCGGTCCGGTCCGGGGTCGCGCTAGTTTATCGGGGGTCGTCATATGGCATCTGCCACATTCTCCACTACATGTCTTCCTCCTATCTGCCCAGTGTGGGTGTCGGCAAGGTCCTTGCGGTCATGTCAGGTGGATCATGGAGGTGATTCGAACGTGAGCAAGGGGTCGCTCGCTGTGTACTGCGAGCGACGATATTACTACTGAAGTACTACGGAGCCAAAAGTACGACGGCTTCGGTGCGGCGTCTTCTAAAGCAGGCGTTTTCTTCTCATATAGGCGCTGCCCTGCTGCTTGGCGTTTCGCAGTATTCGTCGATGCCGTGTTCAGGATTTAAGTGCCTTGGCTAATAATACGTTGTCGCTCTAAGATGTACGTACTGCTCTGTTGATACAAGTCGTCGCCTCCCGTGACGTTTTTGGCACGTGGAGGTGGCGACAGCTATTTTCTTGGGTATGTGGGCGGTTAGATCAGCTCGCATGCTAAACACATGTACTTTTTCGCTATAGTGGTTGTGAGCTCAGCTATGGTTCGATTTCTCATTCTGCACTTTTAAAGGTTGTCGAGTTCGGATCATACAGGCTACCCAGAAGTCCGATATTGTCTTGCAAAGTGCCTATGTCCTCACATCCGTGGGCAGGTCAAGTCTTGCGTTCATGTCTTTTGCTCTTATTGTGTGACATTCGTAATTTGCCCTTTAAACACATCTTACCAGTTTCTCTACAAGGTCGAACATATTTCTATTGCTGCGTTCTTCCTGTATATGGCGACCAAGTAAACGTAGTATATATGTGCATATATATTTATTTATATATACATATATATTTTGTATTTCTATAGATACTCAAATCCAGCCATATAGACAACTAAAAATAATACAAGAACGCCTCTGTTTGTGCAACATCTTAGCTCGCACTATTCAGTGACGTAACGTGACGGAAATGAAAACGTAATCAACGAGAATCTTATAAACTACTCATATGCTAAATATTTTGAATTTATATATATATATATATATATATATATATATATATATATATATATATATATATATATATATATATATATATATATATATAATAGCATATTTATTCATTCCGAAACCTTTTATATAAAAATGATAGCGTATAAATGTTACTTTCCCTACCAAAAGCACGACAAGCATTGCTCAAGTGCACGGAAACTTATGAAATTATAAGCTGCATAGAATTTAGCATGTTGGTTCGATACATCTTGCACTTAGGTGTATATATATATATATATACCAATTTAAACAAATGGCTCCCAAGCTTATATGCAAATAAGGTATTGTCAGCTGTATAAAGCATACATGGTTGAAAATAATATGAACAAACGCGTCGTAGTACATTCTGACATTCATCAGGGTAGGTATTGATTACCGATTGCTGGTAATGTTGGCTTGCTCCTTACTCGAACAAGATTCATGTAGACCGAGTGAGTTTTAAGGTTTACTGCCGTTTATCCAGTGCAATTTACCATTGCACTAGCGCCGGACCTTCATATAGATTTGAGATTTTAATATTCTAGTTGCTTTGCTATTCAAGTCAGGTTTTTTCTCCCGGGCATAAACATACATAGAGTGCCGTCGAAGCAAGTTTTTAGGTTGGTTCATAGCCTAATAGTTGCTCATGCCCGGCAAGACAATGCAATACATAGCTTATGGAACATATGCACTTAGAATCATAGTCAGGGTGTGCGATTTGTTGTAAACCTGAAGTTTGAGATGTTTTCCGCGGCCATTGTATGCGGTTGTAAAGCTCAAGCATTCGTGTGGGCTGCAGACACCCATGATAACACTTTTGCACAACGGACGACTTTAACGGCTACTTAGAAAAGTTTCATAGCGCGGCCCCGTTTTCCGTCGACCTCCGTCGAATTTTCTAGTAGATGTAGCTGGCTTGGCTTATCATTCGTGAGTTAACATAGTCTCATCTGTCATCTCTCCATGCGTTTATAAAGACGCTTTAGCGACGAGATGTCGTCGTGGTGTTTAACATCTACAGGTTGCCCCCTAATTTAGGCAAGGGCATCGCTCATTAAGCCCTGCCTCTTAAGACACCGTTCAATTGGCAACAGCAACAACAACAACAACAATTGCGAGTTAGTTCCGTAGATAACAAAAGAGACTTTTCGGTCAATACATATAGACTTGGTGGCGTCCTTGGCTAAAGAGTCTGCGCGGCTTAAGATGACAACAATACGTTCCTTTGACTATCCCAGCTTCATAGAAATGGGCGTATATGGCGACATGAGTAGTTTCGTAGAGTGATACTCTATCGGGCGTCGAGTGTTCGTCTTAAAAATATGCTAGCGGCGTGCCGGTCTCTTAAGCTGGCTTGAACAACGCCTTCTATCCCTGGTCTTGTAGGCGAAACCATCGTACGTAGTCGCTATAAAATATGTGAATATTCATTGCTCACGGTGTAAGCGGATTATGCGTCGTATGCTAGATTAACAAAAAAACTCCAGCTTTCGATAATTTTGATAGCATGTAAAGCTAGCGCGTCTGTTCCCTTTTGTGCAGCTCGTCCGCGGTTCCCTTTTGTGCAGCATGTTCGCGCAGTCAATCCGGCCGACAACGTCCCCTTGTTGTAAGACAATGGTGCCTGTGTGATAAATGTTGCTGTTTGACAAAATCTGTATTGCTGATCGTACAGACGGCAAACGTGTGGCCTAAAACGAGTGAAAATATGAAATTTAACTTTCTGTATCGTGTATATTACAACGCTTATTTACATGAGAATAGAATATGTATGATTGGTTTTCAACTAGTGAATTGCCTCGTGACAAAAACGCTGTCTTACGGTTCGTTATCAGACGAGGAATGCAAGTGTGATAAGGACATTGTAAACGAGCTATAGCATATTAAAAGAAGTCTACAAAAAATGTCTAATATGCACTCTTCACCGATACAAAACTACAGGTTCGTTGGTGGCACAATGGCGAACCAAAAGCCACTGCAGCTAGTCAAGAGAATATCAGAAAGATAAAAGCCCGGTTAAAGGAGGAAGCAAATCGCTGCAAAGGTTGGCTGTGACTTACAAATATCGATTGCGGGCAATGGGTTTAACTGCTTTCAGGGTAAAGGCGTACAGGATACATAATAAGTTCATACATAATATATAACTAAAAGGTAAACAGAATTTCGTTGCAAGAGCAAGAACGCCGTTCTAGCCCGTCATACGCGTGGCGAGCTTCCAAACATAACGTTTTAATAGAATTCGGCGCCTTCGCACAAGGTCAAACAAACTCAGGTCTAAAATGCCTGCACCGTTGTTTATCACATCTGAAGAATAACCACTGCCAGATTTAAACCCGCTTGGCTATAGGGGATTCCTGACGTCAATGTTTGCACTGTTAGATACAGTTTCGTCAATGCCTTGTAGCAAGCCCTTGTAAAAGAGTGAGATAAGGTACCGCAAAGTTGCTCGTGATTTGTGATTTGTGAGAGGTCCCTTTCGGCAGTCTTCGAGCTGTCGTTCAGGCCAAGAGGGGTCATATTGAAAAATGATGAACATACCAGAAATCATATCTCTATATTTAGTGGGTATCAGTATCGTAGATCAGTTTTCTCTGGTAGGTTGCTCACATACGTTTTGCATCGATGTTACCCAAGCTGTTCGCTTACCTACTCTCTGTAGGCGGCATAGGTTCTGTGCGTGTAGTGTTTCTGAGGTAGTTCTCGCCGCACGCATCCCTCTAGGCGGTCACGCCGTTGAGAAGACGTTCTGCTACCCCACTACCAGCAGTTATCTCTTACCACTTGTACAAATCCTCGTTCATGGGCTACGGAGATTTGTCGAAAACTCGAACTGCTTACGCAAAGCGTGCGCCAGCCAACGTGCGTTGGCCCCTGAGTTTCGTTCCGACTGACTGCGTTGCTTCACAAGCCCCGTGGGGCGAACAGGAGTTCTCTCTCGGTCATCGTCATCGTCGTTTTCGTACTTTTCGTTTCCTTCGTCCTCCTCGTTGTTTTTTCCTCATCCTCTGCTGCGTTTTCTTTCTTTCGTGTCTCCTTTTCCTCTTCTCCTTCCTCTTCCTCCTATTTCCCAATACCCATCCATGATCGCGTACGAGTTTGTCATATCCATCGTTCGGTGTATCGATGCGTCGTTGGGGACGTCGTTGTCGTTGTTGCCGTTTTCTTTTGCCGTTACCCCTTGATTCCCCCCACCGTTGTTTCAGCAGACTTCCTCTCTGATTCGGTGGCCCTATATATTGGCGGTCACTACTGGCGTTTTGAGCCCGCCAGCCGTCGATGTGTATTGTGTCGTTGCTGCCGTTCTTTTAGCTGCTGCTGCCGCCGCCAGGCTCTCCGGCCGTTGAATCTTCGTTCTCTCTGCGTGAGGACGTTGACGTCGTCGTTGTCTTCTTCATCATAAGCATTATCATCATCCTCATCACGATCATAATCCTCATCACGATCACCATCATCAGCACCCTCATCATCATCTTCAGCAGCAGCAGCATTATTGTGCCCCCAAGAACATCAACAGCAACGACGACAACGACGACGACGAGAGCAACAACATCTCGAAGGAGATACGAAATTCGAATTATAATAATATCGTTTTCATATATAATACGACACGAACACGAGCGACACGAAGCGACACACCGACGCACGAGACAGGGAGCGACTGACAGCCTCCGGGGGGTGGATGGGGGGGCGCCCGGGAGAAGCAGGGCGGACGTAACGGACGGCGGAACATAGAGTGCAGGACAGCAGGGATAGGGAGCATAGGGTGCAGGACAGCACAGGACGGAGAAGGCTAGATGGAAACGAATCTTCTTAGAGAGAGTGAGAAAATGGCGAAGATGGTGTAGAAGAGAAAGTAGAAGACAGTCACCGTAGAAGGAAGCTAAACGACGGAGGCTTTGAGACCGACCACGAACGATCAGAAGCATGTAAAACAGATATCTGTTGTGAGCACACGTATATGCTGTATACACATATATCGAGTCATGAAATTACGCTGGGATTATATGCGTGTCTATAGTAATTACTATAGACACGCATATAATCAGGTTATCCTTGAGCAATTGATTTTCATAATTATATATATATATATATATATATTGAGGGGAAAGGGACCCAGGCCAATGGAAAAGCCAATAAGAGAGCCCGCTAGCGAGTAAAGTCAATGGAAAATTGGTGGACAGGTCGATTTAGTCAGACTTGTGCGAAAGGAAGGGTCTAGCTGCTATATATATATATATATATATATATATATATATATAGAGAGAGAGAGAGAGAGAGAGATAGAGAGAGAGAGAGAGAAGATATTGTGATGATTTATTAATCATTTACAATGCGTTTGCACACTCGGCAGTGCTCGCCTGTGTTATATTTAGGTGAAATATGCCAAAAAATAGATATATGCCAATGGACCAAAGTGTCTCGCATGCACGATTTTATTCAATTCAAAGATGATTTCAATGCCAATGGATATATATATAGAGAGATTAAAAAAAGAAATTGATATTACTAATATTAATAGAGCCAATCAAAACATTTGTTACTAATGTCTATCTTTATAATATCACTTTCTCCAATTAGAAAACTCTATCCTTCAAAGTTATTTATTTTGCATTGCAAACGTTGAATATTGCGGCTTTTTGGATACCTTTTAAACGGTAGAATTATTTTCACAGATAGTTTGCCAACAAACGTTGTTGCACTATGAATTACTACACATTGACAAATGCACACCCACGGCCGCTTTTCGACATTAGACTGCGTCAAATCGCCGACAATGCTGATCAGTCTTAATCGTTTTATTTTTCCGTACAAGCTCATGAAGCACTATGCCTCTCGATCCCACTAGACGCATGGCATAGACTTCGTAGTATAGTATGGGTGTCGGCGTTAGCAACGATCTTCGGCCTAATTCGATCCGGGTAGATCTTCCACGATGGATGCAGATGAAATTGATCTCAAAGATTATAAATCACATTTCACATTACCGGTAATCAAGTTATTATTAATGATTGCTATCCGTTCTAAAAAAAGAGCGCAGTTTAAGCTGTTCAATGCGTCGTTGTCACGTAGACTCCGAGGAACCGAGTACTAAACCGATCCATGCGTCTGATCTCGTCGACTGTCAAATGTGTCTCATAATATTTAAGATCAACTTCACCTGCATCCATCGTGGAAGGTCGACTCTTCTGCGGTCGATCTTTTGCTTCAAAATGTCCACTGCAAAAGCAAACAAGCCTCTGAATTACGGTACCACTGCACACAAGTAGGCCAATCGATATCACAAATATTCGTGACGAGACAGCCGACTGCAGTGAGAAAGCATAATTTCACATAAATATGATTGATAGACGCTATTTTTCCAGCACAGAAAAAAGCACATCAGAATGTCAATCAATCCTAATGGTAATGCTAACCCTGGTTTTGCTTTCTTAGTATAGTTATCTAGTGTTATATATACGGACACAAACCACTGGATAAGTATCCAGTGGTTTGTGTCCGTATACGGTATATATCCATATACGGACCCAGCCCACTGGATAAGCATACGAATAATAGACAGTCATAGAACTTGAAAATTTTGAAAACGCATATAGGAATAAAAAATTGCCTCAATAAATACTGGTTTAATAATATATTGCACAACAATGTCATTACCAGTATGCTTAAACATTCATATTAACACTACCTCCAGGCCAGAAGGCGCAAAGCAAACCCAACTATGACTCGTTGGAGAACGCTTATACCAAACGTGCAGCAATATATATGAATGCTCTCCTTTCCTCTAGTCCCTACTTCAACGGCGTGTTAAACAATAGGTGGGAAGGAGGGTGGCTGAATCAAGCCATCTCGGTACGTGATGACGGTAAAGCCGTCATGGCAAACTAACACAGCGACGTACCTCTAATTTCATTTGCCAGTGGACCGAAATCGACGTCCCAGCAGACGTCAAACGTCCCGCATTTCCACCTGCTCCAGCCCGCGCCTCTCCCAGTCTTGGCTAGCGTTTTTCATCTTTCCACTTCCCCGCTCTTTCCGATGTCGGTCTTCCTGATCGGGAACTCGCCAATTCAGTTTGCCGGTCTAAGGATCAAACCAGTCATGTTTCCCGCCACTCGATTCCATCAACTGCCGTGCATGAGACGAGAGCTGCCAAGCACAATCCTCACAGTTACCATATCGAACTTTGTTCTTTGCTGTTATGATTGTTAGTGCCGCTAGCGCTATCAGTCAGGTTTGCGCGAACTTGGTAAGAACATTAGTTGAGTAAGTTCCTGGTAATGTTTGTTTGAAATCCGAAAGATTTGATTGCGGATGCTACTGGCATAACGCCACGTGTTTCTTCCTAACAGATACGTTCATGCGTTAGCTCTAGTTACTAGTACATGGACACTTTTAGGTACAATGCAATACACAATCTCTGGTATTGAAAAAATGTTTTTTATAAAACACGCTTCGTCACAATCAGGTGCGCCACGCGATGTCATGTAAATGCCACCCCAATGCATGTTTAAGGACGTCAACATTGCCTATTTCGAGTGCATAAATAGTTACGCCATTTGTAGGCAGTTCAACTTTATTGCTTAAAATACGCCGTTCTCCATCTTCATTAATGATTTGCCTAAATATGGACGTAAACTCATCGTTGACACTTTTCCACATTCGGAGTACAATCTCCGTGCGACTAGTACTGATGTGAGGATTTGCATTGTCGTTCCTGCCATTAAATGAGACTTTTGATGATGAACAATGAGATACAGAGAGAGATGGGCGACGCGCTAGTGTTGTGGTATTATGGAGATGCGCATTCCGACTTAAATCTTGATTATTAGTACGTTGGACCTTGGGTACTCGTTGACAAGATGACATCTGTATTTACGTTAAAGAAAAAGTCATCTCAAGTGTCGTTTACGAAACATGTGGGGATAAGAGAGCAAAGATTGCGTCGTACATATTGCTTTTTAGAGACCTTCTTAGAACGCATTTTTTTCACACTTTGAAACAGTTTTAAATCTATATGCAGTCTAACAAATGGTTCCCATGTCACATACTGCTTCAGATAATTTAATTACGCTCACTTTGTAAACCCATAGATCGTTGGGCAAAACAAGACATTTCATTCAAAAAGAACACTAGGTCTTCTAAAAAATAGTACTTCTGCACTAGTATTACACCTACGCAACGAGAATGCATTGGTGGAAGATTTAAAATCAGTAACGGGGTCTTCCATGAAGTTTCAAATAGCGAATTATACGGAAAGACCCGCGTTAAGAAAACCAATAAAAAAAGGACTGCATGAAAATAGATCTATACTCTGTCGCGTGGCATGGCACAGCTGCCACCAATACATCCGTTTAAAGGGTAGATACTATAATATCGATGATTGCGTGTACGATGCGCATCGATGGCTCTGTGTTTGTAAATATTGTAGAAACTATGACATAAATAATATTCGTGCAAAGCGACATCCTAAAATGATACTAAAATGATTGTACTCTATTCTCTGCCAATCGTGTGGCGAATAAAACTGCATCATTTATTTATCGGGTGTATCGTGTCAGGGTAGAATCTAGACTATCGAGATTTGTATGCCAAATCGGGTTTCGATGGCAGATTGACTTTACGTATTGATTGAAGCTGCAGAGGGTCGTGTTTCTTCCGCATAATTCAATGCGCTAGCATAGCGTTTTATGCGTCGATGCTATAGCGCGCATGTTTGGCTTTGCGAATAATATTTTAATTACACATTTAGAGAAAGAAAAAACATACAATTCTACATCTAACAGACGAGCATTGAGAGCATTCTCTATTGAAACATCGAGCGCCTGTTTCTCGTTAGTTTACATGCGAACGCGAGCGAAAGTTTCCTAACAAACGCTACACGTTGAAATTAATTAAAGGTTGAATTGCTATTTTGACTATAATATAATGAAATTAATTAAACGTTGAATTGCTATTTTGACTATATTATAATGCGGTGCTCGAAATTATGCCACCGATCGACCACGGCACGGTAAAGAGAAAAGGAACTAAGATAGATTTTAGTATGTTCGGTTTCTATTATGATATCAGTACTGCGAAGCTCTAGCTGCTAACACTTCTGGTGGCGTGCATGTAGATATGGCGAGATTAGGTTGTGCGACATGTTAACACTGCTACTGTGCTATCAGCATTCGTGTCGCGGGATAGCAACACAAGAAAATGGACTGAATGGCATCCGCGATTACATTTCTAGCTAAGACACAAGCTTTTCATTGCTTCTCTTGTTTGATCTAGGAAATCCAGTGTCTCTCTATCTGTTGGTCTATATCAGTCGTATGTTGTGGTTTCATAGAGCGATTGTTTCGTTACTGAATGTGTGGCACACCGTGTATAAAAATTATCATTGCCAGACGGATCTAAGTGATTCAAATGTATGCTCTTGACACGAAGGCAAAGATGACTAGGTTCCAATTTGGTTATCTGCTTTGACAATGATGTTTTATGAATAGGTGACCTCCACACTTGCTGTACTGTTATCTACGTATGCACCCGGAGACACTCTTATAGTAGATTCAGAGAAAGAATTAAAATTACAAATAGGAAGTTTTTGTTGCGTGGGAAGCCCTGAAGCCCGTGCTGTGACGAGTACATGAGAGCGCCTTCTTTAGGAAATCCGGAATACTACTCTATGATAAACTTAATAAGCCACTTAGCGTGAACCCATTTAATTGTCATTGTATAGGGTAAATCGGTGTGTGTAGGCAAACCTGGTCTTTAGTAGCAATAAGCCAAGTAAATTGCCCACGTTCAATTATCAGTAATATCGGAACAGCAGATGTTGTTTGTCCCTCAGTGCAAAACAACTTAATGCATTTAAAACTAAATCTAAACCGAAAAGCAAACGAATCTATGTTACGCAGACCCAGTGCCTTGTCTGCATATACTCGGTACGTATGCTTCTTTTTTCTGGTGATCGATCATTATCTCCTACACTCACCTCATGTTCATTTTGCTAACAACGAGGATAACAACGGCGACGGCAACAACAACAACAGCAACAACAACAACAACAACAACAGCAACAACAACAGCAACAACAACAGCAACAACAACAGCAACAGCAACAACAACAACAGCAGCAACGGCAACAACAACGGCAACAACAAATCATTCACAGCAATAATATCAAGAACAATAGCGGCAGCAGCGGCGACCACAAACCGCCGAAACCAGCGTCGGGGGTACCAGCAGATCGGTCGCGACGCGCTGAGAATGCAAATTATACCACGGCGGGGGGCGGCCGCCGCCTGAGGACGGCCACAAAATGCGCTTGACGCTTGATCGGCGACGAGCAGATCGGGGAGTGGGGAGGGGGGGGGGGTGACACACTTACTTCGTGTGACAGTCCGTCTGTGTAGAAGGCTCACGAGAATGGCTCCCGTCTTGCCCCGCACTTATACACAAACTCATACACACTCGGCAGCGGGGCCGTGCGACGCGCCACGCATTTGCTCGATGAAGATGAAGCTCAAATATGCTGCACAGCCGAATTGTGGTGTGCGTGGAATCATCGTGGCGGCATCGTGCTTCATGTGTCCATCGATTTCGTCGTCGTCGTTGTTGACGATGTTGACATGGGTCGCCCTTTATTCGCTGCCTGCGCTGCCAGCTTCGTCTCGACTTCGATAGATATCATATGTATATGTATGCTAGTATGTACACGTATATGCCTCTATTATTCTCCTCCCTTTCTCGTTTGCTCTCTCTCTCTCTCTCTTATGTATAGATGTTCCTATACATATATATATATATATATATATATATATATATATATATATATATACATATATGTGGATGCATGTCTATGTCTGTAGATGACATGACTTCGATCGACAAGCGACGCAAAGCGCAGACACCGCTCATCGAATTGCATACAATTGTACAACGGTGCGACTCTGATTGTGCAAGTCGTCGTCCGTTTTACAGCGGCTGCGCTGGTGGTGACGATGGCAACAACAACTTCAACAACAACAATAGCGACAACGATGAATGACTACTACTGTTTCTACGACTTTTGCGAAGTGCGAAGCCTTTTCTCCCCCCCACCACCCCCCTCCGCCCGCCCTCCTCTTCAGATAACGCACTTTTCCTTGCCTTCGTCAGCTCGCAGTTCGGCAAAGCATGCACGCATGGAATGCGAAAGACATCCCTATGCAACATCCCCTACGGTCATGGCAATGATGATAATGATGGTGAGGTTGATGCTGAGGCTGATGCTGAGAGAGCTTCTAATGCGGGTGCTGATTTCGATGATGATGATGATGACGACAACGATGATGCTAATTTTGCGTACTGGCGATGATCAGCCAGCGTTCTGCTACGGCTATATGTTACTGCTCCACAAGGCCACAAGAACGCTCCGATGAGCTCCATGTCGCCGGTCCACGGGACAGCTTTTTCTCGAGAGGGAGACACGAGAGAGAAAGATATCTCACAGTTACAAATGTGACGTCTTACAGCATGGCGTATACGTGCCAATATACTAGAATTAAAAAAAACATGTCACTTATATTAGTATACTAATTTAAACCCAACTCTGCAAATTTAGAGAATTGGTGCATCGATATATATATATATATATATATATATATATATAGTTTTTTTAGACTAACTGGTAAAATGCATGATGCACACCGCGCGTCGTTGCTAAAGCGACGGCAGTGTGGTAATCACGAACCCAGTAAAATCCAGTCGTCCAGGGGCAAAGACCTCTGTCGGAAATAAAAAAATAACCTTTGGGGCTGACTCTTAGCCAGCATTTACCGTCTACGAAACTGTTCTCGCATTGCTTCATAAAACAAATCTCAATGAATACAAATGTACAATGATGGAGATTGAACCTGTGCACCCATGTGTTTCCTCGGATCGCAAGACCATCGGGCTCGACCTCTTGACGGAGGTGGCATGACAGTACTGCCCTCCCAACATGACTTCACCTGCCCATTTTTTGTTGCCATTAAGGTGGCTCTTCCATAAAGCATATAGCATGATGTTATCTGCTATTGATGCTAAGAGGTGGCGCTGAAAGTCGGTTGCTCCTCTGGTCCGCGGGAGATTTTTCTAGCTTTGGTGAGGCTTTGGAAGCTTTTTGCTGCATACTGCACATGAAAAACTCTTGTGAGCCCTATCTAGGATCACGTCCAGGTGCTTGGCCATGGGCGTGGTTGTTACAGGATGCCCTTCCAGGCGTATGTTTATATCTTGTGGAAAGCGCTTCAGGCTGTTTATAAGAATTGCTTCTCTTTTGCGAAGCCAATTCGAGACCTAGCGTATGAAGATATTGTCAATCTTCGCCAGGGCTCCGTTGGCTGTTCCTTCGAACAGAACTTTGTCACGGGCGGTAGCGTTCAGTGCCAGATCGTCCGCGCTGGCAACGAACTATACTTCCGGGGGATGTGAGAGTCTAAGTACTCCATCGTAGCTTATATTCCACAGGGTTGGCCCCAGTGCGGACCCTAGGGGGACCCCGGCTCTAACTGCTTATATTACTCCGTTTTAGATAGAGCCTTGGTCATGTACGTACGATGCTAGGACACGTTGTAAATAGAAAACACGCGTTTATGAACAAGTGCTTTTTTATGCCGTCTCACCAAAGTGTATGAGACGCGCTCTTGACATCTTAGAGAATGGCTAGACAATGCGAACTGTTTGCGCTTGACGTATTTCACTGTGTTTCAGCCATGTTAAAAATTTTGCTGATAGCCGAATGTGTGGAGTGTAGGACTCGGAAACCGTGCTGGTTTTCCGACAGCGACTTTTTCTCTTCAAGCTTCAAGTTACTAGTCGTTGGTTGACAATGTGCTCAGCTGCTTTGTATAAAGCAGGAAAGCATACCTATAGGGTGGTATGCCGAGGAATCTGCTTGTGGTTTACCGGGTTTCGGTAAAATATATATATATATATATATACATATATAGATGCACACATTTAAATGGTCTTATCACCGTGCGGCGCACCTCTGTAATCGACGTCTCCGTGAGTGAAAATGAGCCACTACTACTACTACGACTATATACTACCGCCCTATCAGGGCAGCCGTCGCCCGTGATAGGCTCCAAGCCTTCTTCGTTTTCTTCTTCATCTATTTCTCCCCCCGGCACCCCTCCTCTCTTCTGATACAACTGCTGCTATTGCGTTTGCTACTGCCGCCCCCGCCGCTGTCGGGCGTTGATTCGGTGTTCAAGCGCGTTCAGCCTGAACAGGATGACGGCGCTACCGATGGCGTCGGCGGCATCGGCGTCGACGCCGCAGCAGCAGTACTGCTACCCCAACTGCCCCCTGCCCTCGCTGGCCGTGCGACGGCGTCGGGCGGGCGGCCGTCCGGACGGGGGGAGGGGGGAATAGTTGGGGTAACAGGCGCAGCAGCTTCATCGTTCATCCCGTTTTGCTGCGATGCTACTCGTTCGTATCTATTATCCTTTCTCGTTTCGTTCGTTCGCTCGCTCGTTCGCTCGCTCGTTCATTCGTACGGCAGCGGTGGAAGCTGCGGCCAGCAGCAGCCAATGCTGCGCCATCATAGCTTTTCCCCAGCCCTCGGGGCAGCCCGCCAGTCTCTGAGTGTGCCCCATTCTGTTCTGCAGTCGCGCTTACCAACCGACCGACTGTATATCTGTTTGTCCCTTCGTCGGGCGGGCTGGCTGGCTGTCTGTCTGTCCGTCCGTCCGCCTGTCTGTTTCTCAACCACTCTTCCTAACCGAGTCGCGTCTCACCCTCTCCCTCTCTCTCTCATCACAAAGAAGAGAGAAAAGAAAAGAAGGAGACAAATAAAGCGGCAAACTGGTTGAAAATGGGGGCTTGGGCTGGTCCCGTCAAACCTTTCCTCTCCAGGGGGGGGGGGCTCTTCTCCTATACCGCTCTTGGCTTTTGGTACTGTTACTCCCGTTGCTAGTCGTCGTCGACGTCGCCGTCCGGCCAGCCAGCCGACCGCCACTGCTTGCACTGTTAGCTACATCATCTCCTCGTTGTTCACTCTCCCTCATCCCCCCCCCCCGCCCCCTCCTTAGCCTTGTTTTTCTCCTTCTTCCCATTTCTTGTTCCTACTCTCAGCCCTGTCTCTAGTTCTTTTCTACGTGTTTCTCCACCTCCAAGTTCCCTCTCCCTCTGATTTCTTCCTCGTTATTCTCCACCCTCTCCTGCGTCTGCGTCTCTGCTTTGCAGAAACAAGCGCGGTACATTTTTCCCTATATGCGCCGCAACGACTACGGCAGCAGCAGCGCCCTCGAAGTACGCCTGCCCGCCGTTTTCACGCCGGCCGCCCCCGCACCGACCCCCTACCCCTATCGACCACCTCGATCGGTTGCCTCTTCCGTAGTCTCTGTGTTTCCATAGCCCTTCTTTTTCCTTTTCTTCTGCTGTTGCCAGCTCCCCGCTCGCTCTGTTACCGCTATGCCTGGAGCCGGTATAGTGCTTCCATATTCGAATAACAGCAGCGGCAGCAGCAGCCGCTCAGTCAGCCAAGCAAGCTTTCGTTTCCAGTCGCCAAGTCGTGCACGCTTTCTCTATATGCGTGCCTCTCTCCTCCCGCTCGTGCTCCCTCGAGTTTCCCGTTTTCGACTCTATATTGTCTTTGCTTCTCCCTGCCCCTTCTCTCTCCTCTCTATATATATATATATATCTAACTGTCTCTCTATCTGTCCCTCTTTATCACTTTAGCTCTATCGCTCCCTCTCCCACTCGCTTTGCTCTTCATATCTCATCGTCTCTTCGTAAACCAACCCCCGAGTTCCCCAACTCGCTCCTCTATTCCTGCCCCACTACCCCTGTTAAGTAACCCCGTCGTTTCCCCGTTCATTCTGAAGAAAGGCCGGCGGCGCCCACGCTCGCTCGCATTAGCCGAAACGAATGACGGGAATCGGAGGAATATACGAGTGTATGTGTATATATATATATATATATATATATATATATATATATATACGTACACTCATATGATTGTTGGTGGTGATGCCGAGGATGATGGTGATGGTAGTATCGGCTCGACCGGAGAGGGCGACTGTGTATGTATATGAGTGTGCGTATATGTGCGTGCGTGCGTGCCTGCTTGCATCGAGAGGGGAAGGCCATGGGAAGCGGGGAAGGGGGGAGTGACGGAAATATTTCCCTTTAAAACTGCCAATAATAACGAATATAACTCGTTCGTCGCTCTGCGATTCATTTCTTCTTTCCTCTCTTCTTCATCTTTCTCGTCCACTCCTTCGTTGTCTTTCTCATCACCGTTCTCCTCGTCCTCGTTCGCGAGCAGCTCGCTTGCTTCGTATTTGCCGCCTCGCCACCGGCGAATCGTCTCAGCCGCCGCATCTCAGCAGCCGTAATCTTCGCCGTAACATCACCCAGCAGCAGCTCGAGGCTGCCAAATACCGCTCCGGCGAGGGTGATGTATCCTTGGAGCCAGGGGTACATCGCCACCCCATGCCTTCCCCGCATGATCGGCTTCAACGGCCGGCGGCGAGCCCCTCTCAGTTTGCGTTGCCAGCGTTGCGCGTTCGAGCGCTACGCCAGTGTTTCCAGTGCACGGCGGCTGCGACGGCCTCATTGCCGATGCCTGCGACAACCACGATGGCATCTGCTGCTACTGTTGTTGTTGCTGTTGTTGTTGTTGTTGTTGTTGTTGTCGTTGCTTGTACTGCTGATGCTGCTGTTGTTGTTGTCCTTATTGTTGTCACACATACCGCTCTTTCGGCTGCATTCTCCATAGCTAGTTACATAGACGACTGTCGACGTCGCCTGTAGTCATTGCAATGTCATGCACCTAGCACCCTTGTCTCGCCGCTCCTTTGCTCTCGTTTCCTCTTTTTTTCATTCGCGCGCTCCATCGCTTTCAATCTCTCATACAGAATAGTCGCCCATGACGTAGCCGCATCTACAATACGTGCCACTTTTCTCCCAGTTTTGAACGCTCCATCGAAGTCCTGCCGACCATTAAAAAAAAAAAAATAAAAAAAAAAAAAAAATATATATATATATATGTATATATATATATATATATGGAGAACGCGGCTTTCACTGCGAGCGCTATGTGGTGCGCTAGTGAACAATGAAGGTCAAGCAGACGTTCAAATCTCACAACTGTACTAATTGAAAAAAGACAAATGATGGATTATAGATATATATATATATATATATATATATATATATATATATATATATATATATATATATATATATATATATATATCTTAAACCCAAATCTGTAAATCTTAAGAAAGATCGCATCAAATGAGTATGTGTCAAGCTGTCGCCGGCTATTCCATCATATATATATATATATATATATATATATATACATAGGTTAGTAGGATACAATAAAACAAGAGAATTTCCATATCCGTCTTCAAATAATTTTAATACTAATGTAATTAAACAAATTAATGTAATTTAAAAACTCCTAATCCACTACACAGCACGGTTGAGTCCGCTGAACAGCGTGGTTTTTGTCGAGAAAGGCTTACAACAAGCGCCTAAATAGAGCTCTCAGAGGCGCAAAAGCAACTCCTAAATATAAGCAGCGGCCGCATGAGATAATTCCTAGAGAAGTTGCGCCAGTCTAGGGCTTGCTTCTCATCCTAGACCAACAGTACAGTCCTAGATTTTGACATAATGATTAAGTACTCCAAAACAACGATCTCAGCCCCTACTTGCACTACGTCTAGTGTACTTGCCTTAAGCAAATAAAAAAATTAGTTTATTGTTAGATATTACTTCATGCACTAGCTACATAAAGCAAACATATTAGCATATAAGCAAATACAAGCAACATCTTAATAACTTTTCTAATTACCAGATTACCTTCACGCATCGGAAGACTTTCCCTCTGTCAGGCGTTCACTTCCAAAAGAACTGCATGCGTATTAAATGAGTCAGTAGGTTCTGGTTAAATGGGGTTGCATATTAATTGCGCAGAGATGCAGGGGCGTGAAAACGAATAATGTGCGCTCGCAGGCATTGCGACGTTCTCAAGGCGTGACCGCAGTGTGTGCAGCCACAAAGGGTCTGGGATAGTGGGGAGTTCGGTCTCAATTCCTCATCTGTTATGACTTCGTCGGGATGGAATGCTAGTGAAGTTATTTATGTATGGTTTTTGTCGGTACTTGTGCTTTCACTATAAACCACTTCTTTAGATTAGATTAATATATCTAGTAAAGTTTCGGTTCTTAGTTAGCCATTTAAAGAGAAATGGCTTAAAGATCCTCCATACCTGAAGAATTTCGTTCACGATGTTTAAAGACCTTTTAAATGTTTTTTTTTAAGACTACGACTGCTGTTCTTTTGGTTGCTTATTTGATCGCTATACTTGTTTCTTCTGGTAGAAACTTTTTAAAATCTTGGTGAGGGAAGGTGACAAAGCACGGTGTGCATTTTGTGCAATATTTGTCTAAAGGTCAGAGTCGCTGTAGGTCTTGCGGCATCCGCATAAGACTTTTGTTCATATGTCGAGGTTTTATTATACTGCTTTACGACTTAAATCATTGTGAAAAAAAATACCGTCCAGGGAGACAAGTAAATACCTTCTTGTAAAGCTTTACAGCTTGGGCCTCGGAATATCTTTGTATACCACAATTCCTATCGTCGAAAGCATGGGTCCCGCCAAAATTATATACAAACACACGATTATACAAACACAACATTACAAAACTCGCACAACAAAACAAACATTACAAAACCCGCACATAACTTGACTTTAAATATTTTGCCGGCGATGGTAATGTCCGCGACCGGCATGGTATCAAATGTCAGCCGTGCCCTCGTGGAGCTTTTCCAATCCCTCGTGTTCTTGGCTCCACCCGTGGCCACAGCAACTTTTTTCTTTTTACATAATAATAATAATAATAATAATAATAATAATAATAATAATAATAATAATAATAATAATAATAATAATAATAATAATAATAATAATAATAATAATAATAATAATAATTCCGGGCCCTTTAGAAGAATATCCTAGCCAATATAACCTAGATAAGCTCAAAAACAAAAAAAAGAGCAGAGAAATCTTAGACGAGCTTGTTTCCCGGAGAGACCGCGCCGTATTCTTAGCGGCACAAGATAACTTCAGTGGGGGTTGGCTTAAGGCCGTACCCTCGCCTCAGCTCGGCACCATGCTGGATCCCAACTCTTTCCGCATGATGTCAGCACTTAGAATTGCCGCTAGCGTTTGCGAGCCGTTTCAGTGCAAACTGTGCGGGGAGATGGTGGATTCCAGTGGCCTACACCCACTGAGTTGCCCGAAGAGCGCCGGTAGATCGTCCAGACATGCTGAACTAAACGGTGTGATCATAAGGTCCCTTAGAAAAGCCGGTATACCATCTACACTTGAACCGAGAGGTTTAGTGTCCGCTGGCGAAGAAAGACTTGATGGGGTGACCATTGCATTATGGTCTCATGGAAAGTCTCTAGCTTGGGATGCAACGGTTTCGTGCACAACCGCGGCTTCCTATTTACACCACAGCTCTGTTGAGCCGGGGTGGGTAGAAAAGCACGCGGACGCCAGAAAACGGTTTAAATATGCTGGACTGGAAACAAGATATATTTTTGTGCCTATTGCCATGGAGACGCTAGGACCAATCAGCAAGGGAACCGAAGCATTTCTCAAAGATTTGAGTAAGCGAATTCAGGAGGTCACGGACGACCGAAGATTCTTGAGGCAAGCGTTGTCCTTGGCCGTTTGCAGAGGAAACGCGGCATCTATTTTAGGCGCCACATAAACAAGATATTTAAAAAAAACTTTGCAATAATACGTTCAGACCTCTCAACTGTAACACCGTTTAACATGTAATAAACCTCCATAATAATAATAATAATATTAATAATTCGACTGTATTTGCAAGTACTCAATAAAATATGTAATTATTATGAAAAAAATATTATTATATTTATTAGTCATATTATTCGGAGGTTCGAACGTGGCGCCTCGACTCAAGCAAGTGCTATTTAGCTGCTTAATCCATGGCACTGATTATAGCAGCGGCATTGCCTCTACGAACCGCAAGAAACAGAAGCTGTATGTGCAGAAGCTGTGTATACAGATATCCCCCTAATTATTATTATCATTATCATCAGAACAATACCCCTTACCTCACACCCTCTTCCGCTATCGCGCTTGTTAAAGCACTTGTCGGAGAACCAAATGGTTAGTTTAACGCGCGACAGCAGTGAGAAGCAAAGAAGACAAGGCCTTCTTGACGCACGTCTTGAGGGAACGGTAGAAGGCATCTGAGACGGTAAACGTACCTCGACATAGTAAACAAACTCGCTCTGCAGTTTACCTCGGCTAGGCTTGTTCCACACGTTCCTCTATCCCTTGGTCACTTTTACGGCGCGCGTAAATGTTCAGAACTATTGCTCTACAAAATCTGTTGCTAGCTCATCTACCCGTCACGTGCTGCAGCCACGACTATTGCTACTTCGATTATTTCGAAATGTTGCTGCTACAAGCACATGTATTGCTCTACTACGGCTACTTACTACCACTGTACCATCGTTTAAATGCAGCCACCGTTGACTAGAGAAGTACATCGCTCCAGAAGTGCCGCCTCCATCCTTCACCGCTTCGACGCTGATTTTAGTGATCGAGGTTGCGGCCGTGTTTGAACGGAGATTCGTCCGGGGAGAGGGGAGCAGTATGAACCTGAGGGCTGATGGCAAATGGTGGTAGACTTTCTCTGCCCACCCCCGAAACGCGCGGTTGGCGACGCGTCGACCGCCAAGAGAGCGGCGTATTACTTTAACTGCCCGTGTTCGTTATAGTCGCCCCCCAAAAACTGCCATCTGGCGTTTCAGCCCCATGGCCGGCAGCGGCATATTCCGGCGCCAGCATCGACATGAGCTGTCAGCAAGCTATGGGTATCTGTGCGTGTGTGTATGTTGCCAGCACAATAATAGACGGGTGAATAACAACAACCGCAACAACAACAACAACCAAACTACAAGACCGCCGTTACTCGCGGGCCGAGTAAGGGCTCCCTGCGTGCCCGAGAGAGACAAAGGGATACGGAGAAAGAGAGATCGAAATATATATAGATTTAGACTCGTACCGTTCGTAGATTATGCTGCATGCATGAACCACTACGAGTACGATTATTACTACTACTACTACTTCTACTAATACTACCTCGACGATGACGACTACACGAATGAGTTGCGTGCTAATCGACAGCGACGCAAACTAGCGAAGTGCTTCGAAACGGCGGCGCCTGTTCGGCGCGTGGAAAACCCTCGCGCGCCGGCTATGGATAGGCGAAAGCACCACCGGGGCAGGGAAGTGCTTAGATATATGTCGTGCACTTCGCTGGGCTTTGCTTCGAGCTCCTCGAGTCTATCCCGCCACGCATTCGTTTGTCTCCGGCAGGGGCGATTGGAGGAGCTGGATCGCTTCCCTTTATTGTTCCCTTTCGATTTCTCCCTGATTGACGTTCTGTCTCTGCCTCTCTCGCCGCCCGCATCTTTTTCTCTCCTTACCATCTCGCTCCCCCCCTCTCTCTCTCTCTCAGTTTCTCTCTTTCTCTAGCTCTCGATACCCCTGGCGGCTTTCTTTCTTCAACGTAGCGCCTTCGTCCGCGCCACTCGGAACGGGCACAGCCCGTGTAGACAGGCGGTACCGCGAATATTTGAATACACCACACTCATCACAAGCGAGCATAAGCGGCACTAGCGTAAGCGCAGTGATAGCGTCATTCCAAACTCGACGCGAATTAGAGGGTGATATTTGCTGAGGGTGAGTCTATGCGGAAACGCGCGGTCAGCTGGCAACGAAACTTTTGAATGGTGTGTCTACCCTTTCGGGATATGCACACATACTACACACAAGATGAGTGAGCCCCTTCCGCCGCTGAAATGCCGACAAGAGTAAAAGAGGGTATGAGGTACTACAACGCAAAAAGGCGACGACGGTCCCAGCGAGACGTTGAAAATCGGCATCTGTTTAGCGTGCTTTGGGTGAAGGGATGGGCGGGGGGTGATCAGCACGTGCCAAAACACGATAGAATTATCGTGGTGGCAAGTTTAGTTCATGCTTAACGCAGTAGCAATATGCATAGGCAAACTTTTGCTATAAGGTCGATTAGAGGATTTTAGCTCGAAACGGCATTTCTCGTATCGAATAGGCATGTGCGGGCACTGCTCTCCTCTCTTCTTGATGCCATGCTGCTCTATATGGCCTGTTTCCCGTGTTCCATATAGCATGCGCACAATTGGCTACGATTTATTTTACGCATATATATATATATATATATATATATATATATATATATATATATATATATATATATATATTTGCTGGTTACTGACGCACGTTTGTGCCCCTGTAAGGCCGCATCAACGTTACTGTGTAAAGCAGAGGTTATGCCCGGTAATAATAGTTCAATAGGAATAGTAGGATCATTTCATAGTAAAGATAGCAATGACATTTTTGCCTGAATGACTATGCTTAACAATTTATTTAAGTGCTCAAAAATAGGCGCACATGCATACTTGTGATTATAAAACATAGAAATCAGCGTAATAACTAAAATGCAAGATTAAATAAGCTTATGCTGAATATATATATATATATATATATATACATATATTTCGGATGTGCATGTCCAATTTGGTGTTTTTGTTGAACGCTTGAATGGCGCCCGACTAAAAGGAAGCCAGAGAAGGTTACAGTGTTTAGCCGTGTAGTGGTTATTGAAGTAGAAATGATTGTCGTCATTCTTGCAGGTCCTCGTCGGTGCCATTAACGTCAACGCGGCGTCGAGACAAATTTCCGCCATGCTTCAAGGCTCACGATTGTGAAGCTGCTGCTACGTCGTCTGCTTCGTCGTGCATTTGGACATAGTCGTTTCGCGACGAGACAACGCGTAATGGAGTGCAGAGATTGCTTCCTCTCATATGTCAGCTGTCTTCAGCAGTGATCAGTATTAAAGGTGGCCCGTAATATCAATGTGCCTCTCTGGTAGCAACACAACGTTCGAGCGAACATTCCTTTGAGATCTTGAAGACAGGCCGCCCGGTTCGGTGCTAAGGTAAGAAAGACGTTTCTTGCAAGACGTATAGGTGAGCGAAGACGTATGTTTGTTTACAGGCTCATAAGTATTGTGATATATATATATATATATATATATATATGATAATGATGACGACGATATAGTCGTTTTTATTCTTTGTGAGGTTTCTGTGAGGTTTGCTGGGGTACTCCTTGGGACCAGGTTGGCTATAGGCATTGCTTTCTTAGCCATCGCCTTTGGCAACGGGTACTTCCGAGACGTTTCTCGACGCAACATTGCTTTTTCATTGCCCGTACTTTTTATGTGATGCAAACTTGGTCATATATATATATATATATATATATATATATATACAGTAAGACGTATATGTGTGTGCTGCATACGACCCCGTGCGTTTATTTCGCCGGGCGACCAACGCCATGGAGAACCTCAGTCTCAAAAAAGATTCCTTTGGTGGTGTCTATGTCGTTGGGTCAGGCTAATATCCTACACGCGCTGAATAAGTTAAAATCCTCTGTGACGCACGACGTTTTATGCGCGTCGGTTATAGAGTCCACGCAACAACGGTAACGCGGTCATGTTAAAAACGGTTAACATTTTCATTGCAGATATGAATCATATAAGGTTCGGTCAGGTTATGGTTATATGTACACGTTTTAGTACCACCAGACAACAACCTCGCTTGGAGTAGCCGTGGCATAAATTCCTATGTCGTGACTTGCTTCACTGAATTTGTAGTGTGTCTGTCTTCCGCTAAAAACTAAAGGTTGGATTTATGTAAAAAGCTAGTTTGAAAATGCATGTTATCCCGGTACGCCACCCATATATATCTCTCTCGCCGAGGCAGGCAAGGTGAGAAAATACCAGAACATCGGGTACCCGTACGGGTTCTACCCACTTGCCTTCGAGAAACTTGGCGGGCCGGGCCCGTCCACTCGCGGTTTGCTACAGAAGGTCAGGAAGCGACTAGGTCTAGCCAGCGGTGATAGGCGAGCGGGCGAATTTCTCAGACAGCGTCTGTCGCTGGATGTGCAACGGGGCAACGCGGCTTCGGTCCGGGGAACACTCCAGAGATGGTTAGTTCCTACATTAAATCCTTCGTAAAAGTGCACACGTTCGCCCAATTGTCATGTTCCCACCGTCGGTGATTAATTACAATGAATATATATATATATATATATATATATATATATATGCGTTATTAGCCACTGATTGACTCATACATGGTTCACACGTTATTATTCTAATATCAAATTATAATCGTATTTTGAAAAAAATGTGCACTTTCACTCGTGATACTTCTCGCGCGTGCATATTTTCATATATAGGCTCCGCAAATGGCCATATACAAATCAAGTATTGATTTCTGTAGTGTAAGTCCTTCCAGGCGTTCGACCTGATTGCCTGTGTAGCGTAGATCTTCGGGCGTCCTCGGAAGGTAGTGCGGTTTTTAAAGGCCCTCTATAAAGAAAGACCTAGGAGCTAACAAATTCACCGGCCAATTATGGCTAGTTTGGCAAAACACTAACACTTTCTGTAAGAAGTTAGCTTTCGTTCTGGCAAGCGTTTTGAGATTCTTCTTAGTTAGATAGAGCCAAGCGACCTGCACTCATTAAGCATGAAGCCGTTGGCGCTATCTTCAGGTTGATGAGACCGACGGCTATCTCCACTGATAGCTCATGAGGCCCTGTCACGATGTGAAAAGACAGTAGTGCGATACGGACTCTTGTTTCGACGTGCTTGGTAAACGTCGCCTGGTGCCGGGGAATCCTGTGCGGAGAATACTATTCCTAGGTATGAAAACATGTACGTATTATCTTTGCTCTAATCTCAGGCGTAGTGCATTGTTGTCTGCACCTCTCCCCGCAGAAAAGTTTCATTGCTTTTGTTTTGTTTTTATTGACATCTAGCTAGTTGCGCTCGGCGTACTGTTTCAATGTGGCCAGCGATTGTGCAGATGATGCACGACTCCAGGAGTGAGTGCAGGGCCATCATTACGTGAGCGTGTGTGCCTGTGTATCGAAGTAGATTGCTCACTGATGACGAAATGTATATATATATATATATATATATTTATATACTACGTAGGTAGGCATACAAAGAGATCTCGCCTCTCATGCCACCCATGAGTGCGCATGTGCAAACGTTTGTTTATATGTGCGCGTACAAATCTACAACACTGATGCCTCTTAATTCGGCATTGCGTTATTAAAATAAGGATAATCTATTAGAACCTAAATGGGATATATACCTCCTCTATGTCTGTGTATGTATGTATGGGTGCACGCGTTGCGTCTTAACCATGCGCTCGGTAGATGAGAGGGAAAAATTAGGAGGCTGGAGACCGAGGCGAAGGTGGGATGGGGTCGGATAGATGACAAGGGGAAAGGAAACGGAGAGGAATACGAAAGGGCAAGGAAAAACGACAAAGAGTTTGTTTGAGCTAAGCGAGCAGCCTTTGTAGCAGCAGCAGCATTTTACTTTTGCTGTCTCTTCGGTACACACACAGCGACTTTTTCAAATATACACACGGCTCCGCGGGCTCTGCGCATGTTTATAAGCGCGTATGCGAACGAAGGAACAGGCGGTTAGATCAAGCGAACGCTCGTGTTTTGCCTGCTTGCCTTCGAGTCCGCCTGGCGGCGGCGGCATCGTCGGTACAACGATCGCCAGCCACAAATAACAAACATACTGTCGCGGCGAATTCTTAGCCAGCCCAAGTGCTGCTGAATGCCCCCCATCCCCATACACACACACACACAGATGCACACAGATGGGAGCAAGCGGCGGCGGCGGCGCCGGCGCTGAGGGGTGACGCTAGGCTGAGGCAACGTTAGCGACCAACACACGCCGGCTGCTAAAGCAACGGGGCACCATAGCGGTAGGGGTAATAGCAGTAATCGCAGTAGTAGTGTTATTTGTAGTAGTAACAGTAGCAGCAGCAAAAGTAGCAGTTGTAGTGGTAGTAGCAATGATAGCAGAGGCAGCATTAGCAGCAGCACCAGCAGTGGCAACGACGACGACGACGGTCGCCTCTTGTGTACTTTGCGTACGGCTAGCTACGTTCGTTTGGGCACTACTGCACTGCTGTTTGTTCCCCTTGGTCGTCGCTCTCATACTTACTGCTCAATAATTTATCCATCCGGCGGGACAGAGACGCGCACACGACGGTGGCGGGGGTTGGGGGGAGGGGCGAATATGAAGCCGATGAGGGGCAAAAATGGAGGACGCTCGGCGGGGGCAAGGGAGGAGGGCCCCGAGGTTGAACAGGGGCCTGGAAGCGCCAAAAAGGGGACGATTCGGCATGAGGTGGCACGACGCCGAACGAACGCGCTTTCGACACGAGCTTTTTCCCTCTCGCCGTCGCCGTCGTCGCCGCCGCTGCCGACCTCGTCGTCCCGGGAGCCGCTGAAGCGTTAGTTCCCTACGCGCGCGACTCACGACGCGCGGAGCCAGGGTGGCGCGGCAACGACAACAGAGGCGGCAACGAAGAGGTAGCGGCGTTAGCAATAGCAGCAGCAGCAGGAAAATAATCATCATCACCGTTATAATAATCATCATCATCATCACCGTCATACTAACCATCATCATCAGAATAATAGTCATCATCATCACCATGATAAAAATCATCATCACCGTTATAATAATCATCACCACCGTCACCATCATCACTACTATCACCACCATCCTTAGCCGCATCATCAGCAACAGCAGCGGCCGACAGGAGCACTTGTCGGCCTTTTGCTATAATTTTACTGGGGGGGACTGCTTCTCTCCGATTTCCCCCCACTGCCCACCCTTTGGCCCATCGGCCCATCTGCCTGCCTGCCCGCCCGCCCGCTCTGTACAGCAGCCCTTAGTTGGGATGTTCCTATTCTCTTCCCGCCAACCCCAAATGCCCCTTGGTGTCCCCCTGCTGCGGCCCGACGACGACCGACCGCCCGGCCGACCGCAGAGCGTCTCCCGTCTCATTCGTCTTTACCTGAGGAGGACGACGACAACAACAACAACAACAACAACAACAACAACAACAACAACAACAACAACAACAACAACAACAACAACAACAACAACAACGACGACGACGACGACGACAACAACGACGGCGACAACAACAACGGCGACAACGAACTTAAGTCGTTCCCGGCGGGCGCTCCCGCGATCGTTGCCGTTACTGGTGCGACAGCGACGGCGGCAGCTGCAGCTGCTGCTGCTGCCGCTGCTTTGGCTTTTATATTTAATATTCCGACTGTGGAGACAGAGGAGCAGCATCCTTTCTTTTTTCCTCTCCGTGTGTGATTCTTGTTCTCCCATTCCCCTTTGCAGCCAGCCGCCCCGTTCACCGGCAGTGGCGGTGGCAGCGGCACACATTTAGCGATCTTCTCCTTGGACAAATTCAATTCCCTACCCCCTGAGCCTAGACCCCCGACCCTCAGCTCCCGCAGCAATCGCCCAAGACTGCCTGTGGGACAGTTCCTGCTGCTGCTGCTGCTTCTACTACTACCTCCACTACTGGCGTGGTCCAACCTCTTTCACAACATTATGATTAATGCGCATCCAAGGGAAGATACCGCCTTGGCCAAGAGGCTCTGCGCGCGCCAACACAAAATTCCCTTACGACAAACAACGCCGAGAGAAATCGCTGTTTGAAAAACGCACTTGAAACGCTAGGACACACGTGAATAATCGTATATATATATATATATATATATATATATATATATATATATATACGTATATATATATATATTTCCTTACGACAAACAGCGCCGAAAGAAATCGCTATTTGAAAAACGCATGATATATATATACATGTGCATGTTTGTGTGCACGTCTTTCCTGAATATGTATGCAGGAAATTGCGTCGTTTGCATCGGTACCTGAAAAAGGTCTAACAAGGGAGTCGTATAGTCCGGGGTAGTAATGTTGCACATTGATTCAACAAAGCCTATTTAAATTCAGGAAAGAGCCTCCTAACTCAAACACGTATAAAACTTTAATTGATTCTACAGAAAGGTGTACTATGGTGTCTAAAAGTGAAATAATCACAAGCATTGGGCTGAGCTTATCTGTACTTTCTTTGAGTCATTTACGCTAACTTTTTTGCAGACCCGGCTTAGTCGGATCGGCGAGAGTTGTATCACATTAAGTTTGCGTCATACATTCCTGTTACCAGAAAAACTTATAGTCTACGTTATCTTAAAACTTGGTAGAGGTTTGTAAGTTAACCCACGGTGCGTCCTGATAAAAATGCACAACGCTTCCAACCGTCAGCTTGTGAATCAACAGCGCGTGTGCTTATGTTCGGCTAACGACCATAACAAGATTAACAGTCATATATGTGGACAATAGGCAATTTTGGGTCAGAGCAATTTATTCCTTCTATTGGGATAATTGTTGCGATTGTTGTTGGTGTTAATGCTTTTATTGTTGCAGTTCTAAAAATAGTGTTTCCGTTGCAGTCTCTTGCTTCCGTTGTTGTAGCTGTGTGCAAAGCTGACTTTCCTACCATTATGGCTTTGATTTGGCGTTTGGGAATGTGCTGTGCTTCCCGTGGCTTCGATTTATACCTGAGATCCTAAGTAGAGTGCTAAGCGCACTTACTTTGCACATAGTTACAGTATAAGCGATACATTTTCCTTACTTTCTAGCGCAACATAAAGTTTTCCTTGCCACATGAAAAGTGTGTAGGGTACATTGGTTAAATCGGTCGGCGTGGTGCGGGACTAGTTAGTTTAAATACCTGGTTGCGATCCGGCTAAGCGTGTGCCTACTTAACCATGCGCCAAACAAACAATATGACAATTATGTTTATTTCACTCAAATTGAGTATAATATACACTTTAAATGTATCTTCATGAAGCTCTATCCACTTCACGCTTCCGACGAGAGAAGTAGTCCAACGATTTGCAAGCAAACAATATGCCGCATGTGAGCCATGACGCGGCCACTGCCGTCGGCTTACTATAAATCCCAGACGTCGGAGGTTGTTGGATCAAAGATCGAATGATCGGTGAGTGCGGGCAAGCTTATCATTCGGTGTTATAAAGGTGCCCATCGTTTGCCTCGTAAGCGCGACTACGCTAGGGCAGGTCTTGGCCAAGACTCAGCCAAAGGTATGGTTGCGTCCTCGTATTCGTCATCCTTTCCCTCATCATTCTACCTAACGTGGTGAGCAATATATTTCCTTGTATCCGCTGCATATATGTCTAGATTCGGCTTTTGTCACCTCTCTTATTACTCACTGGTCCGTCCGTCCGTGCATCTTGATTGACTGGCAGTTTCTCCCGGCTGTCTTTGATGCCGCGTCATATGTGCCACACAAATCGGACACCCGATCGCTGCCGCTCGTAAGGTCAACGCACATAGTGCCCCGCCAATCGTGGCTAACGCTTAACAGCGTATTACCATAAATAATCTCTTTCAGCCTGGCAGAATGCTAAATACGTGGAGTGATCACGGCGGAACCGAAATACAAAAAAGAGTCATTGTAAGTAAAAAAAAAACAAAGGAAATAAACAAACAGGCAGAACACGGAGAAAGAGAACGAAAGAAACTAAAAAAGAGAGAGTGCCACGGAGCGCTGTATTAGCCGAATGTATACGACAATTACTACAACTCGTCTGTGCCCATGCGTTCCCTCATATTGAACAGCCAACAGAAAGCGTCGATTGGAAACTTACGTGATAGTTTCCATGAAGACCGATTCGTTTAACCGACCCCTCGTCCTTTCTTTCTGCCTCCCCTTTCCGTCGCCGTGGAAAACTCCCTCCGTGATCTAAGGCCTTTCTCCGACGAATTCAGTGACAGCCCACGACAGGGCGACAGCCATAGCCATATTGGCCATATTGACCCGCGCCGACATCGAGTAGCGCGTGTCGAGTTTCGATAGACAGAGAGAGAGGGAGATTAGTTCATCAAATATATGAACAGAAATAATTACGAACACAGAGCGGAAAAGGCGAAAGAGTCTCTTCTATGCATGGTGTCGGTACCGCCGGGAGATGATGACGAGTGTATCATTGATGTAGGTACCACTGTTTACACATCCCGTTCCGTACGTAAAAACAGTGTCGTAGACCAGGCGTAGTACGTAGAAAACGCGTTGTAAAACGGCACCGCAACGAAACCTGCAGCGCTTACGTCGTTTCCTCTAGCTTTTTCTCGTTCTTTCAACCATTCAAATGTAGTACCACTGTTCTCTCTCTCTCCGTAGCTGTCTCACGTCTTTCATTCTTGTTGAGGGCGCTACGCCACCTTCGTAGATGAAGTGACTCTATGTGACGCAATGTAACAGATGTATTATTTCCGACACGTTTATCGACACGTAGTGTGTAGCCATAGCTCAAATGCGACATAATGAACCGTCTAGTTCGTCGGGCTTATGTGCTGCCCACAGTTGTGCCAGCCCTTTTAAAACTACTACGCTGTTCGCATGTTGAACGAGTGAAAACCATAGCATGACCTTTGTAGGTCGCTTAGGTAAGATTTATCTTACTAGTGTATATATATATATATATGCAAACGTTTATATTTATATACTTTTCTTTAACAGAATCAAATAGTCTATTAGCGAGTCTAAGTGTCTATTATTGAACGAGTACAAATTATAGCATGACCTTTGTAGGTCGCTTAGCTAAGATTTATCTTACTAGTATATATATATATATATATATATATATATACACCGAGCAAGATGGCTTAGTGGCAAAACCTTTGCCTTGCATTTAAGAGGACTGGGTTTGAGACTCAGACCGGCCACTCTTAAATTGGTTTGCATGGTTTCCAATTTAGACAAGGTAAATGCCGGAGTGGATTAAAACTAGCCATGACATGAAAAACCCGTAGACGGGCATTAGCCTTACGGAAAATCTTTAAAAAAAAACATAGATATATATTTGCAAACAAGTTTATATGTATATACTATTATTTAACAAAATCGAATTGTCTATTAGCGTCGAACGGGTGAACATATGCCGGAGTATGCCAACTAAAATCGTACCATGTCGTATGTAAATCAGTCGAGATGTAAGCACCAGACAGCTCTGCCCCCTCCGCGATGTGCTCTCTGTTTGTAGACAAAATACGGCTGAAGTGCCAAGTCCGAGACGGAGCGTTACTCAACGAGTCGAGATTGTAAGCATTTATCATGAAAGGGAAACTCTGTACTGGCAATATATTTCTATGCTAGCGACCTTTTCGTGCTAGTGACGGTCGACTCAGTCGGTCAAGTGAGAACACTATTCGTGAACTTTTGTGAAAACTTTACGCCGCAGGTTCATTAGGCGATGTGTCAAAACCACAGAGACATCGGTCCGGCGACGTGCCTAGAAACAAAGTATTTTGCTTGCCTCATCCTGGCGTATCTTAAGGTCGCATCTAACGATGTATCTATACAAATATGAAGCAAGAGCTCAAGCCTACGAACCATCACGACTAAACTTCGCCAATTGTACTTTCGAGAAGATGCAAGGTCCTACCGAGTTTGTGAAGAAACGAATCTTTTTTTCTTAAGAAGCCCATTTCTATCTGAATAAATGTGAATAAACGACACTTTTGCGTAATTCACGAAGAGCCGTTACATGTGCCATGTGTGACAGTGTGGTGCGGTATCTGCTCTAAAGAACTTATTGGACCCTATGTTTTCCGCTCCTTCGTAACCTGGCGAACAGCGAGCGTTATCGCAACATGATCCTCAGTTGCATTTGCCTGCCAAATTTGAGCAAAATAGAGTGAACTCTAGTTCCAACAAAGTGGTGCCACAAGCCGTAAAGCCACCGAGGCAATTCAGCTGTTGAGGATGAAGTGTCTCGGACGGCTAGTCTCGCGTAACGGGGCATTCCCTCGCCGTTAGACCTTCTGTGGGTTTTGTATTTGTTGAAAACTAAGGTGTACGATAATAATCTCACGACTATTCGCGAACTAAAGGCCAACATTAAAGCGTGCATTGATGTAATTAAACCTGATTCATGTGAAAACAAATTGATGTACCGTAAACATTTTGTAAAAAAACAAATATATATATACAGTTGTTAATGTAACTCCCCCGCTATGACGCAAGTGGAGGCACATTTGATTTGGTGATTACAAGTTCCAAGCGCGTGCATTTGTTTGTATGCATTTGCATGCTATTGCGATGCCTGTGTTTCCCTTCAACTGCCAGCTGCTGTGTCAACCTATGCCCCAGAGCCCCGTCATGCCCGAGGAACCATGTCGAAGCTGTCGCTAGGTTGGCATTCTGCTGGCATCTGGCTTCATGCGCACTAACAAATTCATACGACAGAAATATACCCGCACAAACGTAGCAACAACAGCATGTGAAGTCGTTACGAATATGGAATTCACCGATGGCTCAAATTCGTTACGAGTCAAATTTCCATAGTTCTCATCGCGCGCTGCCGCGACCCACGTAAGTAGCTTACGACTTGTGATTGCGAGAAGCAGTGCACGTTCGCTCTACGCCGTCGCACGAGAGCATAATATTAGCCTTAAAAAAAACTTCAGAAACATCTGAAATGTATTAATCCTATTGTCTGCTACAACTGATGAAGCTGACTCGTAAAACAGGGCGTTATTGCAGCGTTTGTACGTGTCTGTGTTTGCATTTAAATATGTGTTGCTCGAATGATTGCACCTGCCAATAACTGGCAGCAGCTTATTTGCGCAATCTTACGTATCGTTCCGTGCTTAAGTCGGGTATGGCTTCTTGATTTTGCTACGTGCAGTCTTCCTTCGAAAATTGATATAGTAGAGTATAGCCTGCATTATCTTAGATTCATGTAATTAACACTCTGTGTACTCCTCGTGGAAGTTCGTATTCGAACAGACCAGGTAATGATAGCCATGAACTATGTGTCTAGTATGAACGTGGCGATTCTCACATGCAAGACCAGACCAGAGGTGGGGATCGCTAAAGATATCCAGGTCTCTAACCTCTAGTCGAACTTATTCAACTTTATTTTCCATAAAGCTTCCAAATAAAGCTTTCAAGTGGTACTGTACACAGCGTCTTCAACCTCAATCGGACTATCTTAACAAGTGATGCACAGCCTGGCATTAGGTACTTAAAGTGGCCCGCACTGATAGGCAAAGTATTAGCTTTGTGTACATTGAGAAACACCTTTCAAGTAAACCAAAGTTTGCCCGTGTAAGGTGTCCCCATACTCTGTCAAGACTATATATCAGCCCTGAAACAATCTTAGGTGGAAGAGTGTCACTGTCGTTGGGACGGACAGTCGTCGGAATACGCCGACCTCTTCGTGCAGAAAGACTAAGGCTGTGCGCACTGTCTCGACAATGTGCGCAGTAAAGGTCGTCCCAGTATAATGGAGCCGATGCCCCAGATACCAAAAAGAGTTGACAAAATCTAAGGATTGGCTGCCGCAATGTATAACGTCTTTGGCAGCCAACCGACCTCTCTTCTGAAGTTTTTCTAATTTCACAGCCTTAGGATTCATGGCGTTCTAAAACTCCTGTTGAATATAGCCGACAAAATCGGCAAGCAGAAGGTGAAAAAGATGCAGCTCAGTGGGTCCCCTTGCAGGGTTCCCACATTTCGCCTTACCCGCAGCACTTCCTACTCACCCTGTACCAATAAGGTGCCCTCATCAAAGAAGCTCGAAATTACGCTTAAAAGAAAGCTTCCAACCCCTGCGTGTCGGAATGAATTCACCAGGAGATGCCGAGGAGCTTTGTCGAAGACTTTCACGCAGTCTATAAAGACTGCATTCAAATGGCCTTCGGGTTTTGCCACAGCTCGTTTAATCTCTGACTCAAGACACAGGTATTCCTTGTGGCCATTAAATTTGGGCAGAATACTTCCACATGGAGTAGCTCCTAATCTAGAGGAGGTATTCTGTGCGCTGCTACCTCTCTTTCGCCCAAACACCAACTTGCACGAAACCAGCCCACGCATCTTCGTCTTCTTTCGAGCCGAGCATCTCTAAGAGTAGGTCTATCATCGTTCTGCTCTACACCTCTAATCGAGGACGGGCTCTTTGCGTCGTGCACTTGAGAGTCCTGCTGGCAAAAACTATGTGATATACATCATTGTGCGTTTCCTGTCGCTTTTCAATTTTCATCGTCCAAAAACTCTTATAACCAGTGAGAACTGGAGTTGGATAGAATAAGTGATCAATATAGTTTGGCGTTGTCGCCTCGGTGTCACCTTGTGAGGTCTCGGCTTAAAGCCGTCGTTCACAGTATCCTCGTTCCGCTTCCTCTTGTCTTTTTTAAGTACCTAATCCCGGTATGAAATATTCTTGTCTATTCGCTTTAGTCAGGGTACGCGAATAGTAGATGCCGTCCTGTACGCTCTAGTAGTTCTTACGGCCAGGAACATCTGCGCCGTGCTTAGCTTTATTTTATTTGTCTTGGTTTCACTAAAGACCCCGTAGAGATGAATTAGTCAGCAACGTACGCTGGTTGTACTGCTCAGGTTTCGGTCAGGCATTGCGTCTGGGTATTTGGTTCGCTTGATTGTCTAAAATTCATACTGATCGTCTGAAAGCGAGCCGTAGCTTGTCTCGATCGCGCTGTTAAGTTGACCGGAGAGTATCGACTCTGCCTCCTTGGAAACCGTTTTAAGGCAGTAGTTGGGGCAGCATGCTGGGGCTGAGATTTCCTTACCGGTTTTGGGATGACTGCCAACCGGACCTAGTTCTGACCAATTGGGAATCAAACACCCGTAAGTCGTCCGGCCCTAAGGCTATTTTTGAGCCGCTTTCTAAAATAAAAATATGTTGAAGGGGTTATTTTTAATTTTGCTGACGTTCAGCGATAACAACAGAGATGCAACTGGCAACTCCGATAAATCACAATCAAGACTAGCGCACTAGTCCCCTGGACCAAGCCGCCACAATTGAGGCGCTTTCTTTGTAGATCGCTTCGAATGCTATGAGTGATATATCCATGTTGTTCACTACGATCGGGTTTCGGTCTCCCCTCGTCTGCGAGGGAAAAAAGTGAGCCACGTGAGTTTGTCGGCGCTCTCATGCCCAGGTTACTCATCACGATGTTGTAGTGTTTTCCCACACGTCTCGTAAGCTGTAATTTTTTATCAATGAATGCTCTGTTAATTCCAGCACCGGAGCTAACTATTTCTTATGGTGATTTTGGGTTCGAGTGCATTTCATAGTATTCCAACCAGAGATCATCTGCCTTTCTCGGCCACTCTTCCTGTCCTAGTTCACTCTCGCATTCATTGCTTTCCCGCGGAATATCGGTTATTGGCGCCGAGCTCCAATGCACATTATCAGTATGTCTGTCATTTATGACTGCTGCTGGTTGCATATATATATATATATATATATATACGTCAAACAGTTTACCATGCTGTTTGCTTACTTTATTTTGCTATGCCTTTGCATACACGAATGCCGAACACTTTATCGCTGGCACCTGGAGGACAATCAATCAGTTCGAACAAACCGGAATGTAAACTCTTGCTACTGCTCCTACTCCTGTCGATAAAGCCACAGTCGTCGCTTGCACTTTCACGATTCCTGCTGATTAATAGCCACGCTACTATGAGGCAGCATTAGCTGCGGCTTGGCACTCGTAGACAACTGCCATGCTGGATGAAATTCTGACAGTGGCAGCAGCGCGTTTTCGACTGTCATCTTCGCACTCATCATGTTACCCAAGTTTGACCCCTGTCTGCATCTTCCTGCCTGTTTGCCCTAATTTCTGCTCAACTGCTAGTTGAAAAAACGAAGCACGAGAAGAAGGAGAATGAAACGAAACCGAAACACAAAATGACGAGCCCATACGAGTATATGTACGTCTGTCCGTATCGGCAGGATGTGTAGCGTTGCCGATGCCATAGTGAGTCGTCGTTGTCGTTGTCGACGTCGTGGTTGCCCCTCCCGTCATCGTTCTTCGCACGCACGCACCTATATAATACGAATGAGGCTCGAAGCGGCGTGTAGAAGACACAAGAACGAGAGCCACGAGCAGGATTGTGCCGCCGTCGCTGGCGCCCCCTCTAAGCGAAGACGAGCACAGGAACAGAACAGACGAGGAAAAGCAAAGAGCGGGCGGGCGAGCTGGCCGGCCGGCCGTCGATGGCAATTTAGGAGCGGCCCGTAGTAGTAGTAGTAGTAGCAGTTGTTGTAGTAGTAAGGGCTTCGAGGGCATACAGGAGATGAAGGGCTGGGGGTGGTTCTATTCATTTCATTCGCTTTCCAATCTCCTCCTCCTTCCCAAGCGCGCCCCGTTGCCCCTGAGGCCGCCGGCGAACAAGCGAACGGAACGGACCGACGAACGAGAGGGGGCCGATATGGAGAGGAGAAGGAACGCAAGGGGGCACCACGCGATGGCGACGACGATGACGACGTTGTTGTCGCCGCCACTGACGTTCCCTACTACTACTAAAACTGTTTCATAGGGTTTGCTACGTTGCAGTGCCCCCCGTTTGCATTCCCAACACCCTCTCTACTAGTCGCGCACGTAGCGAAAACGGCGGGACCGACACGAGCAGCAGCAGCATCAGTAGCAGCAAGAACAGCCCCACCGCCACTACCAGTGAGACCACGACTATTGTTTCCCCCCTGTCCTCGCTATATAAATATGTATTCCCCATTTTTCGTTCTCTAAGCTTTTAATTTGTTATAGCGTGCGTTTCGTCCCGCCGGTGCTGCTGCTGTTCACTACTCTTAGGCCTCATAGGGCCTATGTATGTCTTTCTGTCTGTCTGTGCCAGGGGCTGGTGGGGACCAGTTCCGTCCGATTCTTCTGTTCGTCGTCAGATCTCTCTGTGCCCCCACTCCGCTTCCCCAAAGGGAAGTACGGCTCTCCTTTTCTCTCCCTCCGGCACCGTATAGCAAGAGCGACAGCAGCAGCAGTGGCAGCTTAGCTATGGAACGGACCAACTAACCAAGCCGGTGCTGGTGTTGGCGGTAGTGGAGCTGGTTTCTCGCTGCCGTGCATGGCTAGAGCGGCACGAGCGGAGCCCAGAGAGATAGAAAAGGGAGAAGGAAAAGGAGAGTTTCCTATTTTGATGCCCAATGTCTAGTACATGTGTAGATATGTATGTTTGTGTGTATGCATTTCTCTGTATGGATGTCTCTCTGCGTACGTGTGTATTGCTCTGTGTGTCTGTGTGTACGGCTGAGCTGTATGTGTGTATAAGATAAAATAAACGAATGAGTGGGACATTGTTCCAGAGAGACGAAGAGAAATGAGGAGGAGGAGGAGAAGGAGAGGATAAGCGACAGACAGAAGCAAAGAGAAGACAACAGCCAAGCGAAGAGTTCCAATAGCACGAGGAAAAAGAAAGAAGAAGAACACGAGGAGGTTGAAACCGAAGCACCAGCAGCAGAGGGCGATGCCCGGTGGGGAGTTAACGGGGAAGACGATGACGGCGTCGGCAATGAGGGCGACTAGTCCCGACCGACGAACTAAGCGAAGGGCGAACAAGCTGATGGGGCAGACCTGCGGGGGCAGGGCTAGCGGGCAAACTCAAACGAGCGCGCAATATAAGAACCATTTTTACATTTTCCGTTTGAGTTTCTCTTCCCGTTCCTTTCGGCGCCTGCTACCAGGGCTACTACAGCTTTTACTACTGCTGCTATTGCTGCTGCTGCTACTAATACTGTTACTACGACTTCGGCTACTAAGGCAACTACCACCACCACCACCACTACGGACACCAGCATGACGGCGGCGGTGGCGCTTGTCTGGTCGCCTGTCCGTTAGACTGTTTGTCGGTCCTTCTGTCTGTTAGATTGTTGTTTGTCGGTCGTTCATTCAGAAGGCAAGCAATGACCGGGCTGCCGGCCTCCCGCCGGACTCGCTATTGCTAGACCCCTGGCCCCTTGTCGCTGTTCCTTCGTGCCCTATTGCTACAATTGAGTGGGGACCATACCCTATATATGCGTGCACGTGTGTAAGTACGCGATGGCGGTGGCGGCGGTGGAAGCAAAGTGAGAAAAAGGGAGAGGTCGGAAAATCTTAAAAGGAGAGAATCAGGAAGCGTCTCGTTTTCCTCTCCTTTCATTGAAGGCGAGAGCAAGAGAAAAACTTAGATACATATATACATATCTATTTAAAATGCGAGAGAGGGAGAACGATTGAAGGGGAAAAGGCAAGGCCAGAGAGAGCGCACGACGATCAAGGACAGACTATGAGAACTAGTGGCTGTATCAACAGCGGCACTCATTTATGAGATAGTAGTAGTAGAAGTTGCAGTAGTAGCAGGACTCTTGACATAGAATCTAGCGATAGGCGGAGAAAACGGGCAGGTGATGGGGTGGCCGTCATAGTTGTTATTGGACACTACGGAGAGTAGAGGTTGGCTAAAAGATAAACGGGTAAGATAACAAGCGTGGCAAGTTGAGCGGTCAGCGGTAGCCACGATGAGTAGCGACGGTAGAGCCGAAGTACACAAAGACACAAGAGGCCGCGGACAGTCGCACTGTGGGTGGGGCGGGAAACTATGACGCTAGAAGCACACTAGACGAAGAAGAAGTGGAAGAGGTAGAAAAACGGGAAGAGAACAGTAAATAAATGAAAAGGGAGCAGTAGAAAAATGAGGTGCAGAAGAAGAAAGATGAAGAGCCGGATAGGGAAGGAATGAACCATGAAAAGCAGGAGGAGGAGGAGGAAAATGGAGGATACAGTGGTAGTAACGACGACGGGTTGCAAGGCACAGCAAACTGGAGAGAAGAAGTAGAAGAACAGAAACAAATTGCAAAGTTAAACACTGGCAACACACTTTTGCCCGTCTTGCACAGCCGCCGTCGCCGGAGCCAGAAGAACGACCGAGACTCATTATTGCATTCAGCCAGCGTCTTCTTTTTAAACTTTATCCCTCTTTTCTCGATCTTGATCTTTATCGCTTCGGGTGCAATCTGCAACCCCATTTTTGGTATCCCCCATGCTCCATCTAACGTGCTTGTCGGACTACCCCCTCAGCGTCGTCAAGGTGTCCCTTTCGTCGTCTTCGCCATCGTGCTCCCTGTCGTCGCCGCCGCCGTTCCGTCGTCGCATGTTCATAGTTTCCTTGCTCTTCCCAATCTACGCTACATTTCCTCATGAACGCGCCAGTTTTCGTCGAACGGCGCATAGCCGTGATAAATGAAGACCTTCAAGAGTACGGAGGAACTTACCTCGCTGTCTGATCATTTGCACCTTCTAGATCTATGTTGCCTTCGTTCGGCGTCTCCTCGCCATCCACTGTCATAACATGGCTGTCCTCGGTTGTTTATTCTTTTTCTTTAGGGCCCAGTGGTGATCGGTCCATTGATGTTGTGGGCAGACCAAACGGGGGGTTCCCCCGGCACAAGTGATGACTCGTCTTATGACTCGAACTAACTCATCTACTTTATAAAAGCTTCTAAAAATGTTTTTGAGATATCATTGATGTTTTTTTGTACGATAGATAAGACTTAATAATTCCATAAGGTAAATACCCATGTACAAAAAAAAAACATTTATTAAGTATCCAACCTAATAAGCGCAAGTACAAGAACGAACAAAATAAACATGAATATACATGTTGTTTAGCTGTCTACAAACTCGTTGCGTTCTCTTGAAATGGACTCGTACTAATCTTGCCACTGGCACTACAGCATAATAGTATGCATCACTATGACAGCCGTGAAATGTTTACTATAAAGTAATTTTCAGAATTTATTTAAGCGGTCCCTATGTGTTCCACAAACACCGGCTAGGACATTGCAAGTTGCCCATGAATGGTTCGTCCCTTTACTGTGCACGGAGATCCATCTTTTGCGTAACAACAAATTTAACTCTCTTGACCAACTAAATGTATTCATTTAGCTGTAAATTACAGCCTGCATTCTAAACCTGTATCTGCACTCATTCTAAACCTGTATCGACTTGACCTCGCCTTAAGCCCATTCCCAGTTAACATGTCACTTCTGAATCTTCCTGTCCCGCTCTATAGCGGAAACATGCCGCCATTTTGTATAAACTGGGGTTGACTACTTGGGCAACGGAGCTTGAATTGAGCAAGCAAGCCTACTAGCGGCCCCTCGTCTTTTGCTATTCAGCTTTGGAACATCTTCTTCTAGCCGTCTTTTAATTAGCTTGATAATAATAGGAAATAGAGTGAACATGAGGCATTCCCGTAGACTTCTCTTGTAAATGACGGGAAAAAACAACATTGACGACAAAGACGGCAGACTCAATGCTGTGTTATTATAAAGCGGTCTGAGTTTTTTTTGGCATAGCGTCCTCTAGTTTTTGCAGACATTCGCTTGCCCAACTACCCTTTTAACCGGCATTAATTTTCTCTCCCTCACCTCCTCCCGCCCTGTCTGCACGTCTCCTTCGAAACCGGTCGTTTTGGCGTTTAACGCCCGTTCCCAATCGTGTTCCGTAGGTTCTACCGTGTATGTTTATCGATGTCTAGCGGGCCGGATGGTACACCAGTGTGTTCGTGCGCGCTCTGCCTGCCTGCTTACGCGAGCACGACCAACGCCGAAAGCTGATACGTACGCCAAAGACTGACAACGATGGCAAGACAAGCGGTGGCTGGCGCTCTTGAGGTGATGGGCGCAGGCGGAAGCCGGGGGCAAAAGTCGCACTCGCACAGACAGAAGAGGAAGGCAATTCAAGGATTGTCCGGAGCATCCTTGGCACAACGAGCATCGTAAGCCTGTGACGATCCAGGAGCACTTCGAATCGTCATATTCGGCGTCGTAGTAAAAGTAGTAGCTGTTGGCGACGCTGTTGTTGTTCGTGTTGTTGCTGTTGTTGTTGCAATAGTAGTCGTAGTAGTAGTAGTAGTAATAGTAGTACGAGACCACGCGGTTCGCGACTGACGAAGCTTGCCGTGGTGTCGTTGTCTTCGTCGTCGTCGTTGTTGTCGTTGTTTGTCGCAATTCGCAATTTGCTCTCTAAAAGTGGATGCACCATGCGTGAAAAAGCCAACTTAAAACCCTCGACGCGCTTACGCACATATTCGTCGTCGGCCGTCGTCGTCGTCGTTGTCGTTGTTCCTCATAAAGCACACACTTATTGTGCCCCACAGCGGCACCAGCAGCAGAGCACCGTGCCACCATTTTGCCCCCTTTTGCTTACCCCCAACCCTTTCAACCTATCGCCCTATCATCAGCATATGTCCTCTACCCTATTCCTCGCTTGCTCTCCTATAGAGAGGTTCTAAGCTCTCTTTACAACGACCCGACAACCAGTGAGTAAGAGGGAAAACTAGAAAGGGGGGGGGGGAGAGAGAGATAGGGCGAGATGTAGAGATCTTAGTGTCTCTCGCATTAGCTCTTATACTTCAGTCAGAGCATGGTGGTGCGCCGAAGCTGGTCAACGGAGAAGCCCACCAGTTAGTTCCACCAAAATCTCTATGCGGCAGGAAGCAACGCGGGGAGGGAAGACGGGAAGTAGAACTGTTCGTTGTTATTCTCGTTTTCCTACTTGCTACTAGGTTGATGCAGCCCTTTTTTAGCATTAGTCGTAGTACATAGCAGCAGTAGTCGCAGTGACCGTAGTAGAAATAGTTCTACCAGTCATATTGCAGATGATTAGCAATGATTCAACTTTACACCGGGTTGTGCCCCGGTCCTTGTTGGAATCGCGGTCGGTCTCCTTAGGAGAGGACCCTCCCCCCCATTGCCTCGGCTATTGCTGCAAACCATATTGCTGTAATTTGTCGCGTTCAGCCATCATCTCGTTCCGAGTCTAGCGTATCTGACTGCGTACGGTCCGCTAACAAGGAAGTGCGCAGAGAGCTGACAAAATGGCAGAGTCCCATGTAAGATGCCACAGCTGCCAGTGTCATTAACCATCTATGCAACCATGCATCATCTATGCAAGATATATATATATATATATATATATATATATATATATATATATATATATATATATATATATATATATAAATGCGACATTTCCTATTTAACGTTTAAGGCGGGACATAATATTTGGGCCCATACGTGCGTGTGCACCATTGCAGGCTTACACATACGTTATACATAATATCTTATCTTTACTGCAGTGCCGAACAATCAACCGCGTGGTACTTAGCGCATTGCCGCAAGCAGAACCGACAAATACACTGAGTGCTACAGCCTTCATGAAACTCCCTACGGGAGCATATTAAGGTGATGGAACCCGTGTACGATGTACCTGGTATACACATGCCTGTCATCGCAGGATGATATATAAGCAGCATAATGCAGAAAGCAACAATCAGTTTAATCTATATATACTCATTCGAGTTAATTAAGTCATAACATATTATATACAGTTATACACATTTAAATGCAGGAATATACTATTAATAAATGCAAAACGTGGTTTATTGATGAAGTGCTTTTAATGAAGCTTTAGCTTTTATTCACAATTAAATCTTGTCTCGCGACGTTGTCATCCGTGAAGTTAAAAGCATCAATGTTCTCGAGAAAGCAGCTCGAAAATACCGAGCAGTGTTGTTCGTTGTCGATGTTCCTGGTGTTTGGTGAGACTCGCGCAACCCACCGCGCTGGTCTGCAACGAGACGAATAGATCCGTTACGGCATCGATCATCATCATGAAAATGCCCCATTAAATCCAATTGCACACAATTGTAGAATAACGGCAGAGTGTTTCTCCGAACAATTATTGTATTATATGTCCCGTCTAAGTGCAAAAGAGCATACAAATACGCCCACGTATATATTCAGGCATATATGTAAATACATGTTCATATATGTGTCTGTGTACCTCTATTCAAGGGTCATGTATGCCTAAGTATAGAATGTTTTTAACAAAATGTTTAACATCTGAATATAATTAGAACATACATCAGGTCTGTCGCGACTTCACAGACTTCGTGTAACTCTCCACGAGAATGTGTTGTTTACTTTCACTGATCGCGCAACGTGCAGTGATCTGGGATTCACTCTACTTCGCAGTTCATTATCTATATATTTAAACATGGTCTGATCAGTCCAGAGACAGCACAATTTTTTATACAGCGACATATCACCTTGTTCGTGTAACGTACGTTTTGGCACCCGAGATACGCTTTCACGAGGAATATTATGATAAATTTGGTCTGTACTATCTCAATGGCATATACAATTGTTGCCATATAAAGAGCCCAAATCTGGCTGCAGTAGAGGAATTTGGGTGAGACTAGAATTCTGTACAAATTCACATAGAAATGTATATATATATATATATATATATATATATAGATAATATATATATATATATATATATATATATATATATATATATATATACGATACATCGAATGCCCTACGCTTGTCTTAAATCATACATCGTTTGTTTACGGTCGCGCGGCGGCACGCCAAAGCCTGTGAGTGGCTAGCTGTGATAACGGCCTAGTTGTACGTTATTACTATGGACGATTGTGCGATAGGCTAGACAGGCTCATATAAAGGCATGAATCCGCGTGTTCAATCAGTGCGCGGCCCTTGCCCTTTTGTGTGCTTTTCTCCGTTTTGTTGCCCGTTCTTTGAATTTCCTTTTATTCCTCTACGTCACTGGTCGCTGTTCTTATCAATACGCACCTCGACTTCTTTAATGTCCACTCGCTCTCTCTTTCGTCTTCTACAAGACTCTTTCTGCCTTGAGAGAGTGGCAACGTAGCGCTAATTAGTTCCCGTACTGCTGTTGCTGCTACTGTAGTGTGGTTCATTTCTCCAGGTAGTCAGGCAAGCTTGTGGCGGAGGTGGCAGCATTTAGCCAATCTGCGCTCCACCGGCGCGCGTTCGACCCAACGACTAGAGATGGCCGCCGGAAATCAAAACAGCCAGTGTACCGGCGGCCGACCAAGTAGTGTTCCGGTGTCGCCATAGACCGATCGTAGACCGTCCTTGCGTCGCGTGTCCTCGTTTGGCGCACGTCAACGAAACAAAGTCTAGTCGGCTAAGTCTCGGCGGTAACCACTGACTGACCACGGCATAGATTATGTGTAACCAACGACAACGACGACGACGGCGAAGCAAATGAGCAGCAATAACAATCTAGGAGGATCTAGGACTTCAGGAAGTTCAGCCAGTTTGGATGCGCCTGTGTGTATGTGCGTGTAGCTGGCCCACAAACCAGTTGTGTCTGAAGGAAACAACAAGTGGCTGCGTCATACTGCAAACTATTACTACAACCACAACAACAACTACTACTACTACTACTACTAGAACCAGTACCACTGTGAGTACTACTATTAGCACCAGTACTTGTGAGTAGTCGTTGTACAAGTCGTCAATTTATCGACTGTTGTACTCTCGCAAGTACCCCCATGAGAAGCACTAGCGTACATATATTGGTTTTTATAAGACCGTCTTCTCCGGACGGCAAATTTATTTAAGTTCAATAACTCTTTATTAAGCTTTTAATTTCCATTATTACATAAATTTAAACAATTATAACTATTCAGGTAATTTTGCAGAAAAGGCTATCGCCCGTATCTGCCCGCTCTTGAATTGTTTATTTATATATAAAGAGAACTGTATTGACATACATATATATATATATATATATATATATATATATATATATATATATATATATATATATATATATATACAAGATTGCTCAATCACTTCTTATCAGTTTAGATGCGTATACAGCCTGACTTGTGATTTTAGGTATTGACTCGCAGATTGCACATGAAGTTAAATAGAGATAAACAGATAGACGAAGAAATTATATATATATATATATAAGGCGTAAGGCGTTCGACATGATGAGTCATGACTCCGTCCTCTGGTTACTCAGGACTCGCGGATACCCGGAGGTATTCATTAATTATATCGAACGCTTGTACCTCTCATCTAAAACTCTCATAGAATTTAGACAAGAATGTCGCACATTTCGGCCAACTCGGGGTGTTAGGCAGGGAGATCCTCTGTCCCCTCTTTTATTTAATCTAGTTCTCGATGACATTCTTTCAAACTTAGACAAAACTAATATCGGGTACCAACTTACTGATGACTTCCGGCTTATGGGCTTAGCCTTTGCGGATAATTTCATCCTCCTAGCTTCGACGAAATCTACTCTCCAACGGCTCCTTAATATTGCGGACCCTCTTTTGAAAGCGCGAGGCTTGAAATTAATACTAATAAAAGCTTTACTATATCTCACCCATTTAATAGGAAGGAGGGCAAAGGTTTTATTAATACCGTGCTAGAATTTAACGTTGGAGAGCGGCAATTGCCAGGTAAAGGTATGAGCGATCAATGGAGATATCTAGGAGTCGATTTTGACAGCAATAGCAGAGTTGACTCCACCAAGGATATATTCCTTAAGTTACTCAACAGACTCACGATAGCTCCCCTTAAACCCCACCAACGACTCATATATTTGAAAGACTTTCTCATTCCCCGCCTTCTAAACTGGTTTCCGGTCCCAGACCATCTCACGCACTCCTTAGCGACCTAGACAAAGAGATCAGAAAGGTTGTTAAGTCCAAATAGCTTAAGCTCGAAAACTCGGTGCCGAACGCCTACCTATGCGCACACAGCACACGGCGGTCTGGACATTCCCTGCCTACAAACATTTATCCCCAGACTCCGTCTCTCCCGATTGACAGCACTACAACACTCTACGCACCCTGGTGTCCAATAGATGCTAACCACCGAGCACTTCAAAAAATACCTTGCAAAGACAAGACTTTTCTGCGAGCGCCTGCGAACCTTGACGACGTCTGTGATCGTGTGGCGCGTCTTCTTCGCGAGAGGGGTCATGAGGTGGTTCGTGAGCGAGTATTCCGTCGGCCGGGCGCACCGGGTCTAAAGCCCGACCTCGTAATACCAACACCTACCGAGGTCTGGGTTTTAGGTGCCGAGGTTTGCGGCCCGAATAGAGCAAAAGCGCGGCAGAACAAGATAACCAAATATGATGTCGAGTTCCTAAGAGCGGCGCTCGACCGGGCCGGCAAAAACCTTGCAGATTCGGATCCATCACTATTTCGTTGAGTGGTGTATGGGACTCCGAATCTGCAAGTACGCTCTTGGGGCTCGGCGTCACAAAGAGGAATCTTATGGATCTTACCATCTTAACGTTGCAAGGGACCTTGAGGATATACCGCTTGCACCGAATCCATAAGAGCGGGGTGCTACCACCAAGCAAGGGCACGGACAGCTGATTCTTAACCTCACGTGACAACTTTTTACCACAATTTTTATTAAGGCGAGCACTGCCGAGTTTGCAAACGTATATATGTTTAATAAATCATCACAGTATTTTCTATATATATATATATATATATATATATATATATGACTTAAACGCAGGTGGATACGCATATGTGGCAATCGGAGTGAGCAGGAATTTGTTGTAGAGCATTGTTTTCCTACCGTCGTTATAATTATCAGCATTGCCACAAACAAAAAACAACCCACCTTATTTTCATTGTCATCATGGTGGTGCCATTATAATCCTCTCTTGCCATTTCATCTCTTGGTATTTCACAAGCAGGCGAAGCGCTGGGAAAAGCAGTGGTGGCTTCCCACCGGCCGCGTACAGCGCACCCTTTTGCCTTTGAGCGCGTCTCTAAATGCTTCATTCTCGAATCGAGCCCAATTCCTCTTCCTTAGCCATATCGGCTTCAGCAGGCTGCCAGACTTTGTCTGTCTGTCTGCCTGTTTGTGTATCTACCCGTCTTGGTGGAACGATCGAGACGACTGAGCCCGACGGACTGGTGCGGCTGCTTGTCGGGAATTTGCGCGATTTGTAATTGTAATAATAAAACCTCAAAATTAGACTCCTCACCACTCCTTCGAGACTCTCCACCGTCTGTTCGGGCTCTTGTTGCTCTCGCTTGCTCGCTCGTTCTCTTAGAAGACGGCGTCCTTACACACTCTGGTGAGGAGAACGAGAAGGATCGAACAGTCACGATGGAAGTCGGGTGGGGCGTGTCGCAGCAGGCCCGATCGCGGGCTCCGGCGAAGAGGGCGGAAGGCTGAAAGGCAATACTCGCTCATTCTTCCACCCCCTCCGGCCCTTCCTTGACAGTCGACGCCTGGATGGAATAGACCACTACCACTACAACAACTTTAACTACTGCTCCTCTCGCAAGTGTGGCCCATTGGCCATTACACTTTTGCTTCTTTGTTATTATGGTCATTTTAGTTGTAGTGGTGGTGGTGATGGTGGTGGCAGAGGGGGAGGCGGAGGGAAAGGGGTCACCGTCAAGAAAATCAAACAAGCCGAAATAGTGGTCCAAGTGGTCGACCTACTCGAAACACCTGGACGTGGTTGGCGGCTAGAGTGATTGTTGTGATGGATGTAGTTAATGCAGTAGTGTGAGCGGGAATGGTAGTAATACTAGCTGTAGTAGCTGCAATAGTAGTTGCTGCTGATATCCACGGTCGGTCGGTCGCTGCAGGAGTAACGCTGCTGTAGTCGTCGCCATCGTAGTAGTATTAGTCGTCGTAGTAGCAATAGTAATTGTGCTAGCAGCAGCAGCAGCCGTAGCAGCATCACCCGTTGTAGTAATCATATATCTGTGCTCGTTGGCGCTCGCTGCCGCGCGCCTCCTTGCGGCTCGCCGACTTGCCACGAGAACGCGTGCCGACCGATCGCGTTCGTTTCCAACTCGCTCCAAAGTACCCCCCTGCCCCCCCCTTCCCCGAAACGTCCTAAACCCCTCATCGTTGCCGCTCGTGATGAGGGAAAGAGGAAGAGCGTTGCCGCATGCCTTTACAGCAGCAGCAGAAGGGGCACATACAACTAGCCCCTCATTGCTGCTTCTGGAGCAGCCACCACCACCACCACCGCCGCTACCGGCGTAGCCGCTCAATTTTTGAAGAAGAACAACAAAAAATTCGAACCGGGGGGGGCGGCGGGGGGCGCGGCGACGGCAAACGGCCGGTTGGCCGGGCGGGCTTGGGTGGTGGCGCGGGGGGGGGGGGGTGCGAGCATTGGTGACGTCATAGTCACGTGGTGCGCGAGAGCGGGAGCCATTGGCGCGCGCTTTTAATTGTATCTGGAGGGATGGAGCCTTCATGGGCCCGCCGAATGAAGGCGGGCCGCTACGACCACCACCACCGCTACGACCATCGCCGCTGCTCCTGCAGCAGCAGCAGCAGCACAAGCCGCCGCTACTGCTGCTGCCGCCGCCGCCGCCAGCGAACTCGAGCGCGCGCTCCATCATGGGAGAGGGTGCCCCATGTCGTCCCGACGCGGCCGAGCGCAGGCCGAGCGCCGCGCGGCGCCACGGCCTGAGCGCGCGCGCGCCTGAGAGCGCGGGGAGATTCTCTTTGAGATGTGGCCGCCGAGTGTGCATGTGTATGAGAGTGTATATATGAGATATACACACACACACATATATATGTGTGTACGTCTGTATGAATGTCAGTCGGTCGGTCGGTCGGTCTGCCTGTCTGTATGCCTGTCTGTCTGTCTGTCCGTCGAGATGTATGTAGGTACGTATGTATGGGCGCGTATTGTACTGCTGCTGCTGCTGCTACGGCCGCCGCCGACGACGACGATTCGACTGCTGGCTGGCGGCCTAGTACCCCCTAGCGCCCAAGCCCTAGCATAGAGTCGGTGCTGCTGCTTCTCCCGCGGCCGCCCCTACCGTCAGCAGCACCACAACTGCCATCACCATTGCTAGCACTGCTGCTGCTGCTGCTAGCCCGTATGTATTTCTAAATAAAATATTATTACGGCTCTACCGGCGGCGGCGGCGGCAGCGGGAGCGGTGCCGTCGCCATCCGCTTGCATGGTTCGGTTCGTCAGTATGCGCGTGGACCCTGAGCGAGTTAGACGGTCGTGGTCGTCGTCGTTGTTCGTTTGTTCTCTCGGTAAATTAACGGCCGACAGACCGATAGACATACAGACAGACATACAGTTAGTCAGTCATCTGTCAGCGCATCGGTCAAACAGTTAGCCAAACAACAACAACAACAAGAGCAACAAGAGCAGCAGCAGTTGCGAGCCAACATCGAGATCATTAGAGACAATCGACAAAAAGAGCATGCCTGCCATTTGCAAGACCGCAACCAACGACCACAAGTAGAGCACCTGTGCATGCATCCTACCTGCCTTGTCTGGTTGGGTGCGGGTGCCACCTTGAGCTTGGCACCGAACTGTGCCAACGGACCGGGACGGGACCGGCACAAGGACGTGCCCCGACGAAGAGGTGCCGGCCGGCCCTCTGACTGTCCGTCCGTCTGATCCCCTCTTCGCAATCAGAAGCCCCTATCGTGCGTACGGGCGTATTCTTACCCTACCATTTTCGCCTTCTCTATCGCTTTCTCTCTCTTTGCTCTCTTTAATGCTTTGTCGAGTTTTCTCTCTATTTCCCTTTACTCTGTCGGTTGCCCCGTCGCCCGCTCGCTCGCCCGCCCGCTGAAATGTCTTCTTCCTTTCTTGTCATTGCTGTTAACATGCGTGGTGCCATTACAGCCGGCATCGTCGTGCATGCACGACAGCTGTAATGCGGCTGCACACGGCTGCGAACGCGTACGTTGAAAAATGCCCCTGGACAACAAACGCCTGCGACTTAATGTGAACAAGTGACCACGTGCATAAAGTTTGCCTTCTTAAGAACAGACGCCGTCTCTCCTCGCCCGGCTCGGGCGGCTGAAGAACAACGTGGTGTTGAATAGCACGCGTCAGCTGGGCTGACCGAAGAACCAAGTTGGAAAACTCTCGCGCACGCTACCTTGTCTTAAGAGACGAGTTTCTTCCGTTTCTTCGACGTCCTCAACCTCATCTGTGATGGTGACCGTAAGTCTTAAACGACCCTTCGAATTCCGATTGCCTATAGCGCGTAGCTTCCTATGAATGCTTTGCGGTTGCGTTGGTCCTTTTTTTCGACACAACGGAGCCTAGTCGCGGGGAGTTATCCTCCTGATGGTTCGGAGAGAGTAGCCGCCGCCAGCATCGTTGTACAAGAAGCACAGCGGCTGTGTAGAGTGTGCTCTTTGTAACTGGTGGAAGCATCGGCCTATTCGGGTGGTAAGCAAAGCAACTCCGTCGTCGAAGCGTGTGGCACGCTACGGGCGGTTAAGCGAGTAGCGTCACCACCCTCAAGCTTGGCAGCTAACCCGATGTCACCACTGCTCTGCTTCTGGAATAACTGCCCGCAGGAACATTGTGCGTTTTGTTTTGCTTTAACGAGACTCTGGAAGTTCTGCGTGTTGATCAAATACTTCTTAAGATGGTCAACACCATAAGTTCCGAGTAGCAAGGACGCTGGAGAGGTCTACGTCCACCTCAAAAGTGTATTGCTTTGTAGATGATCTCTGCCATTTCTGCCAACTCAATCAAGATTTGTAGATATATAAACTTATACACGAGGAGACGCTCGATTTTAGAAACGTTATTATGCCGTTTAACCATCGAGAAAGGAAGGAGCTGCCCAATTTAAGGCTGCTGCGTCGGGTGTACACGTGGCAACGATGTTACCCATACTATCTTATGCAACTTCGTTTGCGGACAGCCCGTCGCGGACAAGGCCAGCAGAGGCTCAGCTTAAACTTTCTCTCTTGCTCAGAGCTCCACTTTGTCTGAGGAACGTCGATACGTAAAGCAAAATAGCGCACTTATAGGGCAAGGCAAAGTCCTTGAATGGGCTGTAAGCCGTTAACGATTGTCCTAAAAGAACTCGTTGGCCGATGAACGCTCTATCCACTGCACAGCGCACACTAAGTAATTTCTAAAGGCAAGCCGGTTACGATCTCCGAACGTCCAAGGGCACCCGAATACGAGACACATTTTATCGCCCAACGCGCGCCCCCTGATGTTAACTATCATAGCGTGTATGCCATCTGGCAAGCAACCGATGCCTCTGTATCGTGTGTTGAAAACATCCTCTTTATGCAAAAGACTCTTTGCTTCTCCGTCCTTCGACGATCAGCTAATTGGTAAAATTGTCGATTTGCACGTGGTGAATACTCTAAATGAAGCTGCGTCATGAAAGGCAACAGACCGACTTTCTTTGCCTACTTCGAAAAGCGAAATCGAAGGTGTTTGCCCGGCACATAGCCCAGAAGGCCGCTTGTCGAAGAACGCAAAACCTCTTGTTGGACGCAAACTCTGGTGTATGTGTGTGCATTTTTGTGGGAAGAAAGCAAATGCACTTATCGAGGTTGCTTACAGCCTCCTAAGTATCAAACCCCGGCTATCGCTATCCAGGGCAAGTTACTTCGTACGTCGTTCTTTGTTTGTTTACGACCACGCGCTAACCGCTCAGCATTTCTACATGTTGTACGTTCGGTTGTGGTTTGCCGCTCAGAGACTTGTGGCATCTTGTGCTTCGCTGGGGCTCTAACTGAGCGTTCAACTTCTTGCGTACTTTACAATGAATACTAATGCAGTACACTCAATAGCATTATGCTGCCTATTCCTGTACTAATAGACCTAGTACCTGTAAGCTAGGTCGGCGTGACAGATGATGCAGCTGGACCATATGTGTACTGTTACAAGAGCCTATACCCAAATTTAAAAAAAAATAACTCGTAGTTGAAGAATATGAGTTCGTCAACTAAAGAGCTCTATGAGCATGCGACAGATTACTGGCAGCTTCTTAAAGCTTGACCCCGTGTACCCGATTCTTGTCTCCCAATATATTCGAGACAATTGCTGACAGAAACTATCGACCTTTATGTGCTGTTAAAGGACCACAATCAAGGAAATGAGCTCTAGGATTCTTCAGGAATTATCGTTTAACGAGGAAGTGTGTCTATGCTTGATTCACGCAAATGCTGGTTATAAAACAGGCAATAAGAGCGCATCAGTGGTCAGACACCTTGTCGCGAAGAGGCGCGTAATGGGCGAATGTCAAGGATCTGGTTGCATAACGAGAAGATTTAGATCAACAAATAAGCATGGGTAATATCGCAGCGAAACTGTTTAGGTTTAACTTGAACGATAGGTCTACATTTCGGCATGGCATCGTACAGTGAAGTATTAGGTGTGGTACACAACCTACAAGACTTACTCATCACCTCATTTGCAATTTTTCATACTTTTTGTGTCCCTGCGACCCAAAAAGAAGAGGTGCCAACTGTCAACTTTTTTACGAAAGCAACCAAGCTGTGCCTAGGTGAGATCCGCTGTTTAATGAAGAGTATGGCGGTGTAGTAAAAATGCGCGCTAGCGAGCTAGGACGACAACAAGTATCACTCAATAATAGTATCACGCTAGTGCTGCGGTAAATGTCAAGTAACCACCCTAGAGTAGTTTACGCTTCATTGTTCTCTCTCACCTCTCATGTTACCCTTTACGTAGTGCATGCGCTGTGTATCGTCTGGAGCAGGCTCGAATGGGCGAGATAAATCTGACTTCTACCAAAAAAAATCCGACATAGAAGTTGTGGATGTGGGTTGGTTTGATCCAAGTCAATACGAGTACTTAACCCAGGCTAAGTACATCAATTGCTTCAAGCAGATATGTGATGTGCTGCTGCACACAGGCACCAAGTGACTATTATTGAGTGTTCCCACTGGAACCCCGTCAAAAGTTATACTAAAGTTATGCGAAAAAGCTATTTTAACTGGTATTTCGGTTCTGATTATAAACGCAACGACAAGTACTTTTACACAAGCAAGTACAAACGAACCCCAGCGTCGACCCAACACAACCGCCAGAAAGTGCACACATCGTCTAAGCGCACTATAATTGTCATATACCACAGTTGCATACGTTTCGTGTCGACGACTACGTGTAAGCGTAGAAATGGCCAGTTTTGCGTGGCCCTCAATGCCAGCTAGCTGTACGCAGCTTGTATGTAATAGTAGGGCAACGTTGACCTAGGTTGGCTACTGTAAACGCCAGCACGGATAAATAGAGAAGAAAGAGTTTAAAGAGCCAATTTATTAAACACCAAATACAACTTCAAACCGATTTGTTCTAAAGAAGTATGCAGTGCATGAAATTTTTTTCTGTCGTATTCCTAATAAGTTAATGGTAATTCCTAACGTATTAAGCTCAACATTAGTAGCCTGGCGTGGACCGCCTGCTGTCTGACGCGGTTTGGAACGTGCCATTCAATGCCTGGAACGTGCCACCACAATGTTCTTTAAACACCGGCTGAAGGTGTCTGTCGGTCGGCCTCGAATCTCCTAGCACGATGAGGCACACGATCTCCTAGCACGATGACGTTGTAGGCTGCGCGCAAACTCGGAAAAGTGTCGTTTTGAATTACGGCGCGCATTTCACATCCAAACGGAACACACCCGTGTTTCTCAATTTTGCCGGCTCTCTCGTAGCCAGCTTGTTTGCCTTTCTGCAGTCACCCATGCTGGCTCTCTTGCGTTGGACATACACGCATCTGCGCTGAAGCAACAGCCGCAGACACGTGCTCTATGCCGAGTTCAAGCTAGTCTTACTCCTCGACCTTCTTCAGACCCTCCGCAAAGTCCAACGCGGCGCCCTAGCCGTACTTTACAATCACTGAATAATCAGATACTATTTCCTTTAAACGACTGTACTGTTCTCGGGTGGAAAGACAGTACAAGCAACGATTCACAGTACTTCCTCCGTCCTCGGCAGCGGACGTCTTGTCGTTCACTACGATTTTCACCGTCGAGGGTTAACACGAGCTCACAAGACGAAGTACCACGGTCGCAACAGCAGCTCCAATAGCAGCAGTCTGAGATGGGAATACGTGGGATGATACCAAAGCAATCCAAAGCGGAAGATATGCCAAAAGACAACATGGCTTCACATGACAACGCAGCGTCTGGTGGATTCCCTAATAAACACAAGACTGTAAGAAACCGAGCGACACACGCGTGTAAGTGTATCATAGATATGACAGCTGAGAGGAGCAACAAAGAAAGATATATATATATATATATATATATATATATATATATATGTAGAGTGAGGTAGAGAGAGAGCGCCTGAAAGAGAATAACGAAAACAACGGATACCGTCAAGGCGCCCATATCGCAATTAAAAGTGACGTACTGTATCGCAGGAAACACTGCTAGCCGAATGCATAGGTGTTTGCATTCGGCTACCACACTGTAAACGTATACAAAGCTGCAATTTCAACTATAGCATATATATTTAATGCCAAAATTTGGATTTAAACATAAATTCGATATGTGGGAACTATGAACGGAGCAAACATCGAAAAAATGTAACCATCGACTTTGCTGCCACGTTTGGGCCCTTTGAACAACATTTTTATTTTACAATACAGCTTGCAAGTATTACTATTCGGTATGCGAAATGTTGTTGAATCTTAGTGATACAGCGTTTAACCGCATCCTTTAAGGCCTGGAGAGCCGTGGCTTTGTTGACATAAACTTTTGACGTCCAAAAATACAGAGAAAGTAGTTCAAAGGCGCTAAATGGCGCCGTGTAGGCGGCTACATCTGGTCGCCTAAAGGGAATATTGTACGACCAGGGAATACTTTGTGCAATAATGCAATTGTTTCATGTGGTGTGTGGCCAGTGGCACCGTTTTAATGGAACCGCATGTCTTGAGATGCATTCTAGCGAGTTGAAAAACCAGGGTTATTATGTCCTGATATTGCTTGTCATGGACTATATGTGCAATCCTGGCGGGGTCTTCGGCGGAAAATAGACCTGCCCAAAATCTGGCCGAAACAGTGACATGTTCGAAGCGCTTCTTCTCGTGTTCCGCATGTGGGCTTTCGCCACTTCAAATGCGACAATTTTGCTTGCTTATGAAGCTGATAATATGAACACAAGCCTTATCGCTCAAGACCATTTTGTTGGAAAACTCACCGTTCACTTGTTGACGTCCAACTGATAAATTCGTTTTGCTGTGCATGGTCTGTAGGCTGAAACTGTTGACTCAGCTGGATTCTTTAAGCATGAAGACGCAAATACTTTGCGAGAATGAGCTGCATAGTGCTTCTTAGAATGTTGCAATTTTGCACCGATGCCTATCGATACTCATTGACTCGCAGCTATATTCTGACAAACAGAAATTTTTCTGTTAAACGACCTGGGAAAGTATGATAAGTTTGATATCAATATTTGAGCTAGTCTCCTAGAATCCTTCGGAGTACAAAACCGAAGTCTGTCATAGTGTGTTCCCGTCATTTTATATAATTTAATGTATTTCACAATTGATTTATATATATATATATATTTATATATATCATTGCAACAATCTATTTTCTCAAGACTCCTTAGTGGCTGTATCTTGTGTACGTACGACGACTGGCGCATCACGTTCCATAGGCCCCTGGTAAAGTAGTGCACATCTTCATAAGCAATCGTTTGGCTTCCGCCTCTTTACCTTGTCATTACCGCAAAAATTGCTAGAAAGACTGGTGACTTCAGCTTTATTCTAATGTTTTCACTGCTGGCCCGTATCCTGCTAGCGGAAACACCAATCGACACCTTGCCAAACGCGGCAGACCGGAGAGAGCATCCCTCGAGTTGTGCAAACTTTGCGAGTGAGAAATGCCTCAGATGCCAGACCTTACGAAGGTTGTAAGCCAACATTTTAACTCACATTTAAGCTCAACGAATCGCACTACAACCCCGAGGGACAGCCTTCAAACATTCCTCACCTCCGACTACGCAGACGCAATTGCTGCCCAGCAATTGTCAGCGATGTGTCGTGAAAAGGTCGTTCCCATATAGTTGACCCTGATACCTATATATGGAAACAAACTGGCAAACTCTAGGTTGGCCGCTGCAGGATACTCGTGTCTGCCCTAGCCCATCAACCCTTTTCAGGGCTTGATCCTAAGTCCCCTGCTCTGGAACCTAGCGTACAATGACGTTTTCCGCCCGGATAACCTTCCACAAGGGGTGGAGATGATCGCGTACGCGGATGATCTGGCCATCACATTTCAAGCAAAAAGTGCAGGAGAATTGGAACTCCAAAAAACTAGAGTCTACAAGAAGATGAATAGATAAAGCCGGCCCAGCAATCGTTCTGAAAAAAATCGAGACCATACTGCTAACGGAAAGGAAGAAGAGAACTAAACCATTACCTCACGCTGATCGTTACGGGACATGGGAACTTGCAGTCCTACCTCTTTCGAATTGAAAAGGCTTCCTCAGCGAGCTGCGTTTACTGCCAGGAAAACAACGGAGGATGACTCAACCCACACACTTCTAAAGTGCCAGGTACTGGAACAGGTAGAGCCAAAGCTGCAAAACTCAGGAACATTTGGACTAGTGAGGGAGACGAAAGAGGAGCAAATATTTTAGAATCCCCCAGAGGAACCCTTAAGGCGTTCATAGGCTACATATGCGGCACGACTTCCGGGTGGAAACTAGGAAGAGCTATGGCTACGGAGGTACTGATGAAAGAGAAAGCAGGGCAAGACTTCCGCCTACTGTACTTGAAGATCACATGAGTCTGAACGACGCGGCTTTGCAAGTGTTAGTATAATACACGTTGAACGTTGGGGAAACCTGTGAGTGCCCCGGCCAAATGATCCGAGTGGCACTCGCCACTTCTCCTGCTGGCCCATAGCACTGTTCTATGGAGATCTGGGCCATCAGAAGCTGGAGTTTAAAGGGGGAGGTGCTTTTAGTGGGTATGGGTCTCAGCGGGCTTATATACATCCGCTGGGTTCAAGTCCCACATTGCTCGAGATGGGAAGTGGGACCTTCTCCTTTCCCTACTCGCAGCAATAGTGCGTAAGAGTATTTAACCCCCCTCCATAAAAAAATTCAACGCTTTTGCCGAAATTGAGTGCTCTCGTTTTCCGTGAATTTACTTGCCCATTTTTGTTCAGTTTCGCCGATAAAACGTCAGATGACGATGAGGTCTCCGTATGCAACTACAACGTCATTCGCATACACTATGATCTGAATATCTGCGTTTCTAAAATCTTCCCGCACACGGCGGGCTAGATCAACAATAAGCAGGGCGTACGTAAGGTTCATGTTTCTAGCTAGAGGTGGTCCTCAGCAGAGAAGCTGAACACCACTATAGAACCACCCACTCCAGCTTGCTAAAACAAGTCAACCAAGAGATGGCGCAGGGCTCTATGGAAGGTCGTTACACATTTGATGAGAACTGAAGTTAGTAATAGAAAACAACCTCTGGGTTTTGCCAAACCACGCTCAACGTCAGACTGGACTACGTATCAAACCTTAGTGGTACCAAGGTGGACTCATTCCTCTCACGTAAAGTGGACTTATGTCTCACGTATGAATGCCATTTCATGAAAGAGGTGTTGACTTTTTGCAGAGCGTGCAGAATAAATTTGCGAAACGAGTTGCTCGACGGCGTTGTCTACCACGCGATCGTATCATCACATTGCCTAGTATTATTTTTTGTGGAGGAGGGTTAAATGCAGTTACGCACTACTGCTACGAGAAGAAGTTTCCATCTCGAGCTGTGTGGGACTCGACCCCAGCGGATGGATGTTACGCCGCTGAGACCCATACCCACTAAACGCACCTGCCCCCTTAAACTTCACTCTCTGATGGCCCAGATCTTCATAGAACAGTGCTATGGGCCATCAAGAGAAGTGGCAAGTGCCCTATCGGATCAATTGGCCGGGGTCACTCACGGGTTCCCCCACCTGTCAAGCACACTTTGTCCCAGCCTTTGCAAACCCGTTTGATTCAAAGTTGCGCTTTCTTCAGCCGTGCTGGCGTCAAAAGATTCTGTCTCTCCTTGCATCTTCTGTGCTTTGGTGTTAGCACTTTCCGTGCAACTTCCGCTCCCAATTCCCACGTTTGGGTCGAACACAGGATGTATTCCACGAACTCTTTTATACCATTTCGCGGGGGTCCTGTACTTCGGGATAGGTAAGTCCCGCTCTGGACTATCTCTCACGAATCTGTCTAATTGCCATAGTTCTGGCCTCTTCCCATGCCTGGCACCTGAGAAGTGTGTGTTGTGGGGTGTCTTTCACGGCTTCGTTGCAAAAAAGGCATGTTTCTGATGGGGCCTTCCTTATTAGGTAAAGGTATGACTGGAAGTTGCCATGTTTCGTGAGATCCTGCGTTAGGTAGAAGGTTAAGTCCCCTCCCGGCCTTGCTATCCACGCTCGTATGTTTAGCAGCAGAGCTGCGTTTGTGCTGACCGCTATGTAGCCTTGTATTACCCTAAGGGCTGCAATCCGCTGTGTTTTGCGCAGGATTAACTTTGCTTTTTTTGACTTAAGAGTCGTTCTGGCCCAAACGGCAGCTCCGAAGAACGCGATTGACTCCGCTACCGTCATCAGTAGTTTCCTTATACGAGCCCGCGGTCCATGTTTATTCGGAAGTATTCTGGCAATAGCGTTTGCCGTCTTTGATGCTTTTTCCGTAGCCTTCTTGATCTGACATAAGCCGGTTATAGGCGTGTCCAACGTGATCCCAAGGTAGCGGGCTTTATTCACGAATCTGATTGGTTGTCCTGCAATGATTTCACTTTTTTCTGGGACGAGTGCCAGCCCCGCGGCCTTCATCCACTCCGCTGTCGAGTGCAATGCTTTGTTTGTGTTTAGCTCGAGCTCATCCTCCGTTTTAGTCTGTGCTACGACCGCTAAGTCGTCAGCGTAAGCAATCATTTCTATTCCCGGGGGTAGGCCGGTTTGCCGCAGAACGTCGTCGCCTATTATATTGCCTAGTATTAGCAAATACCAATCCCACGTCGATTACCGCATGTTTAAACAGCTAACGCGTCAAAATGTTATTACTAGGTTTTTTGTTCTACGACCAAATAATCTCAGGAGCGGCGTCTCCATCTACCCTTACGCTCGTGGTTGCTCCTGTGGACGTTGTAAGCAACTCCTTTGCTTAGAGGATTGCACGTCGTTCACAGATTTAAAACGACTTTGCGTCTATTGTAGTACCCTTTTTTTCAATAAAGTTAGTATGATATGATTCGTGAATCGCATCCTGTCATTTCGGAAGCTACTACTAGCTCAGCCATTCCGCAGCGTAATTTGCTACGATTGAAGGATATCCTCCAGAGTTGGAGACGCCCTCTCTAAGACCGTTTTGGCGTAGATCTTTTGGAAAATGACTTTCGATGCAATAACCCGATATCGATTTGGATTGTCCACGTCATCACCGCTTGAACATCTGTGCAAACAAGTACCAAAGTGCCCTGTCAATACATCTGCCAACTCTGCCCAATGCTCGTGGTAGATAACATCTGGACCACAACGTTTCCTATTGGGCAGACTTCCTCTCCCCTGAAGGACCAATTCTCGAGGTGCTGTTTTAACCTATGCGGTTGCTCAGTCAAGGAATCAGGTAAATGAAATTAAAGCATGCTTATACAGGAGCAAAGCAGCATGTGCTGACAAGCCTGCTGCTCGGTCATGCTGCACGTACTCGTTTGCCGGCGTTAATTTGAGACAATACATTAGCCCAGATCAAGACAAGGCTCTTGCTTGCATGTTAAGCCCCCTAGACTCAAACGAATTACTATTTCACCGAAATTACAGAGCCATTACTGCGTTTCTCAGACTCCTTTTCGTCGGAAAAATGCACATATATGTGTATGTGATATTGTATAGGAAATGCAAAATAGAGGCTGATGCCTTATAACAAAAAAACTAACGTATTGTTAGTAATATATTATCAATTAAAAATATCAAAGCTATAATTTAAAAGAAATGCATTTATTCAACCATATTTCCTTTACTCAAATCCTCTTGAAAGTAACCTTTTTAGCATTTCTCCCTTAGGAGTTGTTGGAAAATTGATGTTGGCATTGCTAAGATGATCCTCGTCTGGGCCGTCTCGTTTTGGGCCATGTGCCTTGACTCGGGTCGGTTTCCAAACTTCTGTGTAGTATTTCCTAATTCTCGTGTTTAGAAAAGCATACTCGTGACGCAAAAGTCCACAAGATCACGGAGGTGATGAGCTTGATGGTGCTATGGTCCTGGCGGGCTTTTTTGGCCTCAGGGATGGCATATATATACATACTGAAAAGACTGTGCTTTTGATAGCGTTCGGGAAGCCCAATTCGGACACTACCGGCAGTACAATTTATCCGTATGAAGGCTTTCTACACGCGCCTAGAAAATTAGGTTGTATATTGACTTAGCGACCTTTTATGTTTGCGTGCGCTTTTTTTTGACAGGGATAACTATGCGAACAGGGAGAATCCTGAGAGGATTTTTAATCCGCAAAAACGCACAAACTACCACAACTATTACGACAAGCAACAGTGGTACAAAATGACAAAAGTCGTCTGCGCATTGTGCGAGTCATTGCGTAATTACCCACAACAATGAGAACCTAAGGGTTAAACTAGAGAAACTATTATAACTCCACGCTATTATATATATATATATATATGTAATCAATCGTTAAGGGTGGACTCATGACATTTGGGTCCCTGCGAACGTATGCCCCTTCACGGGTAGTCCAATCAATCAATCAGCTTTATTGACGTGCCCAACAAGTTGGCAATCTGTCACCGAAGTGGCACTTTTTTGCATCACCCGCAAGAGCAGATAACGCAAATAAATTATTATTAAATGATTAATTTGTTAAAATTAATAATAATTATTAATAATTAAATTATTATATATATATATATATATATATATATATATATATATATTTAATGCATTTGTTTTGTCTGCTATATGTAGGATATATATAGCAGACAAAACAGGGATCCCATATATATATATATGGAAAGCAAAATAAGCAAGAGAACCCACGTGATACTGTTTTCTATGCATGCACGATGATGATGCTAAGGACGGCATCCTTGTCGTCTCAAATTGGCACTCGTTCTTAAGTTTACGATTGACAAGTTTGTACGGTAGGGTTCATAGCGGTGATGATTGAAATGCTCATGTTTGGTGTTCGAGACGCGGACTTCCTCATCGTCATCCAATTTATGTATCCTGATAAATTCACCTTGTTGGTTTTGTTAACACAAAGGCGCGCATTTTACGTATCTTAAAATACTGGTAATAATAGTTGATAACGCTAAATAAAGCAACAAATGTTCTTTTTGTTGTTTGTATTGTTGTGATAGTGCCTGTCATTTACTGTGCCCATTTATTAGGCTTAATTTAGTGGTATGGGTTAGCATTCGGTTAGTCTTTTCTATATGTAAGGTTTGGAAACGCTAATGCACTATCGGTACTGACAACCAACACTACCTAGTGTAGGACTTTCACCCACTAAAAACCTCAACCCCCCGAGTTCGGAAATGTGTAGCATTACTTCGAGACCGTGGGAGGGGAGCCCCGTGCTCCACCGGCTCTAATCGTGCCCCCAGCTGCCGAACCCAGACATGCAAACTGTGCACTTGCGACTTTTCAATCTGCACCATATAAGTTTGGAAGTTAGTCGTGGCCCGTGAGAACCTGGACCGATAAGTACGTAAGTGGGCCCCTGCCCGGCCCGTCATATCAACGTCGGAGGTCACGTATAATCGACCGGGTCCAGTTCACCCGGGCTACTCCTGATCCGGGCGTGGCCCATTCGTGAGCGCACGTCAAGCGTTGCCGTTTGGGCTTGCGTAAAGGCCGTCGCGTCATTCATCTCACGCTTGCTCTTTCCTGTGCCAAGAGATCCCAGAAGAGTCGGCGAATCAGGTCGAGGAGCCGCGCTGCGCCGCTCGCAGCCGTGAGCTCGTTTGTTGCGAACGGTGCGTAGAGCTAGATCGGCCCACGCCGGCGCCGCGTACATAGCCGAAAACTCTGCGACTGACGCTAGCAGCCGGCAGCGCCCGACCATAGCCCCTCCCTTCCGAGGGAAAATCCTGGCCAGAGTCTGAGCGACCTTGCTGACCTTGGCTTGATATGCGCGGCATTCATAAGACCGATATCAGAGATGACGCCCAGATACCTGGCGGTCCTTTTGATCGGAATGGTGTGGCCCGCGAGCGTCAGGTTGACTCCACGTGTAACCATCCGGCCCCTTAAATAAAATACCTCCGCCTTCCGTCGGGCAAACTTTAGATGACAGGCGGTTATCCTTCCCTGTATGTGCTAGCGTTGCGTTAACAATTTATTTTAGTGTTGTCTCTCGGCGAGCTGTGATAAGGACGGCAAAGTCGTCGGCGTACCCGACGGTCTCCACGGCTTCCGGAAGTCCCAACCGCAGGATACCGTCGTAGGCCAGGTTCGATTGGACTGGGCCAAGAAAGAAGCCCTGCGGCACGCCGGCTGTCACACTATGCTGGCTTTGCCCTGTTATGCGCGCCCTGTCCTCTAAGTAAGAAAACATTATCCGCCCGAGGTAAGGTGAGATGCCTTTATGCTTCAGCGTTATCATAATCACCACTAGTTTGCTGTATTAAAAGCGTTCTTCGTATCAAGAAGAACGAGAAGATCGAATGAAAGTCGGGTCTTGAGGGATTTCCTGGTCTCGCGATCTGCTCTCCGCAAAATCCGTTGAAGCGCGTCCACCATTAAGCGTCCCCGTTGGAAGCTATACTGGTCACCCGACGAACCCTGAAGGATCTCGATCTCTGCATTTAGGCGTTCTGTTGTTACATTTTTAAACACTTTGCCTACTGCGTCTAGTAGACAAATGGGTCTCTATGACGTGGAGCCTGCCTTTGGTTCCGCTGGCAAGCAAACGCAAGGCGAGTAATCGCAGCGAATCAGGTTGAGGTACTGATACTTAGCAATATTGCCTGAGTTCGTTCTTAGTTACGAGGGAGAGGCTCTAGAGAGTTAAAAACACGACAAAATTTGGCAATCTGAACCCGTGACCTTCTGCAATCAGAAGGTCAATCGTCCGCAAACTCATCCCACTGGTAATGACGATCTCGTCACTGCTACCCAAGAGTAGTTTGTCGACAATATTATCATGAAAAAATGGCACATAGTGTTTATTTTATGGAACCGTCTTTACCGGACGGCAAATTTATTTAAACCACGTAATTCATCAAAAAGCTTTAAGTTTTCAGAATTAGCAAGCTTTGTAGCAATTGGTTCAATTGAGTGCAATGCGCAGAAAATATTATTGCCTATATATATATATATATATATACCAGGTTCAACGCCCTAGCTAAGGCCAGGTATCATTTAGCCAATGTAGAGCGCAAATGCGAGGGTATGCTTAGTTTTTCAGTTAAGTAATATGTTCTCCTATAATCGTACATTTTATAAACGGATGTCGGACAGCCTACCTAAAATCATGGCTTAGAAAAATTCAATAACAATCATCTCACTCCAAAACAAAACATTTTCGCTGCACGATATATTTTTCCACAATACTTTCGATTGGCAAAAATAATTTTCTCACAAGATTGACCAAACTTTTAAAACGATATTAAAGGATCCGGACAGAGTATATATATATATATATATATATATATATAATGCGTGTTGCAGAAAGTTAGCAACTCATGTTTTTTGGTGATAATTTCGGCTTGATCTATTTGAATGGCTTGAAATTTTAAGGGCATGATGTACATGACGAACCACGAACCGTTAATTTCGTTGCAATCTCACAATCAGTTCATCCAAAAAAAAAAGTGAAAAAACAGTGTTGCAAAATATTAGCAATAATTACGCCTTACGGAGTATTCGATTCTTAGCAGGGCTGTATGGCTTATTTGATACTACATATTCTATTCTAGAAACGCGTTTTTCGTCCCTTCCTCTGCATAAAATCGTAAACTCGGTCTTTCGTGGAGTTTCAGTCCATGCTTGCTGGAGAGCTTGAGGCCCGACAAATTATCATATTGTCGACTATTTGCGTAAATCTGCTTCACCAAATGTCCCCAACGATTTTCGATGGGATTTAGGTATGGACTCAATGCTGGCCAGTCAAAAAGTGGTACTTCTTGTTCTTTAAAAAAGGCGATAGTGCTAGCCGAGGTATAAAACGTGGCGTTGTCTTATTAAAAAACTGCGTCAGGTCCCCTAATTCTTCTGAAATAGGCTTCTAACTGGGAACCGACGATACGCTGGTACTTGTCGGAACTATTTCGGCCCACAATCGCGACTTGATCAGACTTCCCATTATATCCAAACGCGCCCCAATATGTCACAGAACCACCACCGGCCACACGTTTCGAGAACCATTTAGGTTCCTTCCGTAAGTCATGCCAACATTACTGATAGTACTGACAGCCGTCAGGGCCATCGAGAATAAATATCTTTTCATCCGAGAAGACGGATGTTTTTCCACTCGTTGTCCCAAGTTTGGTATTTATGCGAAAATTCACGCCGTGCGACAATGTGCATCGGTTGCGGTCGCGGCATAAGCTTCCTTTTCGCGTATCGCACGTTTTGTCAGAACTTAACACTCGGTACACTGTGGATCGGTGCACTGGCACTCCTTAAGTGGTCCTGATCCTGGAAGAAGACATTTGGTCATGAGGAGCCAACTGTATGATCCTACGCCGATCTGAATAGTCAAAACTGGCTTACCTCCACTGTTAGATCTGCACCTTTGGTTCACTCCAGGGTGTAAGAACCTGCTGATGGTACTCTTATGCCGTCCTAATCTGGTTGCTATGGTAGTTACTGTATGACCGAGCTCAGCATATGCCTCAATTTTTGTCTTTTCGTTATCCAAGGGATCCTTTGTACGACCCATGGTTCAAACATAAGCTTCGTCGTTAGTTCCGAACAACGACTGAGCTGTAGAATATGTTGCAGCTATAAAACGATTGATTTAGCTAGACAATATTCCTGACATTTGATCCCGGGGATCGTATATCAGCTGTAGTATCGACTATCCTTTACAAACAAGAGCTGTGTTGTTAGCATGTTATTGCTGCTAATAATTTGCAACGCTGTTTTTCACACTTTTTTTTTTTTTTTGTATGAACTGATTGTGAGATCGAAACTAACACCATACTCGTGGTTCGTCATGTACATCATGCCCTTAAAAGTTCAAACAATTCAAATAAATCAAACCAAAATTGTCACGCAAACATGGGTTGCTAATTTTTTGCAACGCACTATATATATATATATATATATATGCACAGGGTATATCCATATATATATATATATATATATATATATATATATATATATATATATATATATATATATATATGCACAGGGTATATCCATATATATATATATATATATATATATATATATATATATACATATTTATGCGATTACATAAACAGATACATGCATTCTAAACAGAGAACGGTAGCGATAGAGCAAAGCATCTCGTTATCATTAAGTGAATTGTCGATGCTTGCGATTCTGCTTCGTTGGTAGGTTGTGCTCTCTCAATAGGACGTTGCCTAAGACACGAACAAAACGAGAATAGCTACGTACGTCGGCGTTGTAGCATCAGCAGATCGCCTTTTGATCTCGTTGCAAATTCAGCATCATTAAGAACGCGAAGCGGAGCTCTGTGTGTCTGAAACTTGAAATATTGATCAGCCGTAACACAGTGTAACTTGAGCGCGGCTGTTTCTGCTGAAACAGCGTATACGAGGAAACAGGCCGGGCGCGGAAGGGGGCGAACGCGGGAGATGCTTTCCTTATATGGGTATCGCATTACTGGCGCCAGACGCATTACGATAGTCGAGGGCATATACACCGCCACGCTCTACGTCATTACCTTTTTCATTCGTCGGTCGACGATTTCGAGGAAATCGTCCTCAAATTTGCAGAATCAGAAGGGGTTATATCTCACATATATATATATATATAAATATATATATATAAGATAAGTTACCCGGCCGGCTTCTTTAGTTTTTATGGCACGAATTATTGTGCCACTTGTCAGACACATAACATGTATGACGCACAATAGCGCCATCTCCTTTGTAGCGTTTGCCGATATCTAGACCAGCTCTTTGAGGTGTCTCTGACAGTGATGATTAACGCCGGTGGTGCTGTGCGTTTTCCATTCGCTCATGACGGTGCAACGGCAAAAAACTAGACAATTGAGCACTGCCTGATAATTTAATAACCATTCTGGATAATCGTGAAATTACTTCATAAGTACGCGTGACATAAGCAGATGTGCGTCTGCTCGCCTCTGCACAAAAAGCTAGCTCAGTAATTCGAAGAACGGTAGACATTTGTGCTTGTTAGCACAACTTCTATGGAAATTGAGACCGCTATGTAACAAACAAATACGGCGTTTTTGTCTTTTAACCCCTTAGCATTTATGCCAGAGTTTCATATTATATATCTGCGACATATAACTACGAATAGGGTCACGGATTAGGTGCTACACGCGTTTTAAATATAAACCACTTGGATGCAAGTTGCAATACTTTACATATATATATATATATATATAAATATATATATAGCACAAGGAACGTTCATAATGAGTGGCTCGTGGGGCCCCATCAGCCTGGCCGTCTTCGTGCTATAAATAAATGTACTCGAAAATAGGCTACTACAAAGTGCACTTACGAAGTACACCCGAGGAACCTCGTTCACACCAGCGGTATATAGCTACGGTGAACTTATGATACTGTACAAAATATCTCCGTCTGTAAGTAAAAGTGAGGCCACAATTAGCTTGAACTATGTGATAACAGTAGCACTTGTTTGTCATTCAGGAGATAGGCATTCCTATTTCACTCGTAGAAAGGAAACACCTATTATTCTTTAGGTACAGAGAAACGCACTGTCGACTCTTTCTGTGTCAGGCTGCCAGGATCGAGTAACTACTACATGCAAAAGCAGGAGGCCCTCCAAGGAATAAAGCTAAAGTACCAGAGCCGTGTATATACCTAGATTTTAGATCGCAAAAACCAATTATTAAAACTCAGTTCCTGTCATGCCAGGTTATCAGTTAAAGATGTGCTTAAGGAGAACGGAACGGATAATGCTTTAGGCACACGGCTACGGATTACGCAAGTTAACGTGGCGCCACCGATATTACTTACAAACCACCCTCTCAAAACTTTTTTTCGGCCTTGCCTGAACATCATGTTAGTCTACAGCACATGTTGGCCGTTTCGAGCAAGTAAATACCTATTTAAATGGCCACAATACATTCACAAAGCCGTTACTTTGTTTAAGTTGCTGAAATTTTGAGTAGACATTTTATCCTGGAACAATTCCGTACACTTACAATTCTGTACCCTTGATTTCAATCACCAAGGGTACGGAATGTCACCTTCTTTTATACACATTTGAAAAAGCCCTCTTCTTCGTTTTCTCAGGTACCGTAAATAGTTTTTGAGTCACTTGTTTATGACGGCCTCCCAACTCGCTCGCCGATTAAGGGACACTCATATGAGCATCTCTAGTAGAGGGATGCCGCAGCAGACACAAAGTACAACCAGATCTCCCAGCAAAACCAGCTAACCCGTGGTTTGAATCTGTCATAACCGTTCTGTTGTTCATAGTTGGCTTGGCAAACCTTCGTTCCGCAACGGTGCCGCTTATGTCACAAACGCTACAATTAATAATATATACATTTAAATGTTTGATGTTTTTTTAAGTGACCAGTACTTAAAGTGGAAGCGTTTTTTGCAATCGAAGAAACGTGCATACAACCAATCGTACGCTTTCTGCATCTGTCATCCATGTTCACGCTTGGCACATCGGATAGGTCAGATATAAGGGTACGCAATGAGGCACAATGTTTGATTATTGGCAAGGTGTTTCTGTCCAAGGGACGTATTGTTTCCTGCCCTCTTGGTTGTGATACTTCTTCTCCTTATAATTCTACCGCCTCAAGTCATTGGTCCGTTCAAAAATCGCAGCCTATTTACAATGTTTCGGAGTTTTCCTGATGTACAGATGAACACCCTCTGGTGTCTCCACGCAGCAGGCACATTTTGTTTAAGAATCAGTATCAGGAAGGTGTTCGTTTTGATTCCCAATCCATGGTCTGAACTTTGCGCTTGAATGTTATCGCCCTTTATAACACGCACGCTTATGTATCGGTTCAGGGTAGATTCTCAGAGTTCTCGTCGGGAGCACACTAAGCGAGTAGCCTTTTCGAAGTACTCTCTTGGTCGTTGTTCAGTCTAAGCTTTTGAATGCGCCTTATGAGAGCATGGGTTATTTTTTCTTGTGATCTTCACGTGATAGATTAATAACTTGTGACATATGTCCTACCACCCCAAATACGGCTACAGCTGTGCTTTTTACAGCTTAGTATAGATGGCTGAGTGAACCCCTAGCGAGCTTCCTCTTTTTGTGCATCTGCGATGCGATTGCAGATGGAGTCGGGAGGCATTCTTGCACCTTCGGCGACCGCCGACTCGATGCAGCTAAACCTCGAGGCGCTCAGCAGTGCTGCGGCTCTGGGCATGTCGCCAGTGGCTGCGGCCGCGGCAGCAGCAGCTGCGGCGGCAGCTGCCGCAGGCGGTGGAGTTGGTGCGTTGACCGCCCTTGGCGCCACTGCTTCGGGGGGCGGTGGCGGTGGCATCGCTACGCCACCTCCGTCGGTTTCGTCGGGCGTCAGTGGCTCTCCCGGCGCAGCGGGCGCCACCGGCACGGGCGGCCCGACCGCACCAGGTGGCGTCGGGCCGCCAACGGTCAACGTCGCCGGCCTCGGCCTCCTGCCGTTACCGCCGTCGCCGACCGCATCGCTAGACGGTGACAAGACGAAGCTCACCGTCGACTACGGATACCGCGTGTTTCGCGAATACGCCCAGAGTAAGGGCATCAACGAGGTCGACAACCTGCCCGTAGAAGATATAGCCACGTAAGTGCATGTGCGATCGCCGTAACAAAGGATGCTTGATCAGCGAAAGCCTTCGTCGTTTGAGCTGCTCCGCTGCTCTTAACTTCTCCCCCCGCCCCACCCCCTACTACCCCACTGCTGCCTCACCCCACTAAACCTCTTTTTTTTTACAAGGTTTAGGGTTTAAAATACATTTACGTACGATTGAGAGAAAGCATAAAAGGAGTCGGTAAGCCCCCTAACATGCCAACGCTTAGACAGTGTGTGACTCAGCCACCTAACGGCAAATCTTGGCGTTTGACAAAAGTCGAGCCGAAGGATTAAGGCCCACTAAAATCCTACTTATATAGACGGCAGTGCCTACATATATGTATCCTCTTTAAGATGACCTCTGACCTGCGGGATCTTTAACGCAGAAGAGTATCTACACATACGCGGCGAAGAAGTCTCGGAAGTTTTAAATCGTTAGGTCCTGCTTGTCGAGTCACGCCTTGGCAGATACTCTCGGACGCCTTCCACCATTTTCCTTTTTCCTGCCTCTTCTTTTGCTTTCATGATTCGTTGAATAGGCTTTGCAACCGCGTCCCAGTCCACTGAACTCCTGTCCTAATGTTTTGGTCCGGTGCGCTAATCTAGCGCACCTGCTAGTTGCCTAGATACACCCATTCTTTATATCAGCCCCTTCATGTAGTGCATTCTCAACATGCTGACGTGATGATCTGAGGATTCGATATTCCCAGTGTAGTTTTCCAGTTCCGGCAATAGGACATACGGAAGACAGTTGACGGCTGACTCGTTTCTCGGTTATATGCAGTTTATCTTGTCTCGTAAAAGTCTCTCGTTTCAGAATACAGCTAACGGCTAAATTATGAAATTCCAATATATGGTGGTACACTTCCTTCTGCCCCTGTAGGGATCTCGCGGCACGTGTTATCGTATTTACATACCGTATAACGTATTTAATGTGAGCAATAGTGCCTTTTTTTGTTGTAGGTCGTAGCAAAACATATATTTCGCCTCGTTTCATAATGTACAAACGTGTTGTTTTTCCTAGTTTGAATACGTGCATCATATACCAATCAATGTCTGCCCATTGTTAGAGGTGCTATAGAGAGGGGTGGTGCATTCTGTTCTACTAAACTTAAACTGGCCACACAACAAATGTGTTAATAATCGGCAGGCTCCTTGAGACGTTCTACGACGAGGCCCGTACGCGTGATGGGGTGCCGTTCAGTGCGAACTCTCTCGTTGTCATACGCTATGCCATCAACCGCTATTATCGGTCACCGCTCGTCAATCGTCAAATTGATATCGTGAGAGATCCGGCGTTTCACGAGGCCAACCGAACATTCAAGAATATCGTTCGTCGGCTACATCAAGAAGAAAAGCTCAGGTGAGGAATACGCACGTAGTTACCGTACGAGCTCATAGGGAGTGATTGCTCGCCCCCAATTTCTATCGAATGAACTCCTCCGAATGAATCTCTACGTAAACGCAAACATCCCCGTACTTCGACTGCATGTTGTCCCTTGACGTCAAGGCTGCGCTTTTTGCGGGCGCATCCTACAGCCGATCCAGTTTCCTGGCCCACCCGATGAGCCCCGGCCGTATCCGCTGCTGGTACTCGATCGCCGACGTGTCGTCCCACAAATCGTGGGAATTGTCATCTGTAATTTTTATTGCACCTAGTCTAGATGCGACACTTCCCCTACATATTGCTTGTATCAGACGCTGCTTAGAATAGGTCACCTCTACCATATGTATATATATATATATTTATAGACCGTATAATATTGTTGCCCTTGGTATGTGTTCCACGATAAGCTATATGTGTCACGTACATATGTGTTTACTTATGTATTGCTTAGTTTATTTATAATATAACCCAAATCTCCAGCTGTCCTATTGGGAGTGTGGCCCGTAACACGATAGAGCAGTTTGTAGCTAAACGTTTGCTTGCGGCTTGACAACTTTTGTGTCTATATGTCAATAGGTGTTAACAGTTAGTCATGGCTTTAAAGTGTTAACACTATTTTTTGGTTAAATATTAGAAGGTTTTCGTTACATCCTGACATAGTAAGGATGGGAATAAAAACGTGCCGGATCCACAGAAAAAGTAAATAGAAAAAGCGAAACATCATTGGTTTATCTGAATCTACGAGTGGGATATTCAGTTGTCTGAACAGAACAGCCGATAGCTACATGCGTAGATAAGCGAGTTCTGAAAAAGAAGATTGAACCTATACTTTTGCATAGAGTCGCTCATTTAAGTGTTGTTAAAGTCTACAGATCAAGACGCTAGAGCAGACCTTAAGTTGACGCTGCAGATCAGTCCTCTTAGAGGTCGAACGGGCTCTACGAAATTGCTCTGTTTTCCCTTTAACCTACAGGGGTCCCGGCACTGCGCCACAGCGTGTTCGTTCCAACGTCCTGAGCGAAGATCAGGTGAAACTCCGTGAGTACTTCGTAGCGCACCTCGCGACCCCGCGCGGCCTACTCCACAAAGTGTGGTTCGATCTAAGTGGGCATATGGATCCCCGACTCGTGGATAAGATACAGGAGCTCACCCGAGAAACGTTCAGGGTCGTGAGGCGCTGGAATCCCGAAAGCAACTGTTCGCTTGCATCCATATTTCAGGTGAGTTATAGTTTGTTTCCTAACAGACCTAGATTTACAAGAAAGCGAGCGACTGACGTCGGAGCGACCGGAGGCCTCGAAGCTTGTGGATTTTAGAATCGCAGCCGAGTTTGCCGCGCCTTTTCAAGGGCTCTCGACGGATGACTCATAGGTTTATCAAGCGCACTCAATCGGCATAGCGGTTGACCACGTAAACCTGTATTCAAATCCCGTCGTCTCGAGTTGAGAGTTTTCGTTACGCAACCACAATATGGTTGTTTTCAAACGGCAGCTTTAGTGCGCACGAGCATCGGCAATATAAGGAATCGGCCCGGGTAGCGTCGTTGGCCTGCAGTGCACTGTCCTACTGTCATTTCTGGGCCAAGTATTGAGGTATTTTGTTGGCCATTAACAACAAATTGACGTGTATATATGTATGCATGTATGTGGACACATATACATGTAAAACTCCGTTCTCCGGCGACCGTTAGAATGGCGCACATGTATTGAAACCGCGGAAGCAGTAGTAGTAGAAACAACAACGTTAACGACGTTTAAAATATGCTATTTTTCTAATTCATGAATGGTTGCTCACTGGCCGGCGGGTGGTCGCGCAGGCGAAAACGCCGACAAACCGGCCTCATTTAAAGCATATCAAACCATAGCATCGCATACGCTTCCTGGCAAACTCGTTGTTTTTTCTTGTTGTATGTACTGCTCTATTTCTGCTCTCTGGCCTTGCTTCTCGTCTGTGCGTTCGCAGTGTCAGCTGCCAGCAGGTAGGGATCTTTGTTACTCCATATCCATTCGAGCAAAACAATGTATTGTGTACGATACATATACTACAGCCGTTTGCCCAGCCGTTAAACACTTATACATTGAACTGTACAGGGCGGGGGACGTGGACCGTAACCGTCGGTGTATTAGCTTCGCCTCCGCTGTCTTTTCGAAGAAGTATTGGCTGGGCGTCATCTCGTTATTGTAAGATATGTAAGCGAGGTACCACAAGGTTGCCTCTATGGCGAACGGAGAGAGGTTGCAGGAGAAAAACAGCGAGAGATAGCAAACTGGGTAGAAACAGCAGTTTCGAAATCGGCAGCGACAGGTCGGATAGATGCCCTGCGCCGACTAAGGATGAGCTAAGGGTTCGCCTTATCAACGCAGAGGCCTGCGTTTGGGCCGAGACCTGATTTCGATTGCGGATGGTCCTAATGTTTCAACATCGGTCGGTCAACGGTGGATCAATCGACACAAAGTACGATGCCAATGATTATTGTCGTCGATTATAGAAGTCGTAGTTGTTGTAACAGCACGAGCAGTAGTGCCGACGGTAATATCAATAATATCGCGGGATAATGTCGCCGCGTGCATACTTTTACAAAGAGTGGATAAGGCTAACATGCCTGAGACACGATTGCGGATACGCCCAATTCACTTATGCATGTGTACATACAGGTAAGTTTGGACGTATGCAGATAGATCTAGACGCACACATATATATATATATATATATATATATATATATATATATATATATATAGGTGCATATGTAGAAAGCGTATGTGGTGGCGCGGATGGGCGAGCAAAGGGACAAGAATTCTTCAGATTTTGCGATACGCCTGAAACAATCTGTAATAGTAGCACGGTAGCTAGCGGAACTGAAGCATCATACAAAGCGTACGAATAGGCATGTACTAATACGTAGACGTGGCTCTGTACTCTAGATGCGTTTGTTTATCCAGATAAGGTGAGGCCTTTAGGAAGACCTCACCGTATGGATAAAGAGACGCGTCGTCGTAACGGAGCACGAGGTCGTAGCGACTATATATATATATATATATATATATATACTGACTTAGTCCCGAATAGGGACTGACCAGATCAGAGATCTCAGTTAAAGGCTAAATGTATGCAGCTAGTGTCAAGGGGCGTACAACCAGTGCACTAAGCAGCGACCACTGCCTTGAGACAGATTCTAGGGCGAATCATCAAGCAGACGAAGATATACACCGAAGTCGTATTATATATATATATATATATATATATATATAAGAAATGTTTAAATGAAACGCACTGTGGGTATTATTTTCTCCTCCAGTACGAAGTCTTTATTCAAAGGTTATCACCAGAGGCCTGGGCACAACTATCCAACTGTTTTACAAGCCGAAATATGTATATATATTTAAGTACATACGGTCTATGCTACAGTTTTTTACTAGCAATGTTACTGACGTAATCGTATATGGTGCCAGCAGTGTGTGTGGTATGGTGCCGATAGTGTGTTCATTTTGGCCGCTACCATCTCTGCCATTGACATCGATGGTGTCAATGATATTAGAGTGATAATGCAATTCATTACAATGACCACTACTACTGCTACTACTACAGTTTTTACTAACAGTATTATTAACGCTAACACGAGTGCTATAATTATTATTCCTATTACGGTCCTACATTTGAACTGACGCTCGTACCCTTCCGCGTAGTAGTAGCCGATACAGTAGCAGACGGGGAAAGTGTGGGGGAGAATAGCGTATAAGCGCGAAAAGGGAAGAGAAAGTTAAAGATATAGAAACGGGGAGAGAAGGAACGAGAGAGAGAGAGAGAGAGACAGCAACAGGCAGAAGTATACGAGTATATTACTACGGGGGGGAACATGATAAAGACGACGCAACAAGCCCGATGACCGAACCCACCGGTGATGACTTGAATGCCGAACGACCTAGCCATGGTTGGGGGTGCGTACGCGCGCAGAGGGGTACCGGGGTGGCGAGACACAAGACCCGGTATGGCCACGTCCCGAATGAATACTTGCTTCGCCGTGAGCGAGCGTGCCCGCACTCCCGCCCACTCAGCCACATACATACCGGCTGCTCTTACATGTGGTGGACCGCCTAACTATTACTACGTACGTATCGAATTGTGCCGCTATTGCTGGCCTATTGCTATGAGCCGAGCGCGTGTAACAGTAAAGTCGTAGTAATAGAGCTCCACTAGTAGTATGGGCAGTAGCCAAGTAAACGTAGCATAAAGCAACAGGCATAGCTGTCGTGTGTCTACAAACAGTCAGTGAGATGACCGGATAGAGATGGTGGGTGGTCTCAAAGGCAAATCTTGCCCCCCTCTCTCCCCCACACACACACCCCCGTCTACCACCCCCTCATGCCCCATAATTAGAGCTAAGTATTTTGAAGCTTTGTCGTCATACACTCTCACCACCACCAACGCCACCACAACAACAACAACAACCATCTGCCATACGCTGTGTGACCGTAAGTTTGGCTCTATCTATCCTATCTTGCTCTCTTTCGCTCTCTCTCGCACTATATATATATATAAATCTTTCTTGTTCTCTCTCTGTGTTATCCCCTTATATATCTATCCCGTTCGCCCTCTCTGCGCGTGTGCATACCGTGTCTCGCCGACCGTTGTATACGATACGATGTCGAGGTCTATGCCTGTGTACGGCACTGTACAACGATGTAGGGCTTACGTTGGCGGTGCGTCTTAGCGCAGCGTCGCGGTCTCCGATTCGCGATGATGCGCGATTTCTCCTACACGGAAGATCCCACAGAGAGAGAGAGAGAGAGAGGGGGGGGGGCAGGTCACTTGTACTTATCGACCGATTTTCCCACCACACGTCCGACAGGGGCCACGTAGGTAGGGAAGGGCCTCGAACGTGCCCTTCTCGACAAGCCATCTTCCACGACGTGGCGGTTGCCAAGAACGCCGGATACTCACCACAACCACAGGCGTTGTCGCCGGTGGTCGACGCGTCATACATACGCGGGCAGACCACAGGGCAGGTCCCTATAGCAGCAAAGGTCTCGGCTACGCTAGATTCAGAAATGGCTCAGATGTACTCGCTTAATATTCGTCATTTTGTAGCTTTGGGGGGGGGGGGTTTAGGGGATTCGAAGAACGGAGGAATGGTGATGATGGCCAGACATATTCATTTATCGGAAGTCCCCAACTCTAGGCATCTACTCGCTCGCTAAGCCTCGAACAGGCAGCATTGTATTAATACATTGTATCATGCGTGTGTGTTTATATATATATATATATATATATATATATATATATATATATATATATATATATATATCCCGTATCCATGCAAGCAGTTCATTCGTCCTTTGTAGCTTCAATTAATAAGTAATATAGGTAAAGGCGCACAGTCGTGGTCATATACATATATAGTGAATACAAGCGTGACAAAATCTAATTTTTCTCGATATATATATGCTTTTGCAACTCGAACGGACAGTTTTAAATCGTTTCATTTTTTAAATACGGCCGTCTGGTCGCCTTGCAATTGGCTCAGAGCCAATTGATTGCAAGTGAGAGTCGGGCATGCATCTATGCTTGCTCGATAAAGACGGTGACATGCATTTGGCGTTACGAATAATTCCGGTGTCGTTTTCGCCATTGCCGTTCGCGTGAAGAGATTGCTGATATCAAGAACGGCGACGTTGTCAAGACGGGTAGGCCAAAACCCCACCTCGCTCACTGATGAATCTGAATAATGTCCATCGCACCTGTCTGGCGGGATCGTTATCAAATAACAATAATATTAATAATGATAACTGCCCGTACGCGGTCAAACAGTATTTTTGACGCTGAAACAACGAGACGAGTTCTGGTTACCAAGTAGACTAACTATTCTTATATAAGTAATAGTAGTTCTAGCAATAATGTTTTTCTGTTTTTGTTGTTGTTGTTGTATTACTTTGCACGTCAAAACGATAACTTAAAACTTCTTTGTTGAGACCTGAATAGTTCTCGCAGGGAATTATCTGTGATACGGTATATATCTTTTTTGCATATATCTTCTAATTCTTTTGATTTCAATGCCCTGGTCTAAAAAATCGTGATCACGTACAGGTTTAGAAACGTAAGGACAGCTTATGTCTAGCGGCGGTGGTTGAGTATCGTGCAAGCCACAGGTGGCTAAATATATATGCCGTCAAGCCGGATCGCCACCAACATCGCGTTGACGGCAACAACGGTACTCCGGTCTCTAATGAGACATGGTATCCCTTCTACCTTCCATCATCCTTTCTTGCTGCAAGAAAAGATGTGGCACGATATATCGCCGGCGCACAACAATGTGTTTTGTCATGTATCTTCTAAGTTTATTACACATGGCTAGCAATTTTACGATACACTAAATAAGCGATGTAGTATAAAAAACAATGGTTTTGCGTTTACATCACATATACCACGATACCAGGTGACCTGCCAAGCCTGGCCTAAAAAGACAAAACGTGTAATCGCATTAGCAGTAAAAACCTTGTTTCGAATATTACTCTTGTACTTGCTGTTCGGGCGTATAAAAAATGAAACCACCATTCATTATGAATAGGAAACGTACTATAGTCAAAATCATTCGAGCTGTCGATTTCAAGTCGGGCTTGCTATCTGTTTGAGCGTTCAGAGGTGAGCGCCTGTGGCTGACTGCCCGAAGCTGCTCAGTTGTGAGTCTTTGTCTGTCCACTTTCGTGCTACATGCACGTCGTGGTCTGTTCTTGGTTGCCTGTCTGCCGAATGTTCGATTACCACTACGTAGGCCTAATGATCAATTTCAATTACGAGTTATTAGGTGAAGTTACCCACTTCGAGTGCCCGTCCGTGTCCCCTCCTCTGCCTCTGTGCGTCGCTCGCTCTGGAGTAATCGCCAATTTACTTTAACAGCATCAGCAAAAAACGCCATCAACGACAAAAACAACGACAACAACAACATTAGCATAGCAACAATAGCCACAGCAGCAACAACAACAAGAACAACAATAAGAGCAATCATAACGAGGACAGCTCTAATATGCTCGCGTCGCATGCACATCTGTCGTCGTCGTCGAAAGTTGGCGACAATATTGATGGCTGTCCCGCCGCTCTATAGGCCATGGTGTGTCCGCCCTTCGAGCAACGATTGAATAATGCGTCAGCTCGTAGCTCGTATCGCTCGTAGTTCCATATTCGTTCGCTTGTTTGTTGTTTCGTTCGCTCGTCCACTCATTTCGACGATGGTCAGGCATTTTGACAGCGTACTGCCGTGTGGCTAGGCGACTGAGGGTCGCGGTCGCTCTGTTCGACAGTGTACGGCGGCGTCATTTATGACCCGCGGCATGGCCTGTCGATCATGTACCTTGCCTCATCGGGGGTACCTGCCGCCGGAGAATCGAGCGTCAGTTGCACGTTGCCTCTGGCGTCCTGCTCGTGCTCTTCAAGTTTCAAGCTTTTGAGCTTCTACCTCATAATAAGAGGTTTGCTTAAATTCGGTACCTACCCACTGGGGATTGGGGCGCAGAACTCCCCTGTCTGGGGCTGTTTATTTTCCCGATGACTAACAGTTCTAGCATACGATGCTCGTTGGCTGGCTAGCTCACGACGCCGGCTGTGCCATTCCTGCGCCCCCACTGTCGGCGGTCTGCGAGTTAAACTATGCGTACCCGTTTGCTCACCTTGGCCATTGTCTCGTTTTTCTCTCCTTACGATTCTTGCAACTAACTGGCTACGACCCGCTAGCCTGTTATAGCAGTCCCCGTTTTATTTCTCTTCCCGCGCCCCTGTCTCTCCTCTTTTTCTCTTCCTTGCTCTAGCTTTATCTGAATTTTTTCTCTCGCTTTGCCCGTCTGTCGCACTATGAGCCAGGCGTGCGTGTACACAAATTCGACGATGAGGCGGGTAATTATAGTAGTGCATAATTAACAAGTTCATGTTCGGACTAAACACATCGTCGATGTCGGCTCCCCCGCCCGCGCTCTCCCTGCTCGCCCATTCCTCCGTCTTCCTCTTGTTCTGCTGGCAAGATGGGCAGATGGCCTTTCTTGTAGACTGTCGTTTGTAGACTGTCGCTGAGTTGAAAGCCAATCCAAGTCGTCCCTATGTCGTGCCCTATAGACAATCGAGCGGAAGGGAACAGAAGTCTTACTTTGAGTGGCGGCAGCATCTGCGGCAGCGCGGCCGGTAAACCACGGTGGCGTGGGGTGATGGTGGATGTGGGTGGTGGCGTGGGATGTCGGAGGTAGCTAGTAGTGTGGGGGGTTGCTGTTGGCCGACCCGTGGCATGCTTCTGTTCGTAGCGGTGTTGTACTGCCTACACGTACGTGTACTACGGCAGCATCGTGCATCATTCGAGCAGTGTAGGCGCATAATACAATTGCAATAACAATACTCGAACTACGACGATTTGTCGACTTCTTTGCCGTATAGTCCAAGTAGTCCTAACAGTCGTCCTACAATGCAGTAGTCAATATGATGGGTGGGCATAATAGTTTGTTCCGTGTGTGCAGCCCGTAGATGCGGGCCTGCAATCGTCGCTGCTAGCAATCGAGCGTGACAACAACTGCACCAAAAAAAACTCCGCCGAGCCAAATCCGACGAGATTCTATTACATTTACATCTCATTTTGATGAAACGAGCCGGGCGGCACAAAGTTGGCGAGTGAAACGAATGCGGCGGTCCGCCCAATTGACGAATTCTACGTTGAGCGTCGAGCGCATCGCCTCGTCCGTCGGCACTATGGCGACGGCTAGGCATTTTAAAACGCGACAATTTGCTTGCAAAATTGATTTATAACGTACCACCAATGATTCATAACGCTTTAATACCACCGTGTAGGCATGCAGTCTGCTACTTCGCTAATAAGCTGTAGCCAGGTGTATTATTACACCGACGGGTTATTCGCGATCGAGACGCACGCGCGGTATAGTAAATTGGCCAAATGCTTGGTTGGCGGTGAGGGGATTCACGTACGACGATACAAACTGTTTCACCACTGCCGGTCTAACCGTTTATCGACTTTCTCCGAAAATAACAATGCCATCTACGTGCATTAAAATGCTCGCCCATTCTCTCGACCAGTACTTCGATACCTGTTTAGACAATTCTCCAAGCAGAACTGAAAATATAGGTCCAAATGCCTCATCCTGGGCTACCCCAGTTGGTCGTTTCACCACTTCTATTATTCTTATCATCTTTGTTTATATAAAGTTTGTTTTCCCAAAAAAAAAAATTATAATAATTGCTAAACGTAATTATGAACTTTTTGACCGGCTTCTCTACAATTCTGTCTCTAGGTACCGAAAGCTGCCTCCAGATCTATAAAAACGCGTAAACAGGATTTCAGGGCTTGGACAAATCGTGTCATATGTTTTTAGGCAGCAGCCATAATGTCGTATACGTCGACTTTTCTCCTCCAAATCCGCTCAGTTTATCAAACAATAATCTACTGGGTCTCTAAAATGATATTTTGTGTCTTATTAATGAATTATGGTACACATCATGCTGTTTAAAATATTATAACAATGTTAAAGACACCTTCTGCTACTATGCCGGTATCAACTGCCCATCGACTACAACCTACTAATATGTTAAAAAAAACATCGCCGATGCACGTTTAATTGTCCTTCTAACTTTAGCTTTTATTAGTCTTTGCCCATAATGGCCAGCCCAAATAGAACGTTGGGTTAGCTCTACAACATGTCCTTGGTCGCACAACTGTAGGCTTCACTAAATATGGTCCCGATAATTTGTAATATGCGTGTTTCATTATGATTTGGCCTATACTTTCATGTTGTTTTCATCTAATTGGGACGACGATCATCTTTTCCTTATATGGCATACGCCGTCAAGCCCGGTGGCGTGATGCAATTGCGTGTACCTTGCGGCCGGAGGAGACAAAACCGGAGGTACACAGATTCAATGCCCACCGTTACAAATTTGTATCCTTCATATGAACCAATGCGACAACGGTCCTGTGTACATTACATGTTGGCTGAGGGTCAGCCCGAAAAAGTTCCGACGTTATACCGACGTTTCCCTATACCTCGGAGTATTTTGCACCAAAATGCCTCTATAACTACGACTAGGGTTGCAATGTTTACTCGATCTTACCTGGCGATCTTCGTTCCGTTGATTACACAGAGAACAGTCGTTGTCATTTTGTATTGCTGATATCAATTATATTTAAATATCAACACTAGTTCTTTTTACAGTCAAAGTCATTAAGTAGATTTATTGTCACGCGCACCTAGCGGAATTTGGAAAATCATGAACACGGTTAGCAGACCAGCCTGCAAGTGTTCACTTGTGCTTATACCCTATGACCAGCCTGCAAATGCTCACCTGTGCTTATACCCTATGGCTTCACTGGCTTCACACTTGAGTCTCTAGGCCTGATTGTGATAGAACAGAAGCGATTCGACGTCACCGCACAATGTTACAAAAGCACCTTGGACAAGAAAGACAGAGTTAGATTGATGATGCTCTTCTCGAACAGGAAGCGTCGATAAATCGATTTCTCTGTACGTAGCTTGTGTATGAACAACACTGCACTGGACCTGTTTGCCGGTATTCAGATGTATTTTTCTATTTCATTCACTAATGATTAGTAGTGGCCAATACCGTGGCCCGTAGTTACTACATACACATGTGTGTACTAGCGCATATGTCTCTTCTAATAGATACATCATAAGTGATTCAGTAGCCGATGAGGTGTGTAGTGAACAGACCTAGCGAAACAGAATGTCTCTCAATACGTAAATTTGAAGAAAGAATTCTACGAGCCATGCAGCCAGACACGAATCTGGCTATAAAAGCGTACTTAAGAAGCCGGGAGCTGAGCTATGACTTTGAAGAGATAACAGACAGAGAGTCAAAGCACACACAATGAATGGCTCATTGCCAACGCAAGCAGGTGCAGTACTGTGTCAGCAGCCAAGAATATCTCGATCCTGGACCAAAGAATAGCGGACAGCAAACGGTTATATTCTAAAACCCCGAGTCACAATTTACATTCTCGATGTGAAATACCTATCAAAAACAAAGAGTTAGCGCCTACGCTCATTAAGAAATACCTGCCGTAAGTTGCCACTGGGTCCCACTGGTGAGTTGCCAAGCTATCTCACTAATGATTGACCGCTGAAAAGTAACGCTGTTTGAGAGTAGAACAACTCTATCAAAAACACCTAAGTACTTACCAGCCTATGTTTATATCCACAGTTGTATGCAGACCGCTAGAACAAAGGTGTACGTAGGTTAGAGGGATGATTGGTAAAGAGCGAAGATATTGGGAAAATTCAACACGGCTTTTGACTGGATAGAAGCGTAGGGAGGACAACTCAACTTTAGGTCTAAGACATAAGTTTAGAGCTGAAAAATTCAATAAATATAAATATTAAGCTTAGATCTAGAGTATAAGTCAGAACAGCAAATTGTGCCTACTTCTTGTTTTTTCTTTTTAAATCATTAACGTAACGGTATTTCCTGAACGACGAGAGTGCTGCGTTAAGTTCGTTGCCGATAGTCACATATTTTTTTCAATTTGACGTTTATACAATTTTTTCTCATCAATGCTGACTCTGATAATGTATCGACAATTTAAGCATCAGTACCGCCATCTTATGATGATTGAACCAAATACGAGAATATTAACAAGCTTCTAAACCTATTTTTAAACTGTTTTAATCAAGAATGTAATTGCATTTGGGCTAAATGCATTCGTTTAAAATTACCTTTTATTCAGGTCTGCAAATCCTGAATACGCTTTGAGTCACTTTGAGCATAAATTTGATAATTTGTTATTCACGCCTATTATTGTGTATTGTTAGCTAGAACTGTATTAATTTATAGTATTGCTGCTTGTTAACATAACTGTTGAATTCTTCGCATTTTCAGTTGATGGATAACGGCGAACCGAGCACGGCGATCCTCACGGAGCGACCCGGGGATCCGCTTTGTCCTGTGCGCTCATATGAGGCCTATCTCGCTCGGCTAAACCCCAACTGTCAGTCACTATTTCAGCGACCCAAAGACATCGTACGTCATTAATTGCTTTTGTTGTTGGATGACTGGTTAACAGATTAGTTTTCCTCTAAAGCGTTCTCTGAACACACTGTAAACATTTGTATAAATATATATATATATATATATATATATATATATATATATATATATATATATATATATATATATATATATATGCATATCTGTACCATGTTTAATTTATTCACATTTTATAAGTAGCTAGAACAACTAAGTGATATGCACGTCTTAAACACATTTTGCAACGACAGTGATTACAGTACAGAGATTCGGATCCTGTGGCGTTTAAGGCTACGATATCTGTACCAATGGTTTTTCTCTCCAACTAGACGCTCACCTCAGACTCACGGAAATCGGGTTGTCCACGTCGATTGTGAATGATTGTACTCTGTGGTCTACAAAGCGCCGTGCCACGTGTCGATTTGGCCTACCGGGAGGGGCGGATAAATTGTAGACAGTTTTAAAAGATTCCCTAGACGGCAACTGGGGCTATCTTCAGAACGAAATGGCAAGCTGTAGTCGCAAACTACAGCGATTGAGCGTTTTTGATGAACAACGCCGCTGTCCGTCATTTTATCTGCGCCACCACTGTTCCCGGGCATTGATTGAGAAGCCTAGTACAAGAACAGTGCTAACGCACACAAGCGGGATCCTCACTGGCTAGAGGGTGTCCCGTCAGAGACACAGACATGTGTATATATGTATATATATATATATATATATATATATATATATATATATGTATATATATATGTATATATATATATATATAATAAACCAGAATTCGTTATTTTGACTAAGCCATGACATGAATTATCAGCATTTCCGCTCTCTCTACACACACACACACGCATATACATATATAAATATATATATATATATATATATATATATATATATATATAAGTGTGCACCCACCTTTCTCCTGTGAACTGTTTCTCTTTAACCTATTAATAGCTAAAATCTCATCACTCTGAGTCGGATTAGCTTGTGTCTGGGTACGTGTCTCTAGGTGGGGGGCACATCTAATTGTGATGGTGTGATGCTGATGATGATAACGTACGTGGGAGGCGGTGGCTATTTAATAGTACGTGTGTTAATCGGTGACAGGTGAGTCCGGGCGAAGCGATCTGGTTTCACAACACGCCGTTGGGCAAGACGCTGCTCTCAAAGATGATGTCGTCCATCTCGAAGTGCGCTCAGTTATCGCGAGTCTACGGAAAATCACGGACATGGGCGGCAGCCGGCTTCGGCATCAACAAGCCCGACCAGACCTCCAGCGGCTCGCGAAGATCGCACAAGAACCACAATCATCAGAATCACAACAGTGTCCACCATAATAACAACAATAACAACAGCAGTAATAAGAACAACAATAACAGCAAAAGTCATCATCATCATCACAGTGGCAACAACAACAACAACAATAATGACACATTTTCGGTAAGATGTAATGCGTCGCATACCTGTAGTAGTTTAATAACTTGTCGTAGCTCTAATTTTACCACGATGTTTCGTATGCAGTTAGGTTCTGTTCGAAAACAAACTGATTAGGGCAATTATATATATATATATATATATATATATATATATATATACGAGGTGTGTTCAAAAATATATGTATCGCGACTTTTGAATTTTCGCGGGTTACGTATATTCGAATTTCGATTTTTTGTGGCGTTATGTTGATACTCATGTCTCTCACTTATGCCGACAAGCTCGGCCATTTTGAATGTTCACTTAATTGTTGACAGCTGCTTTGCTTGCACGTGTTTTGGATCGTCTTCGATTTTTACCTATTCAAAAAAATGGATCAAAGAACCTGTATCAAATTTTGTGTGAAAAACGAAATTAAGTGCGCGGATGCATTCCGAATGTTGACTGTGGCATACGGAGAAGCTACCTTGGACCGAAGCAACGTTTATCGGTGGTACAAAATGTTCTCAGAAGGCCGAGAAGATGTGAACGACGAAGAGCGTGCCGGACGCCCGAGCACTTCAACAACAGACGAAAAAATTAATGAAGTGGAGAAAATGGTATTGGCCAATCGTCGAATCACCGTTAGAGAAGTTGCTGAGGACCTAAACATATCGATTGGCTCGTGCCATTCGATTTTTATCAATGATTTGGGCATGAGACGGGTCGCCGCGAAATTCGTACCAAAATTGCTCAATTGCGACCAAAAACAGCATCGCATGAACATTGCTAATGAGATGTTGGACTCTGTCCGCGACGACCCAAATTTGCTCCAGAGGGTCATAACTGGTGACGAATCGTGGGTTTATGGTTATGACGTGGAAACCAAAGCTCAATCATCTCAATGGAAGCTGCCGCACGAACCAAGACCGAAAAAAGCGCGCCAAGTTCGGTCGAATGTGAAAGTTTTGCTGACAGTTTTCTTCGATTGCAGGGGCATGGTGCATCATGAGTTCTTGCCACAGGGTAGAACGGTCAAAAAGGAATATTGCCTGCAAGTTATGCGCAATTTGCGCGAAGCAATCCGCCAGAAACGCCCGGATTTGTGAAAGAACAAAAATTGGCTTTTGCACCACGATAACGCCCCTGCTCACACATCGTTGCTTGTGCGCGAGTTTTTGGCCAAAAACAACACACTAATGATGCCGCAGCCACCGTATTCCCCAGATCTGGCCCCCTGTGACTTTTTCTTGTTCCCTAAACTGAAGAGGCCCATGAAAGGACGACGTTACGCTACGCTTGACGAGATAAAGACGGCATCGAAGGAGGAGCTGAACAAGATTTAAAAAAATGTTTTTTTGAAGTGCTTCGAAGATTGGAAAAACCGTTGGCACAAGTGTATAATATCTCATGGGGATTACTTTGAAGGGGACAAAATAGATATTCATGAATAAATGAATAATTTTTGAAAAAACACAAAAGTCGCGAACTTTTTGAACACACCTCGTACGTGTGTACGGGAATGACCATCTTTGTGCCAACTTGGCACGTTTACGTTATTTGATGGCAGCAAGCTTGCAAATAAATCCACTTGATGTTCCGATTTGGCAGGTTCCTTGTATGCTATTGTATAGGTAATATGTTGTGAACCGTCTATCCGGACAGGGCTCTGTAAATGGTGGAGAAAGTCTCCATGGGTGATTATTAACGTCGATTCGTACTGGTGTTACTTCGACTACTACTACTACTACTATGACATGTTTTGTCTTTATAAACGCGTGTTTGTACGGGTTAGGTCGACATGCTTTTGCAAGCGGAGGCGCTATCGGCGTCGCTTAATCCAAAGGCGCATGCAGGCCTGCTGAGCGTCGTTGGAGGTGTAGGACTTCCAGGCTGCCAGCAGGCATCGGCCCTAGCGTCACTCCTTCCGGTCTGGCAACAGCAGCAGCGTCAACAGCAACATTCCAGTTCGACTTCGCCTGCCCCTTCCGCGCAGCAGAGGAACAACGGTGATATCGCTGGTAAATGCCTCATTTAGTTTAAGTATGCCTTACGCATTTCTCGAATACTATGATATAGTGTGGGAGTTTCTTTGAAAAGCGTAAGCGTCAGCATTCCACTGTTACCCCTTGACGGGGCGAGGAGCCCGTGCTGGCACAGTTTTGTAACGTTGCTTCGAAAACTCTAGTATGGATATGTACTTATAGCCTCTAGAGAGTAATCGCGACGAATTGCGTCACATGTGTCAGCTACGGTTTCATAAACGAATCTGCCGTGCAGTTAGCTAAAAGACACTACTACTACTATTACTACTAATGCCGCTGCTATTGGTCCCGCCTGATTCCATATTACTTTGCCCCTCGGCGTCTACTTGCTCCCAATTGCTTGATTTAAAACCGAAGTTTTTTTTTTCAATAAGGGAATTGATAAGAACACACGCTTTGCTACCACGGGCGGTCGTATTGTCATTGTACATTGCATATACACTTGTTTAACCTCCACATCATCGGATCAGTGCACGTTGACTTGATAGTACTCCGGTGTAGTCTCCGGTGACCGTCTAGGTATGCCCGTCTCGGGCGCGGGTATGAGGGCTCCTTCTTCACTCTGCTTCTTGCTTTCTGTTTGTCTTCTGCCATTTCTGCCGTTACAGATAGTGGCATGGTTAACGCATGGATACGAGACGCACTCATGAACCATCCGCTATACCAGGGCAAGTTTTTTCCCGGTCTGCTGCGAGGAGGGCCGGAAGACGTTCGGCGGGGACCGGACAGCCTTTTAGCGGCTGACCTGGCCGAGTTGGCCGTAGCCGCGGCCGCAGCCACCGGGGGTTCGCACAGGCTGCCACCCCTCGAGGCACTGGCGATGCTCGGCTTGCCGCTCAGCCCGCCTGGGCCCTCACGATCGCACCAGACCAGCGGCGGCAGCGGCAGCAGCAGCGGCAACTACAACAACAACAACAACAATGGTAGTGCAGGAAGTGTCGGGGCGACGCAAAGCTCTCCAGTCGCTCTGCTCAACAAAAAAGGCAGTGGTGGGCATTCAGATTGCTCGTCTTCGTCCGGACGCAAGACGGCCGCCCGCGGACAACCGCGACACTCACCTCCAGTAGTGAGATCCGAGAGTGGCGATCTGCTGTACCCCGTGGCTGCCGTCGTCGATGCGTGCAGTCCGACAGCCCGACAGCAGCAGCAGCAGCAAATCCGACCCGCGCGTGATTCGAGAGACTCGAGGTCAGACTCGCGTTCCCCCAGCCCATCATCCCCCTGTGAGTCCCGCTCAGTTAGTCCTAACGACAACCGCCGCGACAACCACCATCATCAGCACGCCAACATAAACCACGATGAGGATGAGGACGAAGATGAAGACGACAATAACAACAACCACGGCGGCGACCCGGATGACAATAATCATGGCAACGACGGTGATGACGTCGTACTAATTATTGGCGCGCCAAAGCATCGAACGCGATCGCCACAAGTGTCGAGCAGAGGTCACAACCATCCAGGCGAGTAGTCGGCGTTTGCCGCAAAGCCCTCAATTCTCTATGCTTGGTTGCGTAGCGCTTGTTATTTCTATGCAATTACAGTACAGGTGCTGCTTCAACGGGGCATTTTGTTTTTCTTCCCCGCTATCTGTAGCAGTACTCTAGCTGTCAACATACCACAGTCGCTAGATATCGGCGTTAATCTATGAGCGCGGCGCAGACGGCGGCTGGTCTCATAGTTATGCGTTGGAAAGGTGAGAAAGCCCTGCATGAAAGTGACTAGTGGTAGCCGCAGCCTATTTCTGCCCCTGCCTGCCCCTATTCCTTGTCCCGGTCATGCTTTCCATCCCCCAGTGCTTCGCTCTCTCTCTCTCTCGCTCGCTCTTCTGTTTCCTCCTCCCCTTATTCTTTTTCCACACCCGCCTACCCCAACGTACCCTAAGGTGCACCCATCAACAATAATTTTCTACCACCCTCCCCTGGCCACCCAACTACCTAGCTCCGGCTAGCTTCTTTGCGCTGCCGAACTCAAATAGGTCCGATGTATGAGTAGTGAGTCATTGGTGGTTGAGGCGGAAAAGCTTCCATCAAATTCGAACGTACGACTTTCTGGTCCGCCTGCCCGCCCCACAGCCGATTCGCCCGCCGGATACTCGTATGTGCAGGATAACGTGGTGAGGGCGGCCAAGCGCCGTTTCCCGGACGCCGAGAACCGGTGAGGAGGGACACACACACATGCAGTTGGGCTGACTGACTGAAAGAGAGCGACGTTTCGGAACGCGCAAGCGGTTTCTCTTTTTCCTTTTGTATCTCTCTCGGTCTTTCGCACATTCTTTTATTTTCCTTCTCTGTTTTCCTGCCTGTATTCCCCTCTAAATTTCAAGCATCTCACTCTCTCTCTCCGCTCGATTTATTCTACATCTGAACTATTCTTGTATTTCCATCTAGTCCACCTCAGTTTTTCTTCCCCTAATTCTCAGTTGCTTTCCCTTTCTCATTCCCTCCGCCTCAATGTCTCCTACTTGTGCATTCGAACTGAGCATCCAACTAGTTGGTTAGCTATGACGACTCATCGACAAGAAGAGGGGGCGGCTACAGCGGCGGCGGCGAGAGGGAAAGAAAGGGGCGCCCACCGACCTACTACCTAGTGAGTGCCAATATGCAAGCTTTGATTTGAACGCCAAATCGCAGCAGAGAATTTATCGGCTGATTGGGGTAGCTGGATGGCTGGCTTGGCAGGGTGACTGAATAGGGGTTGGGGGTTGGCGCTCGGGCTAGATAGCCAGTAGTAGTAGTAGTCGAAATAGCATGCGCCGCTACCTCCATCACTACTTTTGCTGCCGCCGCCGACGGCGGCAGCAGCAGCAGGGGCCCCGAAACAGGGGCGCCCCCACTTCGAGCGCACGCTGTGTAGGGCCAGTGGGCGTCGTTAGGACGCCGCTACTAACCTCCATTGGCGCCAGTGCCACTTCACCAATGCGCCTCCATTTATTTCACTGCGAAAAGGGGTCTTAGGGCAGTCTTGTAGTATTAGTTGTAGTAGTAGAAGTAGTAGTAGTAATAGTACTCGTAGTAGCAGCATCAGCAGCAGCAGCACCCCCACTGCCATCATGAGTGGCCCGGCCATCAGCAGAAAGAACAAGAGCATAGCACCACTGCCACCTCCACGGCCGGCACCACCAGCCCGCATTTCCCCAGCCTTTTCAGTGCGTACGTTCATTCGTCGCCGTTGCCGGTTTACCCCGTTTTTCGTTTCCCTTGTTGTCTTGCCGTTCGTTCCTCAGTTTTCCTCTTTCCTCGACTCTCTCTCTCCCGCTCTCTCGACTCTCTAAGTCGTCATTCTCTCGATATTTCATTCTATCTCGATGATGATTGGCAGTGGCTCCCTCTGGTAGCGACGTTCGTAATCGCGAGCGTGCGAGTGCGCGCGTCCGACGGGCTTTTACGCGCGCGCATTTTTTGCCCCACCACGACGAGCTTCGTTGTAGCTCTGAACTAGCGGCGATGGCGATGATGATGATGAGGATGTTGTTGCTGCTGCTGCTGCTGTTGACGTTGCCGGTGCAGTGGATTCAGCTCTTGCTGCTCCTCCTCGTCATCATCATCGTCGTCGTCGTCGTCGTGGTGGTGGTGGTTGCCGCTTTTCCATCTAATTACGAATGAACGAACAACGCTGCCAAATACTACTACCATTACTACTACGACTACACTACTACTACAAGCACTACAGCCGCCGCCGCCACCGATGCATGCCGGCATCGGCACGAATATTGTGGAGGAGGAAAGACCGTCTGCCACCACCGTTCCTCGTCATCGCTGGCCCTGCTATTCGCGTTGTTGTTGTTATTACTGTTGTTGTTGTTATCATTGTTGTTGCTGTTGTTGTTGTCGTCGATTCGGAATGATGGAGCTTGCTCCCACTGCCGTGCCTGCTGCTGCTGCTGGGAGAAGGCGAACCAAACAACGCAAGGAGGTCTGAAGAGCAGAGCAAAGAAGGCAGGCGGGCGGCAGAGAGACAAGCAGGCAGTCGAATGCGGGAATCCGATGGGGAACGGCAACGAGGCGGCCGGCTCGGCAAGGCGTTAGTGGCGGTGGCGGTGGTGATGGTGGTGATGGCGGCGGCGGCGGCAAAGAGCGCGAAAGTTAGAGATATTTCACAATATGATTCAAACAAAATGACTCAGCAGGAAACATAGCAGCAGCAGTCGTCACGGCCGCGTGCCTAACGGCAGCGCCACACAAGCTTCTCGCGCCCAATGCCCCCAAATAGAGCGCTCGCATACGCTTCACATCCACACATTTATGTATATGCACACGCGTGCAAACACACAACAACACAGACCCAAACGCATGACAGCCGCACACACACACACACACACACAACTGCATGTACGTGCATACTAACGGACGGAGACAAACACATAGGCATGCAGACAGACAGACAGATAGACAGACGTTCTCATACACAAACAGATCCAGCTAGTCGCCTATAGATACAGAGAGATGGAAGACATTTATATATATATATATATATATATATATATATATATACAGAGTCAAAGTTAGAGGGGAGAGATATGGGGAAGAATACCGGAAAGACAGGCACTCTTTCCCACCTTTTCTACCTCTCTATAGTTCCCGCTGGCATTGGCTCCCTTTCCTACTGTTCTTGTCTCTCCATCTGCCTCTGTCTCCTGCTCTCGTTTTCATTTTTGCTTCGATCTTCTCCCCGTGTCTCACCGTCAGAGGACCCCGGCTAACCCGAGAAAGCGGGATTGGGCTTGCTGGTGCTACGACAAATCGTGGCAACGCCAACAACGTCTGACAATGTCTAGTCGAACGCGTGCGACGCCGACAACAACAGGCTCCTTATAGTGTGTGCTAGCACCGACATTGAGATGGGATGCGTATGGCAAAGGAAAGAAGAAAATTAGAGAGCGGGCATAGATCGAAGATCGACAGACAGACAAACAAACAGAGGTTGGAGGGCGGGGGGTAAGGGGAAGGGAAAATGAATAGATACATAAATAGAAAGCAATAGGGGAAGAAAGAAGCATCAGGATTGAGGAGGGAAACGAGACATCTTATAGCAGCAACACCAATACGAAGAACAACAGCAACAACAAAAATAACAACGGCGTTTAGAGAGAGAATATATGACGATAGTCAGAGTCTAGAGCAAAGGGGTTGATTCGAACTCCGGGCAAAAAGAACGAATGGGCAAGATTTCCTATTCTATATAGTATGAAAAACAAACCCCTCGCGACGCGGCAACTATGCTGAATTTGGGTAAAGGGTGGAAACTGGGAGGTTTCGATGAGTTGGGAGCTAATAATAGCAACGGCATTAACGACAATGGGGCAGCAGCAGCAACGACAACAACAACAGCAACCACAACACCGGTACTTTAAGGCTCTCCAGTGGAGTTAGCTAGACACAAATGATTGAAGTCAGTTGTCAAAGAATACTAAAATATGCCATTGGCAATTCACCGTTACCTTTGGCCAGAAATACACTTTTTTTCATTCTCAACATTTACGAATTTTGTTCAGCAGAGGACTAGGACAGCAAGATAACGCTTAATTGCGCCAGCACGGGTTATGACAGCATGATAATGCTCAAGATGATCCAGAATATTCAAAAAAGAAGAGCGACCTTTCCTCCCTAATCAAAGAGGAGGCATAAGGATTCGATCTTTCTGCCAGGTCTACAATTCTTGGCCGTCATGGCAGCGTCCCGGTTTTCTTAAAAGGGAGTGTTAGCTAGCCAAGGTACTCCCGTTACCTACTAAACTAGCACTGCTCCCTAGCTCTAGTAACGTCAGCAGCGCTTAACCGTTACCGTCAAGTACCGACAGGAACTGACTTGCGCCTGCAGTTGTTGGGACTGCTGTCGTAGAAAGCGTTAAAAGGCAAGATGCCTTGTCACGAACCGTAATGAACCTGACCGCGCAGTTGCCAAAGAGACAGGAATAAGCAGAGAGAAAGAAAGAGAGAGAAATAGCGATAGAGACAAGAAAAGAAAGCGTAAAGCAAAAGAGGCGTCAACAGACCAAGGTATAGATGATTGGGACAAAGATAAATTGGCGCATTAAAACAACAAGCGAACTGGCATATTGGCGAGCAAAAACGTGAGATACACTGCAGCGGATTGGCCTACGTATATGATATTAACGATAAATCATAACGTTGGGAGGTAGAGGATTACAAAATTAAGGGGAGGTAAGACAAACTACGGCAGGTACAGGTAGCTGGTGCATTTGCGTGCGCCTTGAGATCGGAGGATTCGGAGGACGGGTCGCCAATGGCAGTGTGAGGAGGAAGATAGATCTCGTGCTCGATATAACATTCTGTCAGAGGTTTCCCAACAAAACAGTGTTTCGCACGAGAAAAACTAGTAGCGAACCCCAAACAATCATATGATGTGTATACGTTGCGAGTTGTGTAACCTGCTTAAATGAAAATGAACGGTAGACAAACAATGAATGTTTGGCACATTTGACTCTCATAATTCATCTGCCAATCTATCCTGAATCTTGATGATTTTGCTGGTCACTAGTCTGTTAAGCTCTGCGAGGGCTGTTGCTTGGTCGCTCGCTAAACGAAGCAGAAAAAGCTTTGCTTTATTGGCCCAAGTATGATGACAGAAAATGGGACTCGGACCTTGCATACTTGTTTCTAAATATAAATTACGTATAAACTAAATATAATCGCGAATCATCGCGTGTTGAGAACCATCAACGGCGTAGCGAGCTGCTCCGCATCACGATCTCATATTACGAACTCTGCTTTTATTTTTACTATTACCACCGTCATCGTCGTTGTCCTCATCATCATCATCATCATCAGAAACACTATCAACCTGATCTCGTCTCCACCCTCTACTTTCGAAGAAGCCTACGGTTGCCTGCGAACTAGGGCAGCGAACAGCAATGGATTCCACTGGTGCTGTTGCTCGTACCGTTGCTATACCGCAAGCAGGCAACACTAAAGAAACGGCGCTTCCCGTTGCCCAGTCAGATGAGGCAGTCGGCGTCTTGGCATGCCCACCCACAGGGCCCCGTCTCCGTGTAGTGTGTTCGAGAATGATGTGGCTGTGGTTCTCTCGACCCCTCAAACTGACTCCCGCGCCGCTTTCTCCTTCTCTCTCTCTCTCTCCCCCCTTCTATCTCTGTCTATCTCGCTCTCTTGACCTTTCTTCCTACTTTTCGCACGTAGAACGAATTCGGTGCTGGGCTGTGTACGACGAACGGGTGGTATAAATGGAAACAGATAGATTGCTGCCCTCATTGCGCAGCGCAGAAGCGTGTTTTTGCCCCAGGCGAACGAATGACCAACCATGGCTGCCCGCCCCGACCCACGGCCACATCAAGGCGTGTCCACCCTACCTACACTATACGGGCAAATAGAAAGCAAGAATATGCAAGTGTTTCAGGGTGCTGGGCCTCTTTATCAGACCCCCGGTTCAAATGCAGCACGGGTTTATGTTACATGGGTCAAATGCTGCAGCCCAGCTGCTTGTATGATCTACTACTTGGAGTAGGTAACTGTGTCACTCGTATAGTGCGCGCGTGTTGTTCTGCTGAGGCGATGTATATAGGCTTGGGCAAGGTTGCCAAATATCATCATCCGTACATAGCATCATAGCGCATCGTACATAGTTGATTTCGTAAGGGGCTCTTGGTAGAGTGCTTGTGTTTTGCTCGTTCGTGCAGTATACGTCCGAAGTCCGATGCCTGGCGGGCGTACTCTTCTGCCATAATTGTTATTGCGTTCAAGCACGGCACCAACCACCAAAACCACCAGCACTGCCTTCGAGACGTACGCATTACAAGCTATATTTACAGCCTGCAGCCCGGCCAGTTGCGCAATCGTCTGCGATCTGCTATTGTGCACGCCACCTAACTGTCAATTGCCTATAACAATTCAAGTCTCTCTCTTTCCAAGTGCGAAACAAATTCTGCTGCTACAGTGACGTTCGTAGTCAAATTGGTCATTAACATGTTTAACTCTTTATTACTATTACATAATAACCTACGCTTAAAGTTGTGAAAGTCAAGCTTATCTGATTCCATTGTCTAATATAATACTTGTTTATTCTTTTAGCCTGCAAATCTGCAAATATTACAGAAAAACAATGTAGAAATTTTTTTTTTTTAGAAAACGTGTGTTCCCCCAATATATCAAATAAACATAATACATACATACACATGACAAATAAAGATACCCCGCTCATATGCATAGCTAAGCGTTACTTACTCGTTTGTTCTTCGCCCCTACATCATTGCTTATATTCTTCTACATTCTTTCCTCGTAAAGACTAGATTATCTGTAACGTTAGGAACGTTGCATTGCACGTCGGTGGCTGTCGTGTCGTTACCACCCCGACGGACTACCCCGACGAAAAAAGAGACAGGGATAATAATTAACAATAATCGCATTCATGTGCGATTGATTTTGCATTCGCCTTACAGATTCCGTCCCAAGCTCACCCCGGCAAGCGTCACGTTCGCCGTCGCCAATTTCCGCAGTTCTGGCAGCGTCGCCAGGACCGGCTGGTGATGGTGGCAATGATGAAGATGATGATGACGACGATGATGACGATGCTGGTGTTGTTGGTGATGCAGCAGCAGCAACAACAACGGGAGACTGCGAAGCGGATGTCGATCGAGACGGCGAACCGAGGCAGCTCGGTGTCGAGTGCAGTCAGTGCCTCGCCAAGTGTGGTACCTCGCTGTACACGCTTAGCGGACCCCACTGCACGCAGGAGCACACGTTTTGCTCGGCCATGTGTCTGGGTCAGTGGGCTTCGAGTCAGGCACAGGCGAGCTTGTTTGGCTGTCCCGGTTCGGCCGTTGATCGGACGCCCGACCCTCTTCTTCTGCGCGGTAAACTTCTGCGTTCCGGCAGCACATCGCCCGGCAATAGCCGTGCTTGCGACTACTGTCGACTCAATTCGGTATGTACGAGACGTTCTGTGACGATTGAGCACATCGGGCGATTGATGACTGTCTACTAGCAGTACATACAGTAAGCCGCCTGTTAGTTTTAGTCGATCCGAGCCAGAGCGGCCTGCAACAGTCTGGAGTCACGAGCCTGCCGAGCTAGGCCGTGCTGTTGTAGGCCTAACTCGGCAAGCTTGCTGTAGGCCTAACTAGGCAGGCTTGCTGTAGGCCTAACTAGGCAGGCTTGCTAAAGGCGTTTCAGTGAAACACTCTGAACTGAGACGAGCCACGCTACTGAAGTGATGATTACAAATTACCATTCAATTCAGTAGGTATATGCTGCTGCTGCTTCCACTGCAGAAATGCAGTCACCACACAGTTTTTGATTTGAGAATTGTATTTTTTGTTTAAGAAGTTCTCAACCAGAATGAAAACCAGACCAGATTTTGTTGCTGTTAAACTCCGCTACAAAAAGGCCTGCATTGTTGAAATAGACAAATTACAGAGCTATATAAATCTAGTCGAAGATTAGGCTAGCAACATACTGATAGATTTGCACAACAGGCAAACATCTCATCTTTGTCCCATGTTTTGTCCTTGACATGGTACTCTCCTGCTAGATACCGAAGAATTCACCGCATCACATGGTCGCGGCAGACAACTCGCTGAAGAGCTTCTGCAGCATCGAGTGCCTGCAGCTCTTTGATCTCGCTCCGAGGACCCTGGATCAGCGTAGAGGTAATCACCACGACATATGCATCTATGGATTGTTATTAATAATACGCAGTATATATAGGGTACGACACAAGCAGTCGTTGTTGAAGCCTACATAGATCCGTTCGCTCTTCAGACACAGGCGGGGCTTCGCATTCGCTTAGCGTAAGCAGAGCCGTTACGAGAATAGTGGAGGCAACTCCTGATCGTGAAAAGATGATTTTTATGCACAGGTGTGATATATCGGTTTCTAAGGAGTAGATGTCTCGAATAAAGAGCTCGCGTGCTCATTAGTAGACAAACCAAACTTCATTAGTAGCAGATTTAGTTATCGTTCGTTAGAGGCTCTACCTTCGACGGTCCTATACACGAACCTTCGTGCTACACATTTACAAATTTGCGTTAGTCTTTGTTGGCAAAAAATGCGAGGATGATCGCGATTATATGGGGCAAACGTCTTACAATAGGGTTTGCATAGCCTAAATTACAAAAACAAAAAATCCGCGGGTTCCTACGGCACAAAAGTTTAATCAAAGTAGAGTAAATAGCTCTAGGTGGTTTTCCAACCAAACCAGAGCCAACTTGCTTTACCTTATCAGACGGAAAACGGCCCAGTAGCCCAGCGACTCTGCTGCCGTTAATAAATTGAAAAAATGCTACCTAGGATGCGACGGCTCGTGAACGCTTTGTAGGTCTCACTTGTTGCTCTCATGATTTCAAAGTGGTACCACTTGCATTTGAAACTTACCGCAGCGTGGATAAAACGACATTCTTAGCAGACTATCGCGGTAAAAGAGCAGTATTTTGTAGTAGTACGTACTTCCTGCAACACCATCTCTTAACATAAAATGTGAAAAAGCCTTTCCTTACCTCTATGGACTAACACCTTGAAACGAATTCACCACAGGCTACGGCCGAGTTGAAGGGCTTGCAAGATCAATCAGTTTAAAATGATATATAGAAAATATTGTAATGATTTATCACATTTATTTAAATAAATATCACAGAGTAACTATATCTGTCAGCTCACGTATCATATAAGATAAAATGACCTCCCCATTTATAATGTGTACGCAGAGTAATAATGATACGTTCTTCGCTTACTCGTTTCAGCATCGGACGAGACTAGAGATGGGCTAGCCGCTCCAAACGAGCCGGCCGAGGGCCTCAACCGGGCCAGCAGGCGATCATCGACGTCGCCTGCCCCCGATGAGGACGAGCGACCCCTGAAGGTGGCACGAAAGAACCCCGCGCCCCAGCGGATTGTGCGCGGCGAAGAGCTCATCCTTGAGGTTGCTCCCTTCGATCTCAGCGGCTCGGACGGCGAGACGGACGCATCGATGTCGCCGCTCGACTTCAGCACAAAGTCCTGAAGTCTTAGCGCTTGCCCTCTCAGCTTCTGGCGTCGCCCAGCCTCCGTGCCTCGGCACACGATGTGACAATGTCTGTCTGTGCTGACAGAGACCTAACGAAAACTGGGCGTCTACTGTATCAGTCGGCACAGACGCAATACAACCACTATTATTACTGCGACGGTTATTATTACAATGAGACTAATAATACTATTATTAAAACAGATAGCGATGCATATGAATATAATCGTTAGTATAACTCAAATATTACAATCGAAATACTTGTTATATTATCTCCATTGTTACTGCGTCGGGCTAGTTTTTGTCGACTAGGATTACGGCCCTGGTAGCTGCGGCGTCTGTCTCACTCACCCACCGGTGACGGAACAAATACTGCGGTGACGTACTAGCTGCTGGCCACGCCAGCTGTTTGCCTCTATGATAGCAATCTATTGATAAATGATTACTCGAGACATAATTTCAATTAGCGGCATATTTCCACGTTTTGTTGTTAGGAAGGAGGCGGAATTGTTGTGGTTCCTACCGCCAGTCTAAACCTCCGACGGCATTCTAGCAGAAGTCTGTGCTAAGCCTGGGCACACACACTAGACAGACGCCCTCTGTAGCCCAGCAGAACCACAGTTGGCGACGCCACAAAGATCGCTCAGCGGACAAATGCGTGATTAGCCCAATTGAAAACGCATACTACTCCTACGATATACAGTGTTCCTGCCCCGACACGGATCGTCACTACAATCGCAAGATACGCCTCCGTCTTTACTCTAGCCTCGGCTGTCTAAGGGGCAAGGAGTTGGAAAATAGAACGATGATCATGTAGCAGGGCACAACAAGAACGAACACAAAGGCGCTTAGTTAATGCACCCTCGCAGGCAAATTGAAAGGTCGCTCCTTGAAGATCATAGAGTACAAGAAGAGTGCATATTGCCTTCGTGGTAATGCATCCTTCTATGCTGCGCCGCACTGAAAGGTCACTCGGAAGATAGGACGACAAAGGCCTGCAATTCAACGTTGAGGTATTGTGACCTGACCTCAAAGGGCAACAATAGGTGAATAGCCAACACCAGCCGTCCGCAATATAACCGCGTACCGTTGCGTGGCGACACGTTTCACCTTTTGCACGACGTTTTTCTTGAAAAAAAACCCTCTCATCGTAGTAGATGGGCTTAACACTTGGCGACCAACCTGACCACGTTTGTCACTTTGTCACCACCGGCCGGATCCTTTCGGAAGTGAGGCACGTTTCCGAAGGCGGCCGTGAAGGAGCGCTAAACGAACGCATGCGGTTGCGGCTCTAATTGTAATCAAACGATTGTATTATTATTATTATTATTATTATGGTGGGACTATACTATGATCGTGATAGCGGTGATGTCGGTCGTCTGACGAGTATAGTCGGCAGTGGCCACAGACAGACGGGAGGAGTAGCCTAGAACGTTTGTTGCATCTACAACAACAACAAGAACAACAGTAGCAGCAGAACCAGCATGTGGATCAACACCAGTAACTGTACCAATAGAACACACGCGCTACAACTTCTTGTATGGAGATCTCTAGTCGTCGCATGATCCATGATCGCCGTCGTAGTTGTTTTTGATGTTGTTGTTGTTGTTGTTATTTTTGTTGTCATTATCGTTGTTTTTGTGGTTAGTATTTTACCGAGATTGACTACCAGAACAACGGTGGTATCGCTGACTGTTTATTGCGTGACTAACTTATTCGTCTTCACCTTCTTACCCTTCTGGAATATACCCCCCGTCGCTTGTCCGCCCCGCTCCACACTCCCTGCTCACTCCCGCCTTATGATTTTGTAATAGTACGATTAGGCGTTCAGTCCATTAGCAGCAGCAGTAGCAGCAACCATGAAGTGCATGAAGGATTTCCCTCACTTGACCTGGCTATTCCCCCGAGCGGCAGCTAGTTGACCCGACGATCTTCCCAGGAGGGGGTTTAGCGCGTTGAACGCGTCGGCTGGTTTTCACGTGGTCGGCCGTCGATCCTCTGATGTCACCGAGAACAAACGGTGCAAACGAGCGCGCTGATGAAAACTAGGCAAAGAGATTTACGAATTGGTAGTCACTGTGTACGATGGCCAACCCCCCGTGACCCCATCTCCCCTGTGCGCTATAGACAAAGCGATCCGTCACCATCGTCATCACTGTTACTATTCGGGATCGTAACACCCATGATGAACAACAACAACAACAGCAGACATGTTAGCCCGGCGGCAGGAGGGCAAGTCAACAACTGATCTAGTCAATGCAATGGTCAACATTTACGTATATCGTACTCTTATATACAAAGCTAACAGAACGTAGGCACGTCCTCGTTTCGTTAGTACATAGGGATATATATATATATATATATATATAGAACTCGTAAGAACTGAACATAGAATGCTGGATAATCGAACTACTAAGGAGGTGCACCGTTAGCGGGAATAAATGACATTAGCTTCTTGAATATTATTACGGTGATTGGTTAAGCTATTGCGTGAACGTAAGTGACAAGGGACATGTTAAGGAGCATCTACGCTAGAGAAATAAACGAATTACAACGTTTCGGCGTTATGCACGCCGTTCGGAACTGTACTATGCCACACGTACACGGATAATCGCACCAGTAAGGACTGCATGCGCTTCCGTGTACAAGAATTGTTCGCGATGCGCATTAACACAATCTTCCCCGTTACTCAGACTAGAACACCAGATAACAGAACGAAACATATAACCAACAACGGTCACAACCATAACACAACAACAACAACAACAACAACAACAACAACAACACGAACACGAACAACATGAACAGATGTGAGAACAACTACAACAATAACAATAAAAAGCCTGCCTGAATGCATATGCAATTCCAGATGGAAGCAAAATAAAACATGTAAAACTTGGGGACAAGTTGCTTGTTTAATGTGTACGTACCAGTTTAGCTGTTGCCGATAAACTAAGCATATCATAAGCAACAGCTTTGAATACCTAGCACTACCTTCGTTAAAATTATCTAGTTGTCATCGACAACAATTACTACTTCCTAAAGCTAAATCAATGCTCTATACGAACCTACACCGATATCCAGTTGGCTTAAACAACAGTTAGCTTAGAGCAATAAAATATTTGAAATGTTATACAAATATAGTAATGTTCTTCTGTGGTCAAATTCCGCAGTGCTACTCGAAATAAGGCCATGTAAGCATCCAGTTCCTCGGTGCCGACATAAAGAAAATCTATAAAGATTGGGCGGGCAGCGGATACGCTGTAGAGAGAGAAGTTTTTGTCTTTATGCAAAAAATTACCGATATCCGAATGACAAATAGATTTTCAAATTATATATATGTACATGTAATTGATATGTACGGATCGCGATATATTTAGTAAACCGAGTCATACCTAACTAGTAAAGAAGTATATCCGGGTGACCGGATTTGATTGCCTAAAACTCTGGGATATGGTCGAACTCGGTGAGAAAATAATTTTTGCCAATGAAAAAGCAGAGCGGAAATGCTTCGTATAGGAGGGAGTAGATTTTTTAATGGTTTTCTTAGTTGTGACTTAAGGGATTGCGGTCCCTACATACGCTATCAAAATGCACGATTGTCAGAGAACGCATTCCTCAATTGAAAAACGAGCACAGCCAATACGACGAATGTATATCTTAAATAAATCATTTTGGTAAATTTGTAGAGCTGACGTCTGTGATGTGTGCAAAGTAGCACAAATCTCGCGATGGCCATATCTGATTGGAGTGCATACATGCAGCTACTCTGTTTGCTTTCTTCGTTAATCAAGCCACTCGCCAAACCTATAGAAGCTCAGAAAATATTTAATTTAGTTTAATCTTGCTCAAACGAATGCCCGTCAGCATTCGGTAGCGATAGCAAAGTTTTCGTTGCACGCGTTCATAGATACCAGACGTCTTTCGAATGGTTCCAGCAACAGTAACTATTCTGCCGATCAAATCAACAGGAGACGCAACGGAAGTTACATAGACTAGATGCTTGAGGTAGGCTGAAAGGAAAAAGTCGAAATAGGGTATATCAGGCGGCCGCGACGGCCAAGCTTGTGGACCGCCTCGGACAATCCAGCGATTCGCGAAGGTCTCATCCAGATAAATCCGTACCTGAAGGGCGTTGTGTGTTGGGGTACCATTGTGCTGGAACCACATCCATGACCGAATACTCTGTGGAATGTTTGCCAAATGTTCTGATAAGTTTGCGCTCAGAAATTTGTGGTAATTCGTTTGAGCAAGATTTGATCCTCTACAGGTTTTACGATTGAGTTGAAAGAAAACAAACTCAAATGCATGTATGCACTCGAGGTGGCCATCGGGAGATTTTAGTTACTTTGCAACCGCAGACGTCAGCTCCACAAAATGGTTACCAAAATGATTTACTTAGGATGTACTTTTGTCTAAACGTATTCAATTCAATTTAAATGCTCCTTTATACTTTCAAAAAGTAGATAATTATATACGTAGTTATTCACAAACATTCTGCATTCAATACATACAGTGCACAAGAGGCATAGAGAACAATACCATATAATAGCGCGCAATAGTACCATTGCGTGAGATATGTAATGGTACAGTTTATAATGCTATATCACGCGCTCATGGTTCTCAACATTCTCGGCTGAGAGATTTCTGCGTACACTTTAAAATTTGCTCTCGAGTGTCGTTTTGATATAGGTTGTAAGTAGAGACTGCTACGCTCTACCTTACATCCCAATGCAACACGTTTAAGAAATTTAGACTGAACTTTCTCAATTGTATAAATAAGTTTCTTCAAATACGGCCGCCAGACTTCATAGCTGTAAATTAATTTAGGAACTACAACACTATTATAAAGGCGGACAAAGAACATTGAACATTCGATAATAAAACAACGAAATATCATTTTACGTATAAGGCTAGCAGAATAAATGGTTTGAGTGATTTGAATATTAAAATCTAGCTCCGGTGTTACCGTTACCCTAAGATCACGAATGCTGTTTGCTCTGGGCATATATTCTCTATCAAGTGTCTTAACGTGGTCTGTATTTGTTGTACTTGCGTAATGGAAAAAAATCGATAACCTGAGCGTGAAAGTGGTAACATGCAAAAGTAACATTATAATTTTGCGAACTCTTTTTAATGTCACAATAGTCCCCACTCTAGCTAAACCCAGGTGTAACTCAGTGTATATTTTTTTCTTAAATGCGCCATAATGCTCGGTTATTTATTTAAGATCGATGATTAGTTCTCTCACAATCGTGCATTTTGTAGATGTATGTCGGGACAGTCACCCCTTAAATCACAACTCAAAAAAAATCATTAAAACATCGTCTCACTCCTACGAAGCATTTCCGTAGGAGTGAAAATAACCCTTTCTTTTGGCGACAATATTACCATATCCCTGAGTGGTCAGGCAATCAAATCCGATCTCCCTGTATATATATATATATATATATATATATATATGAATACAGTTGATGTGTTAGACCAGGTTTAGGTTTAGAAAAACAAGACTTGCTTAATTAATGTTTGAGTTTTAACGCGTTTATAAGCTATATTCTAATAGAAACTCTTATCTAAAAACATGCTCCTAAGGTTTACCTAAAAATGAAAACATCCTTTCAGATTCTTCTAGATGGTTAGAAAAGAGACGATCTGCATGTCAACGTTATAGTTCTTTATATAACTAAATACTGTTAGCAGTTTGGGGTGAACAATCGTCTCCGCGCAAGCGTGTGGTCACGGATTCTCTAACCCAGGATTAGCCCAGTTCAACAGTGTGCCCCAAGCAGATGTTGCATTTCTTTGTTGAATGTCGAACTGCAACCTTTAACGCAAAATTGCGGCTTCTACGCACGCGCTAAATCAGCTTGAGCACAAGGGTGCCTGTACCTGTTCTTTATCTTGTGTCTTCTCTCGAAAGCCAACAGACAAAATTGGTGCGGATAACTAACATCAGAGTATTTTCTGCATTTGTGCTCTGCTAACCTGAAAGCATGACTTGCATGGTCCGCCGGTACACCGACCAGTGAAGGAGCTAAGAAGTCGATTACAGTTGCGTCCCAAACAAGCATGCAGACACGCTAAAAGGGGGTCAGAGTGAGCCCGGCAGGTCTTTTCCATCGTCCCTGGATACGCCCGGAGCTTCCAGTACATACGGAAAGTTGGCAGATATCAGCGCCCGACTAAATGTGTAATTTAAAACGGAGTGATGTGGTCGTCGGTCTGCACTCAAAGCGCATAACAAGTCATGATGAGCCAACGCGTCTACAAGATTACTAGAACGACATCGGTGGCACGACCAGGTCAACACTAAGTCACAGTCCTATGCGTATGCGCGTCGTCTTTTCGTCCAAAAGAGTCCCTATTCGCACATAGGGTAGGGCATATAACTAAGATCCGGCTCCTTAACGACAAGCGGCTCGAAGCCTGGCTTAATCCGCAACGGTAGGGGCTCTATTAATCAGGGCTTGCTAATTGCTTTGCTTGCAAGGAGGCCGTCCAACTGCTGCCTGGTTAGCTCTATCATCGGAAGGGGAGTTGAACAAAAACAACAATCTGTTGGTCGCCGTTAAAGTTCAACGTTATAAGCTTTCCACCCATCATTATCCAGGGCCTAAACCTGCCCGCAGCATAGGACGCTGACGACACGATTGCGTGTCCTGCCATCATGACCGCGTCAGACACACGTAAACCGTCCAGTAGGACCGGGAGCATTACATAATTATTTGCAACAGCGGTCAATTTAAGATTCAGTATGTCCTCTAAAGTGTCTAAGCTGGGGTAATTAAACGGCGGAACAGGAAAGTTTAAACGACGAGGGCAGGTTGCAGCCTCTAAGCAGATGTGTTAACTTCGTGGCTGAAAAGCAAGATCCAGAAAGGGAAACAGGCCCCAGTGGGCTTCCTATTGGGGTAGTATGTATGTACAGTTTGTCTTTCCAGCCAGCGAATATCTTTGTAATGCCCTCTGTCTACAAATATGGTTATGTATGATAGTTATGTATATTTGGGGTAAATTATCGTGCAACCCAGTATTGGTTACGACGGTAGGGGTTACTATATAATGTTTTATTTGGAAATAAGTGCGAAATTTTTAATTTTAGCTATACCGATGGAATGGACAAAGATGGCTGAAGAAATTGTACGACTGCGAGAGAACGAGTTATTCAATGAAGACTAAACATGCGTGTCGGCCGACGAAAGACAAATAGTCGCAATGAACAACAGTTTGCAATTAACGCCGTTAATTAGTTGATGCCTCATTACTGTGATGCCTCCAGATACAGACCATCAGCCGCTAACGTGTCTCCTTTGTCAGCATGGGACTCTATGGAAAACCGAAATTTGGGGCGGGGGAAGCCGGTTTATGGCAATTATATGTAAATATATATAATCAATAGTATATATCACAAATCGAACCACCGTCAATTTGGCACTAAAGTTATCGTATTTTTCTGAACGTGTTTGTTTTATAAGCGTAGAAACAAAATGCTAATATATTAACAGTGAAAGATAAAAAATGAGGCATGACAGAATCTTGGCCTTGCAAACTGCACTCGTATATACGAATATATACTGTAATATTCTTCATTTGCTACCCATATTGAATGTCTATCAGACAGAAACAAATTCTTCAGAATGCGCTAGTATGTTCAGTGTTCTTACTGAACAATTCGTTCGCTTGCAGTCGCATATTTTCATTCGGCCAGTCCCATCGGTGTAATAAAAATAGACATTTCGCTCTCACTCACAAACCAGACACTTCCCCTCCCTTCCATTCAATTAAAAGAATGCTGATTTTGGGGAGTTTTACGATCCCCTTAAGTTCAGCCCAAATATCCAGAAATATATATATACAGGTAGTTCAATAAGTTCTTAGAATGAAAACCAATAATTTTCCAAATCATGTTTTTAAATTTATCTTATGGATATACTCCCCGAGATGCTCAATACACTTTTCCCACCAAGATTTCAGAGCTTTTATACCTCTTAAGTAGAATTCCGCGTCTTTAGACTGAAAATAGGCATTGACAGCAGCCTTAACCTCTTCATTGCTGGAAAAACGCTTTCCACCGAGACTATTCTTCAAATGTCCGAAGAGGAAATAATCAGAGGGGGCCAGGTCTGGAGAATAGGCAGGTTGTTCAATAAGTTCGAACCTCAGTTGGGCCAGTTTTGCCGATGCTTGCCGGGACTTGTGTGCAGGAGCATTGTCCTGGTGAAACAGGACAACCTTCTTCTGCAAAACGGGCCGTTTCACGATGAGTTCTTGCTAAAGGCAGTCTAACAGTCTTGCCTAATATTCTTCTGTGATCGTTTTACCGCTCTCAAGGTAGTCGACCAGCATTATTCTACGTTGGTCTTAAAAACTGTAGCCATCACCTTTCCGGTCAATGCCGTTGTCCGCACCCTCTTCGGAGGTCCTTCATCAGGTGCACACCATTGGCAAGATGCTTCTTGGGTCTCGGGAGTGTAGTGATGGACCCAGCTTTCATCGACGGTCATGAATCTGCGTCAAAAATCCGACGGATTGTTCGACATCTTGGCCAAATTTCGCTGTGAAGCGAAAACAGGCGCGTTTTTTTGGCCTTGGTTGAGCAAATGCGGCAGCCATTTTTCTCTGAGCTCTTTCATCTTCAAGTTTTCGTGCAGGATGAAATGCACACTACCCAAACTGATCCCCAAGGCCTCCGCTATCTCCCTAATGTTCACTCGCTTATCTGCGGCAACGATTTTCCGCACCTTTTCCACGTTTTCCTAATCAGTTGCCGTTTTTGGGCGTTTTGAACGTAGTTCATCCCGGTGCTCCTGCGACCTCTTTTTAACTCATTAATCCAGTTGGAAACAGTGGCAAAACATGGCGCAGAGTCACCGTACACCTCGTCTAACTCAGTTTTCACTTGGGTCGCATTCCAACCTTTGAAATAAAGTGCTTGATAACCACTCGAAACTCTTTTTTCTCCATTTTTCAAAATCACGCCGATACGTTGCACGGGAAAAGCGATCAAACGAAATCGCAACGGCCAATCACCATAATATTTTGACTGCTGGCAGTCGAAAAGTTGTAGTTTCTAATAGCGGTGGAAGCGCATTCTAAAAAGCTCATTCTAAGAACTTATTGAACTACCTGTATATATATACCTGTAATATGCATCATGCATATCACGCGTCGTTGTTAAAGTTGCTGAAGCAGTACTTGTCGGGGGTGGCCGCAGTACTAACTTTCTACCTGCCCACTTTAATCACGCAGTGATTTTCGCTTAACTTCTGCTATTGTTCTCACTTAATTTATCTCTTAAGGGAAATAACTGCCTTCCAAACCGAGTTCTACAAGTCATATATATATAACCTTTATTACAAACAAGAGGTTTTTAGTTCAAAATGTTGGCAATCATTGAGTGCGTTCAATCACATTGAGGTATATATCTTAAATGTACCAAGCGCCGGACAAGTTGAGATGTCTGAAATTTTCTTGTGGCACCATGGCTACTAACTGTCAGTGGTTTAGTTTTATCATCTATGCTTAATGAGCATCGCTCAAAAAATTAGATCAGAGAGTTGCATCTGACATTAACGTAACGGCCGAATTTACCCCGAGTAAACATCTTCAGCGCACGCAGAGATCGGTTTCGAAGCATTGCTGCCACTCTTGGTTAAGCAGATTATTTTCTATCTACATCGCAAATCTGGTTTGCAGGTTTTATGAAGCGGTCTCGAACACCCTGAAGTAAGTTGAGGTCGCGCCGTTTATGGACCAAGTACTACAATTTTGGTACTACTATATGTTTATAAAGCTTGAGGCATTTAGTTGGCACACTACATGCTTAAAGGCATTCGTACTATATCGGCCGTTCACTTTTGATGCCGATTTATATACAACCGAAGAACTGTACGAAACGGTGTTAAATCTAGTGGAATGTGGAACACGTTCTTGTCTCGACAAATTTCCCAAGTTATTAGAGTTCTAGTGCATTAACATCTGGATTTGTTTACAGTCAACGAAGATAGCGATAATATATGTTATTGAAATGCATATTTCGGAAGATGGAATTGACTGAGAAATTAAACCATCAACTACTGGCTTAGCCACGAAACAATACCAGTTCTAAAAATATGTTTTATTCAATGATCATTATGTTGTGACACTCGATGCAACATATGGCTGACACAATGTAAACATGAATTCTCGTGTCCTGCTGTGTAACCTAGAGTGTTTCATTCTCGCTCTATTTGTTTGTTGTCTGTATGTGTGCTTAGTGAAGGTATTTATTAAAACTATGAATATTGCAGTGCACAATACAGGTAATTACAGAAACGAGTCATGTACCAAGTGAAATAGGTGCTAGTACATATTGGCATGTGTATCTTCAAAGAACAATCAATTTTAGATATATTTTATAACTATTTTGTTATTGTCACCAAATAGAAAAAAATAGAAAAAAGAACCAATATATAGGCAAGCATGACAAGCGACTAATATATTTGGCGTAAATGTGCTATAGTAAATCTGTGTGGCCCGGAAGTTTCTACCTTCTCAATCTTTGTGAAAGTGTGTTAATACTATGAGTAGCAAACGAGATATTAAACGAAACCGGTAAAATTCCTGCATTTTCCACTTTTCATAAAGCATACTAACGTGCTCGAAGTTCGTCTTGATGGTGCCCGATTGGGTAACGCGGTACACATCTCTTTTTCCCCACGGAAATCTTACATAGTGCGATCGGAGCGAGTGTGCTTAGCGTTTCACGCCCGACCGGGAGATGTCTGCCCCATTTGCTCGGGCCTGAAGTGCGTGTGCGCAATGTTGATCGCCCGCCATTAGCCAAGAGTCGTCTGCCGGAAGTCGCCTGTCATTTCGGGCTTCGAATGTAGAACAAAATTACTGAAATCACCTGCGAAGTAACTGTGGGAGATCAGCGAGTGAGTCGACTGAACGACTTGATTCCATTCCTGTGGCGAATCACCGAAACAGCCGGCGACTGAAATGCCGCAGATATGCCAATAGGTCTCTGTGGCCGTGAACCGTGTATCTGAGCACCTGTTCACAGCCAGTAGTAGTAATAGTAGTAGTTGATTATCGGGTCTCCGTCTATGAAGCAATGTGAAAAACAGTTCCGTGGACGTTCAATTTTGGCTGAGGGTCAGCCCGAAAACTTTACTAGTGTATTATCGGGTCGTACTTCACAGCGGCGTCGATGGCGACGACTCCTCCGTGCCTGTTGTGTACCACACCGTAGTACCACAGATGTGCCTGTTGTGTACCACACCGTAGTACCACAGGGGGATCAGTGCGCATTAATTGCAAGGCTGAAACTGCGGCAACCAGATCGTCGCAGAGTGTCGCAGAGCTAACAGAGCTGGATTGAAATCGGTCTATATATATCTATCATCTACTTTTCATTCGAGTCATCGTCCGACGCGAGTCCAGCTGGCAGCGGTGTTGTTACTTGAAGGTTACGTTTGTTGTAGTTGTTGTTGTTGTCGTTGTTGTTGCCGTTGTTGTACGTATTGCTGTTGCTGCTGCTGCCGCCATTGCTGCTGCTACTGTGCTCATGGAGCGGTTCAAGGATGCCATTTGAGATCATCATCATCATCATCGTCGCCATCGGAGAATTGTCCACATCGACAACTGCCGTTGACGCTGCAGGCGTGAGGTCATCTGGGTAGAGCCAGTCCAGCCCCGCCGGCTGCAATCGGTAGATGATGATGATTTTAGTAGCAATTTATTGTTTGATCTGGAACGTTTCTCACAACCAACCAGCCACTCACTCCATACTGTCGTCGTCGGGGTAGTCTAGACACACTAGTTTCGTCTCGAATAGCCAATTTGACATGCATCTTTGAAATTGTGGCTAATCTGTGTATTTAGCCGTGTTTGGAGTTTGTGGTAGGTGGGGCTTTTCGATAGCTTCGTTCATTATCCAGGCGCATCTACATGCATCTATCGGCTTAACTACTCCAGCCTTATAATGATGATGATGATGATAGTGATCACATAATAATATATTTATAATAATGATAAAAGTGATAATCGAATACAATTATTTTCCAACATACTGTCAAATGAAGTAAAGCTTCATTGGATAGCCACACATAAAGATAAAGTACATTTAAAAAACATATGGTATCTAGAGGTCAACAAAGATTGTCTGGAAACATATAGAACACTCTTTCTAGAGGTCGAACATGAATATACTGAAACACCTAAAAACATTTCAAGAGGTCAATTATGAATGTATTAATACATGTGCAGAACATTTCAATGCTTTATCTGCGCTTATATGTGGTTCAACTATGCCATTCGGCAGGCAGCTACAAATATGAATAGCATTACTACTGTCGTAATTTGTCGTGCTTCCCCTAATGAGCCGGAGGAAAGCTTGCAGCACAGACGGCGGAATATACCATAGCACAAAATAGCAATCAGAAAGAGCTCGAATTTCACTAGACTTATTACAAAACTTCAAATTCACTAGGCACATAGCATCACTCAGTCATAAAAAGGTCCCCAACACTCCTGATCGAAATAATTAAGTACGACAAACTAACTATGCTATAAAATACGTATGCACGTGGCAGCATTCGTGTGCAACTACAGTATATATAAATATATACAGGGTGTGACGGAAAGATTTGAAGAGCGATATACAGAATTGTAGAGCTCGTTAAAGCAAATGTTTTTTTTTCAATGGAACATGGTCTCTGAGAGGTTTTGTTTTAGAGTGAGAGTGAAATTACTACAATTTGTAACACTGGTGTTTTTGCCCGACATAGGAGCACAAAATTTGCTGTTGCGAGACAACCAGAAACTCTTCCCATACAGAAACTAAGCACACGTTCGTGTTCGTGATAAAATTCTGCTCCATCTGAAGAATATACAAGGCCGGTCAGAAGACGCGACATAGTCGCTTAGAAGAGAATTCGCCAAAAATGAAGTTCTTTATTAGCGTTCACGCCAAATACTTCAAAATCATAACCCTACGACCACTCAGCGTCACTTAAAACTAACACATTCAGGTAAACGCGTTTTAGGACGATCATTTTGATACCAAATCTATGTTAATGCGAGCTGCGGTTGCGGAGTAATTAAGATTTTTCGGAGGGCATGTACAGATTAAGTGCATGTAAAATGACTGTGTGGCGACGTTCACTACCGCCAACGTGTCGCGCGAAAGCCGCGGCGCGTCATTTTTCATGCACTTAATCTCGACATGTTCGCCGAAAAATCGTCATCACTCCACAACCACAGCTTGCATTGCCATAAGTTTGATACCAAAATTATTGTCATGAAATGCGCATTTGCTGAATATGTTAATTTTGAACGCTGTGGGTGGTCGTCGGGTTATGATTTTGAGGTATTTGGTGTGAAGGCTAATAAACAACTTCATTTTTTGCGAATTCTCTTCTAAGCGACCATGCCGCATCTTCCGACCGGCCTTATATGTTCTTCAGAAGAAGTAGATGTTCTCGCGAATACGACGGTGCGCTTAGTTTCTGTATAGGAGGACTGGTTGTCTCGCAACAGCACATTTTGTGCTCCTATGTCGGGCAAAAACACCCACAAATGTGTTACAAATTGTAGTAATTTCACTCTCACTTCAAAACAAGACTTTTCAGAGACCATGTTCCATTGGAAAAAAACATTTGCTTTAACGAGCTGCTCTACAATTCTGTATATCGCTCTTCAAATCTTTCCGTCACACTCGGTATACGAAAGTGTGCTGACCAAGCAGTAACAAGAACACTCACAGACGAAAGCGCGACAGTCGCCAGAGCTGCGATGAGCGCGAAAGCGACGAGAACTCGCATCTTCAGCGGGTGATAACGGGCTTCTGACCGTAGCGCGTTAGGACACTTCGCCTTATAAGAGACGTATGCCCTCACTGACGGGGGGCGGTACGCCCGGGTTGCATGCTGTCGTCGAGAGGCGCTGGCATCGGTCTATGTACGCATTCGACTTGGGGATGGATGGACAGACAGAAAGACAGACAGCCGGCCTTCGAGACTGCAGCGAGAGGCCCGAAATGACCCGTTCTGTAGCACGGTGTGACGAAGCCAACCGCCGTACGCAAGCTCGATGGTACGCGGTTTTCGTGTCACCGTGCGCCGTCGACTCGTTGCAGACTCGAATAGACGGCCAAAATAGCTTGCCGAGGCGGAGAAGGCGCTACCGCCCACAAGGGAATCACCACCAAGCGCCACCAAGCCAGAGTACACTCAGAAGTCGTATACTCCGGTCGAGCGACAGAAACATGACGTGCCATGACCCCTATCTATCTATCTATCTATCTGTACGTGCCCTCTGCTGTAGAAGACGACCGGCGTCCTAATGGCACCTCAAGCTCGTTGAGCGACCGGCTTCGGCTTGTTTTGAAAACACGCCCGCGAACTAACTCACACTCCCACTCCCTCACAGCGGGGCAAATACGTCGTCTCCTGTGCCACTATCGGGGCCCCGCGTTCGCCGTGTCACACGCCGAAAGACAATGGTAATCAATTCGATTAGGAACGTGCAGTTGCTATGGTTTTGCGCCTCGTTAGGACGCGTCGCGGCACAAGAATTCACTCAGCGCGATTCTGCGTAGGAGGCCGGGAGTTTGCTAAGAAATGCCAGTCTAGCCACCAGTCAGTGAACAATAATCAAGCGTAGCTCTTAGTTTAGGGTTTTCTCTCGTATAAGTATCTTAAAATAGATGTAGATGTTATATTGTATTAAGCGCTAGTAGCTACTTGCATGTTTTACTACTTATCGGTTTGGGAGCTACACTAAATATATTCTTTTAAATAATAAGCAGGAGAGTTCTTCACATATGTAAGTGAAGAACTTTCCTGCTTATTATTTAAAATAATATATTTAGTGTAGCTCCCAAACCGATAAGTAGTAAAACATGTAAGTAGCTATTAGCGCTATATATATATATATATATATATATATATATATATTGTAGCCCCTATAGAATAAGGAAATCTTTGGAATATACCTTGCGGAAGATTTCGCGGAAGTTATCGTACCTGAGACGCAGATTTAGAATTATATGTCCTTTACTTGACGAGATTAGTTTAAATAAATTCAAAATTTACCGCACTCTAAGGACTCAATTAAGCATACAGGGTTAGGCTGTTCTTCAGATAAATATAAAAAAAAATTATTCGTTTTATGGTTAAGAGCAAAACTGCGCACATTCTGGTCACCGCCATATACTGCCTAGGAAGACTAAACATGGTATTGATGGCATTTGTCTCACCGCACGCATCTGTGATATGATAAATATTGCTCAAACATGTCTCAGTAACCTTACTGCACATAATGAAAAAAACTGGTAGAATAGCGCGATAGAGAGCGTGATAGAAAAGCTAGCAGATAGCGTGATAGCATACTTAGACGACGAATGGACACCTCGCCTAAACACAGGTTGAAACAGCTTCTTATATACTTCATAAAATATACTTTTTATCTCGCAAAATGGCGCATATTGACCTGATTGATAAAAGATTCCACATATAGTGAGCCACACAACTACCAGGGAAACTAAAATCTGTCGTCAGCACTTGACGGATTGAATATCCAACATATACAGGGTGTTCCTATTTGTGTGTCCAAAACTCTAGGGTATGGTCAAACTCGGTGAGAAAATCATTTTTGCCAATGGGTGGAAGCCGGGAAAACGTTTTGTTTAGGAGTGAGGATGAAATTTATAAAAGCCGTTATTCTGTCTTTTTTCTCCTACATAGTTGTGCAAAATCTACGTTTGCGGGAGAACCAGTCAGCAACCAGTAAATGTTACGTTAACGCTTTTTTGTGCAACATCGTAATTTTTTCCATTACGACCAAAAATGCACGTCCAAAAGACTCCTCTCAGGCAATAGCAGATTTAATGCCCTCTACATTCGTACCAAAGTGATGATGCTGCGTTACGTAGTTGCCAAGTGACTAAGCTTTTTCGACAGTCATAGTTGTTATGTTTCACGTTGAAGTTTTCACGTCCAGAACCGTAGCATTTTGCCAAGACGTTTCCGCCCCCTCTTTCCATTAGAAAAAATTATTCTCTTGCTGAGTTCTACCAAACCTCCAAATATGTACCTAACTTTCTCATACACCCTATGCAAGTATGCATGCCTTCGCTTTCGATATGACTGTCGAAAAAGCTTAGTTACTTGGCAACTACGTAACGCCGCACCATCACTTTGGTACGAATGTAGTGGGCATTAAATCTGCTATTGCCTGAGAGTAGTCTTTTGGACGTGCATTTTTTGTCGTAATGGAAAAAATTACGATGTTGCACAAAAAAGCGTTAACGTAAAATTTTGACTTTTTATGACTTTCCTTAATCTGGCTATTCGCTTTTTGCTACGCAAGCTAGTAATGTATACTTTATTGTGCAGAATTTTCCGCCAAACACGCCGGTATGATCGGTTCCTTTGTGCGCTGACTGGTTCTCCCGCAAACGTAGATTTTGCACAACTATGTAGGAGAAAAAAGACAGAATAACTGCTTTTATAAATTTCATCCTCACTCCTAAACAAAACGTTTTTCCGGCTTCCACCCATTGGCAAAAATGATTTTCTCACCGAGTTTGACCATACCCTTGCGTATTGGACACACAAATAGGAACACCCTGTATAAACGTTTTCTGAGTATGACTGACAGCGGGACCCCTTTTAGTAAATCTAGAATTTTGTGCTTGTGCCAGTTAAAGTTAACCCAGGATTCAAAATTCAAATATGGATTTACTTTCAATTCAAGTCGTTTCTGAGCAAAGGTCGCCAATGCGAAATTTAGTTACTAGTCAAGGAATAATGGTGGCACAAGGTTGAAAACACTTCAACAAGACTAGAGGAACTCAGAGAATCTGATACACTGATTCAATAGCGCATAGCGGATGGCCGAGAGGTAGATATCAACGCAAATCTTCGAATTCTATCATCCGCAAATGATCAAATCCTAATTCCAATCCAAATGTTAGTTTGAGCTGGAACGGAGCGTTTTCTTACACAAAGCTCGACGACAGTGGCTTTGGTGGCAGCCACATTCCCCCTCGGGCCGCCTCCGAAGTTAGGAACCCCCAGAGGGTTTGATTAATTTAGCTGTAATGTGACTTCAAAGGACTCGAGACAATATGGCCGAACAAATGTGGTTACGGTAATGTGTAGACGAGGCTGATGGATCACGCGCACGTCTCGTCGCGTGGGGTGTGCGACATTGTGAAGGGATAAAGGGCTGGGTATGTCCGCGTTGGCTGTGGAGAGCGTGTACGGAAAGTGTCGTTGCCGACAAGCAAAGATGACGTAGGACACCTCCGAGGGAATTTTTGCTTTTGGCCGAATTCTTGCGGCCTGTACAAACTGCGGCTACAGAAGTCAGTATGGCTGGCTGTTTAGTTAGAACCTATATAAACCCGGCCTGACCTGAGAGGTCAGCCCAGTCGCATCCCAGCCTCAGAGCCTTCAACTTGTCTGCCATGCGTGTCCGTGTCGCTCTCCTCGCTATGTGCGTGCTTTTTGCCGCCTCCGCTTGCTTGCCGCTTGCTTCCGCTCAAAGGGTGAGTAACTTCTTCCGAGTCCTTCCGAATGGGTGACGTGGCGGCAAGGTGAAGTGCATGCACCACAAAGCATTAGCGTGTGTTAGCCATCTCTCTCAGTTGGCCTTGTCAGAGGCAGGTATCGTACGTGGCAATTGGCCATAACATAAGATTGACGTGAACTACGTATCGTGATGCGTAGATCCTAGGGTTTAGTACGCTGCCAGCGCGACGTGAGACGTCGTAGTCGTTGCAGCCTAGGACAAGGGCCAGTAAGTTCCTTCTTGTGTGACTAGGCTGTGGTTGGCTCGCTACAAGCGCTTAGTGCAGAAAATTTCGAATTGAAACTACGACAGTAAGCGCTTGTAGCGAGGCGACCACAGCCTATTCACACGAGAAGGAACTAACTGGCCTTTGTCCTAGGCTGCAACGTCTACGTCGTCTCACGTTGCGCCAGTAGCGTACTAGACCCTAGGATCTATGCATCGCGATACGCAACAGACGCCATTTAACAAACTGCTATCAAGTCAAGCATGATTTTACAAGAATATTGCAGAGCTACATTACCGGTTATCGAGCATCAACGGAGCGAATTTCGGAAGATAGTAAGAACAGTTTTTCCCACCCACTGCTATGTCGACGGCATCATCTGCCCGCATGTCGCCATCTGAAGTTGTTACCCCACGCCGTCGTAAGTGAGTGAATGATGATGATGATGATTCGGTTAAATCGAGAGTAAACCTGCTGAATTCGTTTGTCGTTCTTTTTCCTGTGTTTGCTGTTGCTGTTGCTGCTGCTGCTGCCGCTACATCTAGGCAACGGAGGTAGCTCGACTGTTCCTGGTTCCGAACGGAAACCTCCCCTCTGGCACAGGGCTTCTCCGCGGCGACTACTCGTCCGTGGGCACAGTTGTCCACGGCGGTAAAAGAGGGGGCCTGGACTCCCTCAGCGGAATGGCCTTTGGACGCCGGAGGTAAAATGCTTAGCCAGCTAGAGTAACAGCACCGAAAACAGCAACAACAGCGCTCGACCAATCGTCGTCGAAATCCGAAGACAAGAACAATATGCCAGCCGCAGAATCGACCCGCTCGCGCCATTGCAACGTACGCTTGCTTCCTCCCAGTACAGACTGCTTGCAAACCATGCAAGAAGTCGTCGCCAATACGCTGCCGCCATCGCGCGCAGATCATGCCGCCGTCCACAGATACCCTCGTCGCTTAACGAACGCCGCAACACGTGTTTGCGGTGTAGTATCAGCAGCAGCAGCAGCAACAGCAGCCCCGTGATACCCAATCGAAACGCCGACGAAACTCGTCGGCAAAACTCGACATCCACATCGAGCAAATAGCCAAGTGTCAAATGATGATACAGCACACGTCACGGTCTTAGTACCTTAGCCTTAATGCCCTCACAATGGGGGTAAGATTACCACAGTCCAAGCATAACTCCTAAACGCACACACACACACACAATCCTATTATACATGCACATGTACAAGCAATCGTTAATTTGGCCCTATACCACTGAGATGATTATTTTTTTCGACCTTGACTTGCGTTGTTGCGTCGTTAATGTACGGCGCGACTTGCAAGGTCGCGTGCTGCCGATGCGACGGCTAAACGTACTTATATACCAGACTAGCCTACACAAATTTAAGGGTTTTTTGTTAGCTCCTTTGCATAGTTAACGACAGCAACAGCAACAACAACAACAACCACAACCACAGCAACAACATCAACCACAAGGCAAATCATGACAGGAAACAAGCAAGTCTTCGCTAAAAGCTTACAGCGACTCGAACCAAAGCAGGCTGCGAGCTCCGAGGGCTGGAATTGCTTTTAGGCCAGAGGACAGGGAAGCTCTTTCACAGGTAGATAGATAATCGACCATTCTACAAATGCGAAATAATCGATTCGAAACGACGTACACTGACGTAGACCTCAACTTGGGAGCATGTGAGGGGATGAATTAATTGGTGACTCTCGCTGAAGTGTCATCTGGTGGTGAGGTCCCCTTTTCAACCAACTGCCGTCCACCGCGCATCGTTACGTTTCTCACGTGTCGCAAGATGCAGTAGGGATAAATATATATATATATATATAAATGCATATAACATAAGGAACTTGTGTGCTCAGCAAGTCCGAACATGTTGCGCCGCGAGAGTACGCGTCGCAATGTCGAGTCAACAAATGTGGCGACAGTAGAATAAGTAATGTAATCAGCACTTTACAAACTTCATGAACGTAATCGGCTCATACCGATGCGAACGACAATGAGAAACAACCAACCGAAAACGAATAAATGACTCGACCCCATTGCAAATTATAAAGACGTCTGACTCATTCGTAGACCGTCTGAACATTTTCTATATCGGAACATGAGCATGGTTATTGAGAGTGTCGTACAACTTTTCCTTTTGTGGTAACGTTGCCACACCTCCAAAAAATGTACCTGGAAAAATGTTCCAGTTCGACTTAGATAGTGATGAATGTCACATCTACGTAAAAGTGGCTCACTTGTAGCGCTTTTTAATATTGCTCAAATTAACCGTGAGTGCCCTATATTTCAAATGGCAATATGATGATTAAGAGCGCACAATATGGCGCTGCTAATTGCTTACGTGATAATTAGTCTAACACAACGTGTTGAAGTGATTAGTGTAAAATTAGAGATAAGCAATACAAGGAAAACGCTGCAGGCCTATATAATCCCACAAGGTCGGTTCACCTTCGGCAAAGACGCGTCACAAACATTAGATATGGCGATTGAATAGAGATCCGTTCAGAGTGTTCGTCAATGAATTAGGCTGGGTCGCTCGAGCCCCAACGCAAACTGGGACCGAAGAGAGAGGTCGGACCCAAACCCTTTGGTGAGTTTTTTGAAAAACGAGGGTGCGCATCTGCATGGATCTGGGAGAGGTAAAGGCAAGCGCATCGTAACAGACATCATCCCGATCCCGCAGATCGGGGTAATGCCTCCCGTTGCTGTTTTTCAGCAGAAGGAGATAAGTAGCTCGGAAGGAAAACGAAGCGCTGCTCGACGTAACGAAGAACCTCAACTTACACTAGACTGGAGAGCAAGCAGTACGATCTGAAGGTCGACAGGAGACAGCTGCTAGGCCAACAAAGAGGAGAAACTCGACAAAATCTAGAAACACGCCATTACCTAGACGACAACGTCTTGGAGGAGGCGTAGTTTACGGGGCAGAGAGGTCGTCGCGGAAAATTGCAAGAAAAGCAATGTAGATCAAGTAAATCGAAATTAAATGGTAAAGACAAGAACATCTACATACGATAAGTTCACACGATACCCATAAGCATGGGCCGTCATCGCGCGGACGACATGAATTGATCGACAAAGGGGAAACAATTCTTTTTGGGGCTAACTGTTAGCCAAGGTTTAACGCCCATGGGACTGCTTTTCGCATTGCATCATAGACGGACCCCCATAAATACAAATATGCAAGGGTAAGGCTTGAACCCGCGCACCTATGTGTCTCCTCCGGTCGCGAGGCGCAGACCCATGCACCCACCACGCCACCGGGCTCGACCGACAACGGGAATGAAAGCGGAAACTAACCCAACGGATTTAGACGAAACTACGCTTCATTATAAACGAATGATGGTACTGCAGGATAATCGTCTCCCAATGCATGACCGTATCGAGAATCGTCTCCATGTATCGCCAATTGATTTTGACTTCAATTTATCCCGACTAGGTTGATTAGCCGCACTGTAGACACGACGTCCCTCTTGCCTTGAAACTACGATAGAGTAGTAATAGAGTTGTAGAGATATTTATGATAGTGGTTATTACATAATAATCTTAATAATAGCAGTATTGTCTTGTACCTTGTATGCTGGATATTGCGTTTTGTGTACTTCCTCTCTGTCTGCTCGATAATAAATACACAGCAAATTTAACGGTTAATAAGATTTGAGCTTTTACACGTCTAACAACCGAATGCAAGCATTTTACAAACATTTTACAAACACAAAAGTCATGTCTTAGCAGACGAAAACCGATTTCTTAAACAAAAATGCCTGGCCTTTAATGTACCTCTTTTCGTTGGCAACAATGATGTCGACGCCCAGCAAGCCTACAGGTGCCCTCTTGTGTACCGTGTGATGCTTGGCTTTAAATTGTATTATGACTATTCCGAGCAAAGTATTAGCAAAAAGGCACCAGCGTTAGCACAAAAGCCATTGTCGCACTAGGTGAGAATACTTCTCTTAGTAGTTCTTGTCAAATTTTGTTTGGGCTAGGCATATCATTTAGAGTTCTAATAGATCAGGGTAAATAACCTATCTATATTTTAGGAATGCATTATGTATGTCCTGTTAATCAAAATCGTAGGATTGTTCAACCATCACTTTTTATATATATATATATATATATATATATATAAAAAGTGATGGTTGAACAATCCTACGATTTTGATTAACAGGACATATATATATATATATATATATATATATATATATAAACCGTTAACTATACTTTACAACAGTCAGCATAGCTTAGCTGAGAAAACGCATGATAAATATTATTATTATTATAAATGTTGTGTCCCGTTTTAGGCGGGCGACTACACACAAATATGACAGGAGCAGCAAGCGGCAACAAAGACAAGTGCAAAGGGCACGATCGAGGCGGGATTGGTGATGGTGGTGTTCCTGCCCATTGCAGTGACAGAACGCAGTACAGTGCGCTTTTGGAGATTTGTGAAGATGTCGACCTTATCTACCGATGGCTCAGTCCTCCGGGTAACGCTAACAAGTGTTGTCTGACTGCCAGTTCGAACCGAATCACACGCAATGACAACAGAACGTATGGTTTGAGCCAGTCGGGTGGAACCTGTTCGCGACCTGACATTAGTGCTGTTGAAATGACGGTCTCATCGAAGGTAAAACCTCAACGGCCGGCAGAGCGCGGCCCTTTGAATCCGGCGTCCTCGGTCAAAACAGAGCGACCTGGTAGTGCACGTGTTTGCGACCGAGAAGTTCCAAGTGACATCACTGTTCATCAAGTTAGACCTACCAATCTGTCAGTAAATACAGCTCAAGGAGACCGTTGCGAGAGCCCGGCTTCGGTTGGAATCCTTCAACGTGAAGAATTAGTACCTCGGCCGTGTCTAGGGCGTAACTTCGTTACGCCACCACCCCCACCATCACCACCACCACCACCCCCACCCCCGGTCCAACCGGTACTGTCGCTGCCAAAACCCCAGTCAAGTGCGCCGATCGCCACCAAAAAACGTACGATCAGATGGGAAAAAATACCTCTAAGCTCTGTGTCGCCAGGTAAGATATTTTGCCTATGCATTTCGTTCGTACACTTGCTTGTAATTCATACAAACCAGCTTCTTAATTTAAAAACAAAAAAACATGTAAGGCTAATGCCCGTGTACGGTTTTTTTTCATGTCATGGCTAATTTTTAATCCACTCCGGCATTCACCTTGTTTAAATTGGAAACCATGCAAATCAATTTAAGAGTGGCCGGCCCGGGTCTCGAACCCAGTCCTCCCGAATGTAAGGCTAAGGCTTTGCCACTAAGCCATCTTGCTCGGTAAATTTGTAAATAAACATGATACTTACAAAGGACGACCTTAAGTATTCGATTCGTCACGTGCCATTCTTCTGCTTCAATATATACATGCTGCAGTTAAACGGCTGAAAAAAGGTTGACTGGTCTCTAGCAAACTCATAGATACACATTGGGCTGCGCTCGAAAGCCAATCTTTAGGGATGCCTGACCCATGTGACACAGGGTAAAAAAAGTGTGGTTTCATTGAGCATTATTTCCAGTCAGCAACAGCAAGTGTGAAACGATATGAACTGTGACCCCTGGTGGAATGCGTAACCGCTAAAGTACTATCACCATCTCCATGAGGCAGCTTTGGTAAGAGAGTGGTATGGTTTATCATCTGCTCTCGATCAGCATAGCTCAAAAACACCGACATTCGATCAACCTCAGGGATTGAGTTGGCGACCCCTCGTAGATGACAACCATGACCAACGCCCTAGCCCCTATACCACCAGACCATCACAGGACGCAAACATCTGGATGCGGCTGGGTGTGTGGATGACACCCGTTACTCAACTGGAGAACGACAATAATGCAGGCTTGCTAAGACGACATTCGACGGCGCTCTTTTTAGCTCTTAACAGCTCAAACGTATAGGAAATAATGTATCTTGCAATGCTCGTGAGTCTCAGTTTCTTTATCGTTAAGCTTTGCGATTTCAGCCCCGGCACGACATATCCCCCCCCTGGGAAGCAATGTTTTTTTAAATGTGCAGGTTAATTGAAATTATTTTTTGAATTTTAGTTTTACTATTGCTGACCATGGAAGCACAAGCTGAAACAAAGGCAAATACGTTTTAAGATGCCTATAACGCCTAGTTATTTTTATTACATCTAAGCACTGCCGGTAAGTCTGCCAGGTCGACTAAATTCGACACGTTTTGCCAATACACATAATACAGCTGTCAGCTACCGTACGAGTAAAACCTCGAGTTAAAATACGTCGATAGAATCGATCTCATCAAATCTAAACTTTCAGTGGTATTATCAATTTTTCTTCGTGTTATAATGTGCTAAGGAGGTTCCTTCCTGTACTGCATTTATCTATAGGTGCATCAAACATCTGGACCACTAACTGTGAAAGTATCTCGTTTGAAGACGACGTAACGAAGACCCTTGAAGCAAAGTTTCAACTACCTTCTGCCACTGTTGCGTCCCATCGCCCACAACTAAACGAGGCGAAACAGGTTATTTAGACAAAAGTCATAAGCATTTGATGCATTTAGCTCTGTTAGACTGAGAAATATAATTGTATTTAAATAATTATAATAATAATTTGTACTTTAATCAGCTTCACTAAACACGTTCTATGTGTGTGTCCTCATCAACATAGTGTTATTACTTTTAATTACTATACGTCACGCGCCGTGTTCAAACCTGTTAACTCTTAGTGCCAGGAGGTCGCCGATTACCACCCCCACCTCATCTCGTCGGTAATAGTATTTAGTACAAAAGACTAACATATCCCAGCTGAAACCGATAGTCTATGTTCCTGTAGCTGATAGTCTCAATTTAAACTCGATTGCACTCCTGCTTTTATTAGTGAGTCAATGTAACGTACACGGTAGGTCGTCTCTACACGTTTCGGCAACGTTCTCTTATTAAAAACACCCCGTGTTAAATCCTTCCACACTAAACTTTTATATTAGTATATTTTTATAGAGTTAGTCAGCGACTTACAAACGATTGGGCAGCTACGCAATAGAAACGTAGTCGATCAACACAGTATGGTAATTTCGCTCTCTCTTCACGGTCGCCTGACACGAAATTGTCCATAAAAACTTAATATTGTTTATAATAATAGACGAGGCGTTAGCCTCTTATCGTGTCTAACTTCGAACAACGAAGACGTGACGTCAGGCGGCTTTTATTCGGACAGGTGTCCCCGTTAAATCTCCGACGGGCAATGGCAATCGATATTGCCTTCCGACGGCTGGGCATGAGCCCCGAGGAGTTTGTGAGGTGCCTGCACGAGGGCAACATTGAGCCATTCGGCTCGGATGGCTTTGATATTCTTGCGGCGGTGCTACCCACCGATCAAGAGGTACGATTAATAAATAGATCCGCAGATTTAGCTATCGCGTAGCGTCCTTATACAGATAGGAACTTTATCTGAACAGATCTATAGGCGTTGCGTACGTTCTTCGGTGCAAAGAGAAGAAGCACGTAAGCAACATCGATAGGTCGTATGCGTTTATCATAAAGGCGAAAATAAGTTCGGTTGTTTTGTAGCACATGTTCTCATATGGAAGTTCCGCGATAGCGTAATCCCTTACTAACGTGAGTTCAAAGATATCTGCTGTTGTAATTTATACGAGCATACGTTTATTTACGGCACGATATACTGTGCACGCATGCCAGCTTATCAAATTAAAACGATGATTGTTAAAAAGTATCACTATGTGTGAGAAGGCTGCTAGTCCAGCTTGTTATTGACGTGTTCTAGCAGCTTTTATTTGTATATTGAATAATAGTTGCTCGATACGAGTATTGGTATTTGGTTAGAAAAACTCATGGGGTTCGCCAGGCAAACAAACCGTTAATAAGCTCGGAATAGTAGAATGTTTATGTTAGTTCAAAAAGGTTTAATATAAAGAAAAGTACTCTAGCAAGTCCGCTCGCCTGAGCTGACGTAGAAAGTCAAGTAACATGTTTTGGAAACATAATTGAAATTTGAAATTAAGAATTAAGAGTAGAACAATTTTGGTTGTTACGTCAAGAGAATATCTTCAAGGCAACCGTTCACAAATATGGCATGTATTTCCTGACAGTCTGACTGAGTAAAAGATAATTATGTTAACATACGTATACATCAGAGTTAATAAAAAATTAATAAAACAGAAAACAGTTTTGCACACAAGTAGACATGAAGTCTCACCTAGCTTAGGAGTATTAGTAACTAAAATCAAGGCTCACATCTATGTGGGCTTCTTGATTATGCTTAGATTATCTGGGCAAAATAATTATAAATATCGTGATGTCAAAAACCCATAAATCTCTATATTTTACGAAACGTTGGAAAACAAAGAACAATCATCTTTATGGGTTAGCACGCATTGCCGTCAACAGCAAATTGCAGCACGGCGTAAAAATCAGGAAATGAACTGGATGATAAATCAAGCCTTAAGTGTTTTAGCCTCACGCGTATTTTAAAGCACATCATACTTCCGTATTGATGCAAATTAAGAAGATGAAAATGTTATAAAGTATGACAAATCTTTTGCATCTACCCATTATGCGGTGTGTCGGGATCGAACCCACGACCCGCGGCAACGTTGTAGGAGATTTTCACCGCACCTCTTGCCAAAGTTTTATGTGAGCAAATGTATCAAGTGTGCGGTTAGTGTTGTGCTAAAAGTGTCTCATTGTAGGGGCAGAACGGTAATTTACCGCATTGTCCTTACGATCTTTCTTAGAGATGAAAGTGCCTCGTAGTAATCTATAAATAAAGAGAAATCCCAATACTTATATAGCATCTCAAATTAAAGCTTGAGGGCTTATATTTGGTCTATATATATTGTGGGAGTAATTTTACTTATTTTTATGGTGACTTTATACGGAACCCTCCTTGCTTTAAAAGTTGGTACGTACTCCCAATAGTAACACTACCTGGGTTCTCAAAGCCGGCAACATAGGCGGCAGGACATACGATCTCGGGTAAGTATTATCGGTGGCTCTTCGAGGACAGTACGTAAGATCTTAACACGGCTAGGTAACTCCCACCGACCGGTGCGACTGGTTGAGCTCATATTTTGTTGTGGTACTAAGCCGGATGCCTGCTGCATTGGCTTAAGAGACTTAATGAACGAGACACGAAGCCCTTCCGCTCCGTAATAGCGATCGGACTTGCACTCCCGTCTTTCTGTCATGTGGACTGGTGAAACCAGAAAATCCCAAAATAGGATTTTCAGGTTTTGATTTTGGTTTCAGAGGGAATGAGAGTTGTTAAAAATAATGTTATATCTATAAAATTTGACGAAACCGTTCAGCTGCGTGATAAAGTATTACGTTTGTAGTTTGTTGTCGGAGCGCTCAATTTAGAAGCATAATGCTGTAATGTGAAAAAGAGCCTGGCCAGTAGCTGGCAGCCTGTATGGATCTAAATTTAGGATCTAACAGAGTCTTCAATCCACTGAGATAAGTACTGCCCCTGTAATGTTTATTATTTAAAAAGTATGCGTGCAATGTGTAATAAACAAGTGAAAATCTATATCTAGAGATGAAAGAATCGATGCCTGGGTGCATAATTAAGCTGGTGAAACGTAGCTGCGGTAAGCAAGATCAGCAAGCAGAGCGTGTTCGGATGCTAAAACTAAATTGTAAAGAAATTGCATTACATTTCAGGGTGAAACCTTTGAGAATGTTAAGCGCACATGTTCTAAAGTTTCAGAATGACGCGTTTCGAACTGTGTTTGACATTAAATAGCCTTGCTTGATTTCTGGAGCTGGTAGTTTTGCAACTGCGATTGCATAGAGCATGAGTTTCCTTCCCCAGCGGTCAGAGTAACAGAGAGTCCACGACTCTTTACTTAAACCCGCCGTCAAGATGTACCTTCCTTTTGGGTGCCTAGCTGTATCGAACGGTCAACGCTAGATAGGAATTTAGATTCTGAGAGTGCATATAGTCTTTTTTGGGCCACCTGGAAAATTGCCTCAATAACTTCGAGCGTATCAGCCCACATGCTGTTAAAACGAAATCCGCTGCGTTTTTTTTTTACCGTTTGACTTTAGATAGCTGACGTGACCTCGTGGGCGCGAAATTTGACTACGACGCATCAGCGTCAGCCAGGCGCCGGGAACTCGTCGCCAGCTCCGCCTCTCGCGCTGCCGGAACGACTTTGTTGCGCTCTGGGCAAACTTCCGCATGCGCGGCGTCACATCGCGGCATTACGCCTCATCAACGACTGGCCGATCAAGCTTGCCGCGCTAGAGAAGCCCACCATTGCGTTCAGCACCGCATGCGAGAGCGTTCTGGCGAACCAAAAATTTACTACGTTTCTGCACGTTCTTCTGCGTTTGGGAAACCTCGTGAACAACGTAAGTGTGCAAAGAGCACGCACACACACGCATATCAAACGCTTACCATTTTCGGGAGATTATACAGGGTGTGACAGGAAGGTTTTTAAAGCGATGCATAGAATTGTAGAGCTCGTTAAAGCAAATATTTTTTCCTATATTTCTTTCTATAGAACATGGTCTCTAAGACGTCTTGTTTCGGAGTGAGAGTGAAATTACTACAATTTGTGACAATGGTGTTTTTGTCCGACATAGGAGCACACAATGTGCTGTTGCGAGACAACCAGAAGAATATGCATCTGAAGAATATGCAAGGCCGGTCAGAAAACGCCCCATGGTCGCTTAGAAAAGAATTCGCCAAAAATGTAGTTCTTTTTTAACGTTCACGCCAAATACTTCGAAATCATAACCCTACAACCACTCACAGCGCTAAAAACGGACACACTCAGGCAATGGACAATTCAACGGCGATCATTTTGGTACCAAATATGTGTCAATGCGAGCTGTGGTTGCGGAGTAATTACGAGTTTTCGGAGGGCATGTCGAGATTGAGTGCATGTAAAATGACTGTGTGGCGACGTTCACTACCGCCGACGTGTCGCGCGACAGCCGCAGCCCGTCATTTTTCATGCACTTAATCTGGACATCCCGCTGAAAAATCGTAATTACTCCTCAACCCCAGCTTGCATGGACATATGTTTGGTACCAAAATGATCGCCATGAATTGCACATTGGCTGAATATGTCCGTTTTGAGTGCTGTGAGTGGTTGTAGGGTTATGATTTTTAAGTATTTGGCGTGAACGCTAATAAAGAAACTACATTTTTGGCAAATTCTCTTCTAAGCGACCATGGGGCGTTTTCTGACCGGCCTTGCATATTCTTCAGATGGAGCAGAATTTTATCACGAACACGAACGTGTGCTTAGTTTCTGTCTAGGAGGACTGGTTGTCTCGCAACAGCGTATTTTGTGCTCCTATGTCGGACAAAAACACTATTGTCACAAACTGTAGTAATTTCACTCTCACTCCGAAACAAGACGTCTTAGAGACCATGTTCTATTGGAAAAAATATTTGCTTTAACGAGCTCTACAATTCTATGCATCGCTTTAAAAACCTTCAATGTCACACCCTGTATAGGCGTTATTTGACGTTGGTGATTTCCTAAGATGGCTCAAAGTAAACTGTGAACCTGCTACATAGGCGTGTGTTTGTGTAGGTGCTTGCATGACTGCCGGTAGGACTCTTGCGTCTTTTAAATGTGTGTACGTACACATACTTCGATGTAATGCCAAAGTAATACCGAGCCTGGGGGGGTGCGGAGGAATCCGGGTTTAGTGGGTTTGCGAGTCTCACACTAGTCACGCAGGCTGCTAGTGGCGCATGTGCATCATGCATTCCCGAAGCCTCCAAGAACAAAAAAAAAAGTACGTACACATAGGCACATTAGGTACACACGTACATATCCTTATATCAAATATAAAAGCAGGCACATTCTGTATCACATGTGCCTCTCTTGCACAATAACATGCCGCGAACTGCTGTTGACAACTGTATAGCTGTTTATGTTATTAGCATACTTAATATGAGTGAAATAAATATGATGACGAATATACATATCACGTGTGTATTATTGCTCACTACGCACGATAGCACATTTAAACTACAGTAACTAGGGAGTGCTAGGCCAAAATCAAAGCCAAGCTATTAGCTATACTATGCTATGCCCAATAACCGCATTAAGTGCTAATAATTGCTAGTTAATGTGATGCATGACGTGCAGGGTTCGCGGGAGGGTAACGCTGCCGGATTCCGTCTGCGTAACATTAGCCGCGTGCTGGACACTCGAACAACCGACGGACAGAGCACGTTTCTCGAAGTGGTCGTTCGGACGATTATGAGGTACCAGCCAGCTCTGCTCGACTTCGAACAGGAACTTCACGGATTGAGGTCGGCCAGCCGAATAGATATCAACGCTATTACGAATAGCTTCGAGGAGCTCAAAGACGGCCTCTTCGCTATTCTGAAAGCGCTCGAACGGCAGGAGCTCTCTCAGCTAACCGGACACATGTCAACATTTCTGCAGGTAATCCAATCCAAAGGAATCGCAATGTTCGCTCGTCAAACGTTGAAATCATTTATCTAGCTCCTTGTGCCATGGCCTTTGTTTTTAACTAGTTGAGCTATCGCCACTATCGAATCCAGTTATATGACTGGATAAACCTATATCCACACACACACACCCACACATATCCTATGTATTTACAAATAGAGGATCTTCTCATTCGGCCTGCTTCCAAACAACAACAAACAATGCGTATATTTGTAGATCTTACAAATTCACTGGCTTTCACAAAGTCTAGGGTGCCCCATCTAGGGTAAGATCTTTCATTTGACAACACAAGGTCGCCCACGCCAGGTGGGGCCTGCAGCTGAGCATATCTTCTGCACGGCATTGAATACGCTTCAACCCCCCGACCTCTCTTTTAGCCTGTTCGACTTTAGCTTCCTACACCGAAATGAAACATTCGTACGGTACTGTACGCGGCATCTACAGCTTTAGTCGCATCGTTTCAGTACGTGGTGAACAGCCAGACATGAGGTGCACAAAGCGGCTCCTTACTCTTATCGGCAAACAAAGCACGTGTTTCATATAGGCGAAAAGCATCTCAAGCTGGTTGAAATTTGCTGGCGTAAGATGATTCAATGCAATGTCAATATTATACATCTACCCCGGAACAATGTTATGCCTCTCGCTGAAACAACACGCGTCCTCTACTTGCTTCGCCCTAACGACTACTACTGACTCATTGATTCTCTCATGCCTCCTTAATTATAACAAATTGCCCGCGCATCCAGTGACTTCCTGCGGCTTCGCTGATGGGGTGACGGCATTTTCTATTTTGGCGCCATGTCTTTAGCTTGCTTGGCCTTTGCCGCAAACCGACGCTGTCTTTGCCCGCGCTGCTTAAAGGTCGCTTCTATCCAACAATAACCTTTCCCATATATTTAAAGTAAGTAGTTAATTATATATGTAGGCTTATCTACAGAATTTTCGAGACTTCTTCATTGCATAATCCACAGCACCCACCTCCTCCTCCTTGCTCCTACAGGTTATCATCTGCTCCGCTCAGTTCAGAATTTTCAAAAAGGAGAAAACTCTGTTAAAACACACAGTTCTAAGAAAGCAAAATATACCTTGACCACTTGTTTGCAACGAAACATTTTTATGCGGGAGTGTAGACAAAGTCTATGGAGAAGGTGGTGCCGACTGATCATTCGAAGTGAACCCGTATATATGACATATAGACCTGGCATGGTTTTAAGAAATGATCTAAACTTTCTGCTTTATTAATTATGCTTTGTATATAATATATATATATATATATATATATATATATATATATATAAGTGCCGGCTCTAAACAAATTCCGTTTCTGTGTCAAGCTCGCGTACGAGGACGTAAAAAGGCTGCACGCGAGGATCAATGCAATGAATGACGCTCGGCGACGCCTGGCAGTATGGCTGTGTGAAAATCCTGACGGCTTTAACGCTGCTGAATGTTTACGGCTTATCGTCGAGCTGTGTATTAACGTCGAACGAATTCGAGTGGCGGTAAGTTGTTCAGGATGTCTTCGTTAGCCCCACAATACCCCGTGTACAGCTTTTTTTGTTTTTTTTTACTAAAATCCATGTCGTCCTCTTTGCCCCTTGTCGAGGGTGGCCGTAGTACTGTCTTCTCGAGATTACGAGCTTTTTGGCTTAAAATTGATTTGAGTTTATCATCAGCATCGCTGTTTTTTGTGGCTTGCTTACCATAAAAAATCATGTTCCACGCATACCACACTTATCAATTGAACATAAAAACAAAATGGCAACTGTTATATATATAAAGCGCATGTGAAACCTTAAGCGTCATCGCTTTCCAGGGCTGTTACACCAGTGTATATATATGTATATATGTATATATATGTATATATATGTATATATATATATATATATATATATATATATATATATATATATATATATATATATATCTGTTTTGCGAGGCGTGGTTCAGGGTCTAGTGCACCCGTACCGTTGTCATTTATAGGGTGTAACAGGTTCGATTTCTGTTGAATATTGAATTTTCTTTAAGCAATGCTCATTAGAAACAGATAATAAACCATACCGCTGAAAGTCAGCTGCCATGCGTCCGTTGTAAGGACCGTTGGAAAATCCTTCGATATCCCAACATGTTCGGCCCTCGGTGCATTGAGGATATGCCTCACGAATCCAAGACCGTAGAAGAAAAAGAGACATTCCTCTGAAGTGGGGCTAGCATAAGCATGAACGTATAGACTCTCTCTCTCTCTCCATTTTTTTAGGTTTTTCTGTAAGGCTAGTGTCCGTGTACCGTTTTGCATGTCATGGCTAGTTTTTAATCCACTCCGGCATTTACATTTTCTAAATTGGAAACCAAAGAGTGGCCGGTCTGGGTCTCGAACCCAGTCCTCCCGAATGCAAGGCAAAGGCTTTGCCACTAAGCCATCTTGCTCGGTAATATATATATATATATATATATATATATACCGAGCAAGATGGCTATATATATATATATATATATATACGTCCGAAGGTTAGATTTTATGATGTAAGGCCAAGAATCAACCTGTTCTCTAGCAGCCATTTTCAACCTCCCTACGGTTACTGCGCAGGAGTCATCCTCATATATCATAAATACGGACCCGTTTAGTATATTTTTAATGCATTCGTGACGCTACATCAGGCGCCACTGGCACTAGAAAGTACGCTCCGCTCCTGCCTCACATCATTGGCAAACGTCGATTTATCACATAGGCATTACTACCGCACATTATGTTTCATACATTAATCTTATCACATCGAATGTAATTGTCCAGCTTTCGAGCAATTTCCAACACAAACGTTGTCGATGACCGAGTGTCTACGATCTTCCACGACTATAAAAATGTAGTTTTAACTAAATATGACGAATGGCGTTGTAAAGTGTTTACAAAACATTTTACAATTAGATGATTACGATCTGATCGCTTTTCAGGTTCCTACCACTTAATCTGAGACCGCACAGCGCATGATCTGATTACGAGTCGGAGCGACTTCTGTATTATTGGGGCCCACAGTTGTAGCGTTCAAATTAAATTGTTTGTTTTCAACCAAATACAAGAGTCATTTGAAAGCAATAATTAACGATAGGTACTATTTTTATTACTTGCAATTCAATACAGCGAATTATGTGATATATATATATATATATATATATATATATATATATATATATACATACATACATACATACACACACGAAGATGTAGTTAACATTACCCATATGTTTATTTGTACTGCTTGAACGTCATTCAACGATTAGACGCTTAGGCATTCGCTCCCCACCTTTAAAGCAGATGATCTATTCTGACTTGTGCTGCTAATAAACTGTGATCGTAGAATAATCCTCACTGCAACATCAACAACCACCAATTTTCACAATGTCTCAGATATGTGGCACACCGACTGAAAAAGGCTCTACGAAGCAGTACATGCGCGATCTAAGAGAGTGTCCCGTCATATGCACAAAATGTTGGTACCTCTTTTATGTCTCGGGCGATAACTGTTGGCGATAGCTAGCTAAGACTGTGCGGTGCACATGTAAGTAATCAAATAATCGAATTGCCATTTTGAACGACACAACCAGGGGTTTGTTCTAGATTCAGAAACTAAAGGTGTAAACTTCAAGTTTTGGATTGCTTGTCCTGCAATCTTTTAGCTGTCACGTTAAAGCCTGTTGAAAAAATAGAAGAAACGTAAAGCGGTTTTTGCGTTGGGTGGCCACACATTTGGACATACGGATGGATACTCTCTTAGAGCTGACTATATTCATCTATATTGTCTAGGACATCTGCATACCCCGAAGACAACACTTTCTTAGGAACCTAGACCTACACATATAGAAGCTAAACGGTACGTTACATAACGAAAACTAAGCAGAGATCAGGACAGCCTGGCTGGTGTAGATGGCTGGAAATAAAAACTAACGACTGATGTCTTGGGAAGCTTTGTAACTGGGATAAGAACAACGAGAGCTTTTAATCGGAAAAACTGTTTTTGTGCTTAGTTTAAGCGTTCATGTAAACTAAATATCTTGTAAACGAAGCTGGAGAAAGTTTCACATGAAGCTAGCAAAAACTAATGCTAAGTCGCGCTCTCTGTGAGACACAATGCTACCTAAATGAACTAAGTGGAAAATGTAGGAAGTCAATGAATATGATTAGATTATTGAGAAAGTTCAATCGCATAAAACATATGAAGCTAAAATTTAAAGTTACTACGACAACTTTAAGGACAAAATCCAATAAGTCATGTTCCATGATCATTACACAAGACGTTCAGTATACCCTTAACGAACAGCTTATATTTTAAATGACATAATTATTCCTGATGTACCATAAATAAAAGGAAATTCGAATGGCCTGTAATACAGATCCAGTTCTCTGTCAATGTTAAAAATATGTTACGTAAACAGTTTTGCAATTGCATTTGTTATTGAATAGAAGCGTCCAAAAATTGTAAACAGTTCCAAGCTTTCAAGAATTGTAAATAAATGTACTTACTACTAATATCTCACAAGATACGTAACCTATCAGTCTTTTTTTAATATACCTTAACTTGGACGCGAGCATGCCGGTTCTAATATGCTTTTTTGATAAAAATTACTTGTATAGTTTTAATCCACCTTAAAAATACCCAGAATATAACAACTGAGAGAAATAAGGAGTTGGCCGGCATCGCGTCGTGGTATGAGACGCACGATCCTGGGGTCAATCATACAAAGATAAGAATGTTTTTTCCATGGCAAAGATATCAGCCCTTCACACCTAAAATCAATAAGTTGTACAGGTCACTGAGACGATTAGGGCTTGCGTGTTACTTTTGATTAATATATCAAAACCATGTCATTGCATATTCGGACATGCCGCAACACGTCGTACGATATCTAGAAAGTTAATCAAACAGCAGAATGCTCAATTCGATGGTACTAAGTCATTAATAACTCATCGACTGTTTTCATTTTAAACACATTGGACTTTTAATTTAGAGCTCCATGAAGCACATAGCTTGTTCGGAGTTCATGAGATAATAATGCATAATTTATATATTAGCAACATGGTTGTATAATTTATATATTAGCAACATGGTTGTATAATTTATATATTAGCAACATGGTTGTTTTTTTATATCACTTTTAACGAGATATCACAGTTTCAAGATAATGCTCTTTGAGATCGCATTTTGATCAGGGACTTTGTTTGCCTGACGGAGGCCGGTACATTGTTCCAGTAGGAGGTCCCATGATGACATATGTATGAGCGATAAACAATGGTATCAAGAAATATACCGATAATGGTATTGCAAATAATAATAATAATATCAAAACAGCAGTATAGTACTTTATTTAACCAAAAATAACAAACAATATCAATAGTACAAATATTGTACGGAAATATTATGGTAATACAGCAATTTGGACTAAAGTAAGCGGCAAAGGCGGGGGGGATTTTATTAAGTGATATATAAATGAGTGATGTCGCGGTCCATTCTCAAGTACGCGTTTGGTGGAAGAGCGTGTGTGTAGAGTACGAGAGTACGTGTTTGGAGGGCGACCTCTTCTGGAGGGGGTAGCGCGAACAGAGATTTGAAGCCCACGAAGTTGAAGATGAGCGCAGCAATGTGCAAATTTATGTTGGAACATGTTAACGCGGCTGATTCACGGTATACGCTCATCTAAGAGTAAGCCCAGGCAGGTGAAATTCGAGGACAGCTCTAATTTAGAAGTCGCTCGCTGGAGAAGGTAATGGGGGAGTGGGACGTCCGAAAAGTGCTCCGGAAGGTGCTAGACTTCGTTCGATATAATTGTAAACAAGAAAAGTCCTATTACAGATTCCTGAGGTATCCCAAGGCGCATAGAAAACCGACCGGGTGAGGCAGATTGGTCTGTTACAGTAATAGTGCTCGTTTATTCTGCAAGCAATGTCCGCTTATGATTTGGCAATTAAAGCAAAACGCCCCTGGTTGAAAATCCAACCTAATCCGCGCCAGGTTTAGAGAACCGCTAGGCATTTACGGCTACTTGTCTCACATAAGCCATTCCGGGTAACCGGCTGTCGAGGATTATCTCGAGATAGTTCTCCTATTTCCTATTTTATATCGGAAGGTCTTCCATCGTAAGGTTAACTTCCGTTACCCTATTTGTCTTAATAGGTACGAGTGTGAGACGGTTACCGTCCATCCATTCCGCCACCATAAACATTGCTTCACTGGTCGTGTCTTGTAGGGCCGCTTCTGTCCTCGCCGTTATCATTAAAACCAAAACATTTGCCATCATAGGCCAGGTTTTAGGGGACGGATTCCAGAATCGTCTCTTTTAGGACTCCGCCAGTAACTTTGTTTAGTAATATTCTTGCCCATCTGCGGGTGTACTTTGGATACTGAAGTAGAATAGGATTATTCGGCAGGGATACATGGATATTGCCTTCTACTTCAGCACTTTTACGACTAATTTTCATGGCGATTTACAAATGTCACCAATAATTTGAGCCACGCTAGCGACCATCATTGAGCCGAGTGCACTAAGATCTGGTGCTATTAGGCAATCAGAAAATAGTAGCTTTAGGGCGCCACGTGTGCACCTGCCATAACAGAAACTGCATTGGGCATATGTTTCTTTGACTCCTATTTATTTGCTAATATAATAAACGAAGAAATAATAACAGATTGACCAGAACGAATTTAAGGATCTTTCCCAAAGGGTCAAGAAGGCACGAAGAAAGAAATTGTGGGCCGGTTGGCCAAGAGGACTGTCCTTCCCCCTGGTTTAGAAGTGAGTTCAAGGCTGGCTTACCCTAGCCTGAAAACCTTCCAACTGGTACTTCCGTTTCTCGATAGCTCGTTGGTCGGAGCCTGGAAAACCTTTCATCGACCATCATTTACCAAATAACAAAAAGGACACCCTTTGCTCGTCAGTCGAGGTGCTTTTGATCTTATTTTTATTTCTCTACCTTTTGTCCATATCCCTGGCTCCTCTTCATTTCTGTACCTCCGCGTTGCCTGTGTGAATGTTCTGGTCTTTTGAAACGTAAACAGGCGGCTCCTTTCCTCGCTTTATGCATGCAATAGCACTGCTAGAGGTCGGTAGGGTAAACCCAAGATAGTATGGATTTCGCCCCTCAGCATGGTCTCAAAGCTTAACGGGGCACTTGTTGACTTGTTAACAGGGCAACATGTTAACGGGACACTATTTCAGTGGAGATTTTGTAAAAATATGTTATACCAGGACAACATTGTAATACGCATTGAGGTCCTCAATAGAGCTGGTGTTTTTAGGTCTTTAATGAACTGCGGTGACAACCGATTGGGACGTAAGGAATAAAACTGTTGTAGCCTATTTAAATTATCGCTAAGGATAAACCCTTGACATTTAAGCGCCTGAGAAACACCGATTTTCTAAGCACCGACTACAAGCGTGTTTTTTGGCATGTGACCTGGAACTAGGATTCGTAGGAGTATCGTCTCAGTTTTTGTTCACTGAACCTAAAGGAGGCAAAAATATCCGCAAGACGCTCTAATATAGTATGCAGGAGTTAAGATGGAAAGATGAATCAATATTGCTTTATATACTCGTATTTCACAAGGTAAGTGGATAAGATAAAACATTGGGGTAGCCCAAGGCGTTGTTTAGTACTCTAAGTAAACAGCAAAGCTCACACGAAAAGTTATACGTCTGTCAGTGATGTAGGACGAGCACCAACGAATCAAAAGACGGCCAAAGTCAAAGCAGAACAGAAGGGGGTCGAAAACCTTCGACGTCGAGAAATGCAGTTGGGCATAGGTTTCTGTCTGAACACTCATATTGAGATTGGGAAAAGCCTACTTCATTGAGAAACGGCGAGAGTTGCAATTGGACGCACTGTTCGAAGTACCCAGCAAAAAACGAACATAGGTACATGGAGAGGTAACCAGATATTGCAGATTTGAGAACGGTAGCAAGGTAGATGTTAAAAGAAGGTAGCAAGGGGCAATTTCCTTACTCCCACATGTCTAGTATCGGTATATATCTATATTTATTTTTATAGCAAATGAGCACTTGTACGATCACTGAAAAATCGCCACGCCAGCCATCATCTTTGGGCCGCGTGTTTAGATTCCCACACACATTAGGGGCTGATGGATGTAATACTTTGGAACCTGTTGCTACCAGGCAATAAAAATACTATGACGATATCTCCCCCTGTCAAGTTCGGTCATTTAGCCGTGAGCCTCAAATTTGGCACACCGCACCACGCAGAAGAGCATAGTCAACATATTGAATTAATGAAACTTCGGAATCACCGCAAGCGTTCTAACAGCTCTACTTTACACATTTCTTCTTTAAAATTGATGTATGCGATGTGTTTGCTGACTACCCTCGAAACGTAACTAAAATGTTCATCTAATTTTTCAAATACCACCCTGTTGCGCGAGCAAGTCCCTTAGCATATACAGGAGTATTTCATACCACATTTTTCACGCGGATTTATGAAAGAGTATTTGTCTTCCGCAATTCACTCCTTACTGCCGTGCTCAATAGGAACAGGGACCACAGGCCCGAAAAGCTACAGACAGATAGCTGTAGTTTTCAAAGCAGCTGCATATGTGTATTACAATGGTAAAGATACAAATTAATACAGTTAGTGGCCCTCTTAAGAAGAGTTTGCATCGTTTCCAGCAAAATCAGTTCATCAATCAACATCCGTATGGCTTATGCTTTCGACGAAGTCCACGCACAGTATGGATAAAGAAAAAGCTCTCAGCACTGGCTCACCACTGACCAAGTAGTTCAAGGATTACCTGATGCAGACCACCTGTGTTACTGCCCTTATTTTCACCAGATTCTCAAACGTCATCGGAACGCACGGGAGTTTCGACTTTACTACTCAATGTAGGCTGACGATAATTTGAAATGGTATACAACATACAACTGAGCCCATTCTGCATTTTTGCACTTACTGATCAGCACAAACAATGCTTTATTGTACTCAGATTTGTATTCTGCCGTAATCGTCCCAAAATGCACGCCTTCTGTTCATGTGTGAGCGCTTTTCCACAATAGAGACATGGCTTTACTGCAAAGTCGGGGACAACTGTATGCGATAAATGCGTTTCTCATACTCGCAATGTTTCATACCTTGCTATAATCCTATCTAACGCTCGTAATTTGGAGAAACAAGCACGCTATAACAGGACAACAGTTTTCTAAAGTATTGGGGATACGTCCAGATTATTCAATCTAAAAATAATAAACTCTAAGGTTGTGGGACAATGTACGTACGCTCCGTCATTTTCGGTCGCTAATGCAAGCGAAACGTCTATTTAGCTATTTTGTTATCTCTCAGCAGTTTGCAGAACGTCACCCTCCTTAACAGAAAAATGTCAGTGCACACATTGAAAAAGAGCCAGGAAATGCGCGTATTTATCTGTGCGTGTACATATATACATATAACTATTTATTAGTTTATTTCAACATAGTACATTTATGCAAAATCTCACGGTCATATCGGTGAACACAACCACGAGTGTCTTACAGCAGTGAAAGTGATTACTACAGATGAAGTATACACAGTCCTCGCAACATATATGTATAGTGGTGTCTCACTGATGCTAGTTTTGTTAAAGTGGCTTGTTTCTGTCGTTTATTATGTTGCGATTTTCGGTATTAGCCATAATGTGAATATATCTGTTGTTGTACTTGTGAGGTATTATAACCTATCGTGCCCTATGTAAGACCTACACCACAGTTCAACTTAGAACTCGTTAGACTTTGAAATCCACCGTCTCTTCGTCACTAACTCTAGCAACCCTGTCTCGCCGTCCTCGAGTATGTCAGGTAGGTTTCTGTCGATCTGTCGCAGTGATCGATGTAGTAACTCAAAAGGAGTCAGTCACACCTGCAGTAAATACCGTTCAAAATCTCAAGTACTGGAGGTGGATTTCTGTCCACGTTTCATATTTTCACCTCTCTCTCTCTTTCTTTCTATATATATATATATATATATATATATATATATATATATATATATATATATATATATGTCTCTACGTGAGTGCGTGTATGCATTTTTGGGGGTAGCGCTAAAAATATGATCGATTGGAATTTCCATTAATGAGAACAACTAAGTTGGTGGTGTAAGGAAGGTTTGAGCAATATCTTAAACAGCCTCTTCCTGCGATGGCAGACATGTCCAACCAACCATGCCGTTTTGAACTTCCGCGCCGCCGCTATAGAAGCGGGGGGAACTCTGCACCTAGGTGCATACGCATCCATCTGGTGTAATGGACAACACGAGAGGAATACAAAGAAACAAAGGACAGCGAGACTATATATCTTCATACGTTTATCTGCGAACAAGTTACAAGTGAGCTTGCTACTCGCAGACGATTGTTTTCGTTGTAAAGTTGCGTCGTAACCGGTTAGTGTTTTCGACAGTGTTCGTATTGGAGGCCTGCCTCCCGTCCTTCTTCTCCACCCCACCTCACCCCCTTCACCCACCAACGTAGTAAGTGTCGCCTTTTATCTATCACCAATAGGGTGGGTGGTGGACGAATGAATAAACGCAGCATTTCGAGGCCCTGCCCGTCGTCACGTTCTTCTCTGTAATCGCCATTGTTGTTGCCGCCGCTTGTTGTCAGCGTCGTATTGGCGTCGGTTGGCAACCACTAACAACACCGTCCGAAGCTTCGTCATCACTTGGGCTCCGACTGGTGATTCTTGACGCGACCCAGCGCCAGGAACGCCGTATCTGACGGCTGGTCGAAGATGCCGAGCGGTCCCCGCTCGCAGTCGCAACAGGTTAGGTAGCGCACCCCACTCTTCGACGGCTTCGTCATTCCGATATTTTCAAACGTCAACAGCGACGTCACCTGCGCGCGTCGATGTCATGACAAGGTCAAGAATTGCGATGATGACAGATGGATGGCGACGACAGCCGTGACGGGCAGATAGAGCAACGGAAAGAGGAAAGCAGGTCCATAGAGGAAACAACGACACGAACAATTACGACAAATAAACAGCAAAAAAACAGAGTTTATACGAGCTTTCTTCTTGTATCTCCCAACGTAAGGTTTTAGTACAAAAGCATATTTTTCGAAACCGAATGCATTAGAGACTACAACGTGAAACTTGTATGGTTAGCAACCCTAGCAAAATTGTGATACAAATAAAGTTAGCTCCTATGTTTTACTCCACTAACATAATATATGTGTGTACCTGATCATGTTGCTATATATATATATATATATATATATATATATATATATATATAAATCACATCTACGTGTCTGAATAGGAATTTGTTTTACCAATAGGTTTGTATATATATATATATATATATGGCTTCTGCTTGTATTGGCTACTCAAAATAACTGGTTACCTTCCAAAACTCATCCAGGGTCTCAAGAATTTCTTCTGCGCTATCAGGTCTTGGTAACTGCATCTGCTGCTTGAGGTAGGCGGCTGTCTGTTCGCAGAGAATCCGCGAGTCGCAATGTATACACTGTACCTGGAACCTGTCATACACAATGAACACAGCGACCACCAATCACATAGACACGTCGATTAGTAATCTCAGAAAATAAAATACTAAAAAGGAGGGCGTTACCTACAGAAATGATACTGCGTTCATTCTGCTCTCTGAAATAGCAAACTCTGCTTGTGCCTAATGTCTGATTTCCTAAGCCAACATTTGCGCTTGCGCAATTATACACTAAACGTGTACGGAAAGCGCCAGCTGCTTATACATGCATATATATATATATATATATATACTACGGTAGCCGCGACGATCCTGCATTTCTTGAATCATTTGAATCGCCCGCCGCAAGTGCCGCAATTAATTCCCTACATGAAGAAGGCATTATCGCCACTATGGAATAAATCTTTCGTGGCACACGACGCTAAGTGCGCAGAACCGTGTGGGGGCGATCGTCTTGCAGAGCCAACTGCTGTAACATAGTGCGCACAGAATCTGAAAGCACCTCTGGAGACGAGCGTTAGAGACAGCACAAGAGACTTGTCGCAAATCTCCGTCGAGATTCTAAATACAAGACCGAATCAGGAGATCAGGCCGATGCTCTGCATTGACACAGATACTGGAATGAGAACCACACCACGAAAATTGGAGAAGCTTCGAGCCAACATGTTCGACGGAATCACAACGGGTCTAGCATCTAAGGACACCAGCATCCACCCTATGCCATATACAATTCTCGCAGAGCTCTTAATCGCTAGCCTAGAGCGCACCTAGAAATCCCAATATTTGATCATAAAAGCGATAATGCTGTGGAAGAAAAAGACATTTAACCAATGATACGAATATAGTACTATATCATCGGCCCACAAAAGCGAGAGAGATACCAAATAGGCATTGCCGGTCTTTATCAGGCAAGTATGAATTAGACATTGAAATCTCATAAAATGTACTCTGAAGCTATGTGCTTAATGGAGCTCAGAATTAACACGTGCACTTACCTTAAAAGCTCATATGCAAATATACAGGTACAAATGTCAATAAACAAATTCAGTTATAAAAATAGAAAGATAAGACATTCATGCTGACATTAATAATCGAGATGACAGGCGTCCAGAATATGATATGAACGTCAATAAAGTGCTACTCCGAAACACTAAGCCACCAACGGTATGAACCTGACATGGATCAACTTGATCAGACTTCTCTATGAAGACAACATACTTAGGGCCCAACAGGCTAGCCAGACATTTGATGAAATTGAATCGAGAGAAGGCCTACGGCAAGAATTATAAATGCCACTAATTTTTTTGAAAAATGACGATCCAAAGTACTTATCAGAGTAAGGAACAAAGGTCTGAAGTAGCTAAACGCTAAAACAAGTAGGATTTCAATAGATTCGATGAAAATACAACTGCAGTACCGCCGCAATACAACTCACGGTGCCACAAACAAAGGAAAGGTCTCAGGAAGCTACACCGAAAAACGTATAAGCAGAAGGATCTCTGTGAAGTGTAGCATCGAACAGGAAACGGCAGAGCACCTCTCAGATGCCTTTTCTCCTTTTGACACTTGCTAATATTTTGCCTACCGTTAACTTTAGATTTGAACAGAGCGACAAATCCGTATTATATTACCTTACTTGTGGATTCCCGGAGTCATTTTTCGATATTAGGTCAAGCAGCTTAAGAAAGGGATATTATATATACAACCTGCATCTGACCACTATCGATTTAGTAACGAAATCTCCCCATAAAATACGAACTTCGAACGTAAGGGCAGTATGTTGATAGGTAGGCAAAATATTGAGCGTGAAAACTTAAAAATCAGACACCACTGGATCTCGTTTTTTGCAAATTTGCGGGTATTTTTCTTTCGCGATCCAACGTTAGATGTCTTCGTTGGACGAACGTTCTGAAAGACGCTGGCATGTTCGGTTTCTCTAGACGCTGGCATCTTTCGGTATATACTCGGAACCTAAACCTTAAAAGCTCCCTGACATGCCAAGACCTCGTAGAGACGCTTCTCGAGAACCAGGAGCCCTGATAAGCGGTCAAAAAATGTAGACCAAAAACGAAAAACGCCGCACAAAGCCAAGCCCTGCTACTAGTAAATTTCTAGCAGAGATAATGGCAAGTTAAAGATGAAGGCAATTTTAATGGCCAGGTGAAGTAATCTCTACTGTGGCCACGCTCTACAAGGGGCAAAGAGAGCGGCTTGATTTGCGACCTTACATGTCCCACACTACAGTGGCTTTAGTAACGACGCTCGTTAGGTATCATGCATTCCGTTTATAGCTATAAAAAATATATCTCTCTCCCTCTCTTTCTCTCTCTCTCTCTATATATATATATATATATATCATGCATTCCGTTTATAGCTATTAAAAAAAAAAAAAAAAAATATATATATATATATATATATATATATATATATATATATATATATTAATATCCTGCTATTACTCTTAATCGCGTATTACGTAAGCATTGACAGTATTGCATCAGATTTCAAGCAGATTTCAAAATAGAACGTCTTAGTGTACACCCTTGTACAATCCTATTAGTCGCATTGCTTGTAAGCAAACGCCATGTTTTTTTGAGCGATGATTGATGATGCCTTATTCAACCGTATCATGTTTTACCTGGAGTGCCAAAAAAAAATAAAAAGAAACCCGACTATATGTGGCTCGACCGCCGTGCGAGATGAATATGATACCTAGAATATGTATGAATATAGTCACTCATGACGTATAGCGGTATTGCTTCAGTATTTGGTGTGTATTTAGCAACTGTGTGTCAGCAACTGTGTCATTAGGTTAAAGCAGGAACTCAAATCGATTTCTCATAATCGTAAGTTCTTCCGGCACGACAATTCTTCCGGCCATAAGAAAAACTCTTCGGAATTACGTTTATTTGCTGTTCGACAAAGCAAAAGAAGATCTGCGCAAGACGAGTGGCATATCGAAAACAGTTCTGAAGGAAAAAGCAATTGAAATCAGTTCTTCTACACACACGCAGGCGAATTGTCACAGTCTGAAGAAAAACCAGGAGACAACTGTCAAGAAACAGCCTTTAGGCACGGTTTACATGTGAGTTAAGAGGTACGCACATATACACCACCTTGTTCAGTGCTGCAGTTCACAGCGTTTTTAAGCGAACGACACCTTCCTTTGAGTGAGGTTGATGACGCCCAATGCATCATGTTCTATCTGGAGTGCCGCAAAGAGGCGATGCCTTTTTTATTACACAATATTTGTTCTGCACATCAGTGCCTACCTGCTGCCAGTTGTTGTATCATGGCTCACAGCTCCATTTTCTAGTTAACTCAACCTGGGCAGTGGTGTAGTTAGAACGCTGTGCTACAAACATGGTCTACTTGAGTTTATTTATAATACTGACAAAACCTTTTTACCGTTCTCAAAGTATACGTATATGCTCGATATAGTTTCTGAAACCGCAAAGCTTAACTTTACTCAGATTATCACGAGTGGAGGCCACCTTAGATTTAGTTTCTCACAATTATCTGTTGATGTTATCTCTCTCTCTCTCTCTCTCTCTCTCTATATATATATATATATATATATAGAAGAAAGGTTTCTAAAACGATATTGTTTAACTACCTGACATTTGCCTATATTTTGCGATCTGTTGACTATGTTTGAGCAGTACAACAGGTCCGCATTGTATTACCTTAAGAAGAGTGGATTGCTAGGACAATTTTTAGCGTACCCAGCGGCCACATAACGTTTCTCTCTATTAACATTAGACTCTAGATAAATTCGACAACATCGAAAAGAAAACAGCGTACGGTAATCATATTACGAATCGAACCACCATCGATTTGCAATCCAAATAATCCTTATATGATCTAATCTCTCATCAAATCGAAAAATAGCGTACTGGCTAAAAGCTAGAAAATAAAAAACTTTGAAGATCGGTGGCCACACCCTACGAGAGGCAACGAGAGCGACTGTTTTTTGGAGAACTCATATATCCCAAACTACCGCCGTGACTTTAACAACGGCGCCCACTTTACCTGGCCACTTTAACTTAACATTTAGAATCCTCACCTTTACGTTTCCGAGACCAATTCTGGGAATTTGCTGACCACCTATATATATATATATATATATATATATATATATATATATATATATATATATATATATATATATATATAAAGAAAATATTGAGATGATTTATTAATAATTTACAATACGTTTGCACACTCGGCAGTGCTCGCCTTATATATATATATATATATATATACGCGTGATCTCGTCTGTGTGCTCTGTTTGATAGAAGCCAACTTGGTCATAATAGTCGCCAGTTGTTTCATGGTTCAATAATATTAATAGCTGGTGCACACGGCCTTGGGCCGCGACCGTCAATACAGGCTGTGCCAATTATCGATCGACCCTGTATCCCATCCACCTCACGCGTTGCACACAATTTGCGCAAACACGCATACCTTTACGCCCCTGCCGTTATATATATTCATATATATAAAGAAGGATCGCATCGATAGGGCATGCGCCAGACTGGGGTCCAACCCAGAACACTTATGCTAGAGTCGCCGGCGTTTCCGCCGTTGAAAACACCTAATATATATATATATAATTTTAACGGCGAAAATACCTAATATATATATATATATATATATATATATATATCATAACAATATGTACTTTTTTAAGCACTTGGCAAGAAAATATTTTTTCCCAGTGGATGGAGGGGGCGGAAACGTCTTGTTTAGTAGAGAGAATGAAATTTATAAAAGTAGTTATTCTGCCTCTATTTCTCCTACATAGTTGTGCAAAATCTGCGTTTGCAGGAGAACTAGTCAACGCATGAAAGAGGAAATTCTGCACAACCAGCGTGTTCGGCGGAAAATTCTGCACAGAAGACACTTCGCTAGCTTGTGTAGCAAACAGCAAATAACCAGATTATGGAAAATCATAAAAAAATCGACATGTTGTTATGTCTTACGTTAACGCTTTCAAGTGCAAAATTTTAAATTTTTTCCATTACGGCCAAAAATGTACGTTCAAAAGGCTACTTTCTGGCAATAGCAAACTGAATGCCCATCATGTTCGTACTAAAGTGACGGTGCTGCGTTACGTAGTTACCAAGTAACTACGCTTTTTTAACAGTCACAGTTGTTATGTTTTACGTTAAAGTTGTCACGTTTAGAACCGTAAAATTTTGCCAAGACGTTTCCGCCCCCACCTTCCATTAGGAAAAATTATTCTCTTGCCGAGTTCTACCAAGCCTCAAAATATGTACCTAACTTTCTCATATGCCCTATGCAAGTATGCATGCCTTCGCTTTCGACATGGCTGACGAAATGGCTTAGGTACTTGGTAAATACGTAACGCAGCATCATCACTTTGGTGCTAAAATAGTGGGCATTAAAATTGGTATTGCCTGAGAGTAGTCTTTTGAACGTACATTTTTGGTCGTAATGGCAAACGTTTACGATTTTGCGCGTAAAATCGTTAACGTAAGACATAACATATCGACTTTTTATGACTTTCCTTAATTTGGCTATTCGCTGTTCGCTACAAAAGTCTGTCTTCCGTAGCAGACTGTGCAGAACTTTCCGCCGAACACGCCGATATGATTGGTTTCTTCATGCGTTGACTGGTTTTCTCGCAAACGTAGATTTTGCACAACTATGTAGGAGAAAAAAAGACAAAATAACTACTTTTATAAATTTCATCCTCACTTTTAAAAAAGACGTTTCCGCCTCCTCCTTCCATTGGGAAAAATGACTTCCTTGCTGAGTTCTACCAAACCTTAATTTAAAGTACATATTGTTATGAATGACCTTGTATATACATATATACTAGTATCGACGATTTAAACTAAAACTTACCCAACCTGGGTGTTAATAAACCATAATAATATACTAGTATCGACGATGGAATTGAACATGTACATATATATATATATATATATATTCCCAAATATGAAATAGCTCACATCGACTGTTTCTTTGTCCGAGAGGGGATGATCATTACTAAATAACAAACTACTCTTAACATGATTATTACGATCATCACTATCAGCACCTTTCGGTAAATATATTAAAATAGAAAAGAAAAACAAAGAAAGAAAAAAAAAAAAAAAAAAAAAAAAAAAAATATATATATATATATATATATATATATATATATATATATATATATATATATATATAAACTGTATTGAAAAAAGTATATATATATATATATATATATACCCTACGTCTGCGAGCTTACGACCCCGTCCAGTTCCGTTTTAGCATCACCAGCCAAGAGATTAACGTACTTGTTTTTTCCATCGTGAACGAAATCTTCGGTGGGAGGCGGAGGAGAACCAGTCGTAGTCGAGGCGGCCGGAGTACTTGTTGCTGCTGTTGTTGTTGTGGCTGTAACACTCGTTGGTGCTGTCGTCGTTATTGTTGTTGCAGCACCAGCAGCAGCAGCTGTTATTGTTGCTGCTGTTGTTGTTGCTGCTGTTGTTGTTGCAGCCGCCGTCGCAGTGGTCGCAGACATCGTCAATCAGGTACTAAAGTGCCAAATAGCACACTGAGCTACCCGCGAAATGCCAAATAGCAATCTCAGCTAGTAGCAAACTGCCGAATAGCAATCTCAGCTAGTAGCAAAATGCCAAATAGCAATCTCAGCTAGTAGCAAACTGCCAACTAGCTTCTTGCCGCTAATGCTGGTAATGCTGCTGCTGCTGCTGCTGTAGTTAGCTGTCAGTAGTTGGGTGTTCTGTCGGTGGTCACAAGACGGTGGTGGTTTGGGGTTGGCAAGCGAGTGCAGCAGTGTTTCGAACGGAGGTTGGCACAAGGCAGCAACAGGCGTGCTGTTGTTTTCTTTTCCGACGACGCACCTTAACGAAACCGCGACAAAACGCAACGCACAGCACCGCAACAACAACAACAACAACAGAAGCAGCAGTCGCAGGACACCATCAAACTATGTTCATCGTTCACTTGAGTCATAAAGGGCAAACGGAAAACATCACCACCACCACTAACTTACTTCAAAACAGTAGTTCAGCAGCTACTGCTTGCTTCAGTCAGCTATGACGGAACTAACCAACAGCGTGCCGAAGTTCAACAAACAGACCAACAGGTAGATCATTACGGGGAGAGATAGGAGAAAGATAGATTATGACAGACACATGACGACGACCCAGCTTAGCAGTCTCAGCTGTGTGCGGCACCCAACCGGCATGTCAACAACGCGGCATCGTTGTCGTCGTCGTCATCGTCAATGACATACACCGCGCTTGTCAGATACAAGTTGCAATCGGCAATCTCTCAGTTATATATATATATATATATATATATATATATATATATAATAGGTTATATTATATAATAGGTTAACGCCTCTAGTGAACGTCTTCAACAAGAACAACAGCAATAACAATAACAATAACAACAACAAGAACAACACCGACTTCAACTTTAGTTTCTGCCGGTCCAGAGTGTACTTTGTATTGCCGTGTTGCTATTTTTAGAATAGATCGTAATTGTGCTGCTGAATCGCGCTTAACAACAAAGTCTGTCACCACCACCAACAACAACAACAATAACAACAGAAGCAAGAACCACAGCAGCAGCAACAACTACAACAACAGCAGCATTAATAACAGCGACAAGAGGCAACAAGTACTTTGGCTTCAACTACTTCAATTACTTCTGCAGCGTGCTCGCTCTTAATACTACTTAAACTAGTATGCTATAGAACCCCTTCACCCCCCCCCCCGGCTGTCTTTCTCTCTCCTCCGCGCCCGGCGCGTTTGCTGTCTTTATTTTTGTTGTTGTTGTTGTTGTTGGTATTGTATTCGTCTACGGTTTCGTGCGTGACTTTCTGCTCCATTCGGCCAGCGCTCCTCGAGGCCGCTGCTTGACAGTATCGCGCGCGCTCTCTCTCTCTCCACACCGGCGTCAATCGCCCGTGTAGGCGTGTATAAGCCTGGAATAAGTGTGGCCCGTAGTAGCCAACCAGTCAGCCAGCCAGCCAGCCAGCGCCCCTTCGTGGGGTGGCCGGGGTGGCGCATGTGTGGGCGGCTGCGGCGGCAGCCATCTTGGATTTGTACCTTCTGCTAGCTCTTCTAGTATTGTTGGCGCAACCAGCCGTCAACGACCCATTCGTCAGAGACCAACATCACTGTCACCAACCCTTTAGTCAGGGGGTCGGTCCGTTGGATGGTACGTTCGTCGGTCGGTCCCGGAGGAGACACATACATAGCAGGTGCGCGGGGGGTCGAGCCCCACACTTGCCCCACCCACGTTTGTATTTCTGGGGGTCTGTCTACCGTCTATGAAGCAATGCGAAAAGCAGCGAGAGACGTTCAACTGTCGCTTCGTCTGCTAGTTGTTGATCCGTCGAATAGCCAGCCCGCCCGCCTGTCTGGGTAACCACCACCACCACCATTATCACCGCCACCAGGGGCGCTGCTGTTCCGACTACTTCGTCCGACTACGATGATGATGATGATGACGATGATGAGGTGGTGGTGGTGATGGCGGTGGTGGTGGTGGTGGTGTTGGCGTTGATGGTGGGAAGTGTTGATGGTGAGAAGTGTTGATGTGTTGATGGTGTTGGTGCTGGCTGGCTGGCTCATGCCACAACGAACCCACCCACCCACCCAGCCAGCCGACTCGGGGCCGGTGAATGACTGTCGGCCGTCGAATGACTGTCCGAAGATGTGGCGACCGACCAGAGCGGCGACCGACATATCTCGTCCGAAAATCGGCAGCAGCTCTCCGAAGTGATTCTGCCGACGAGGTTGTCTCTCGTCCTGGCCGCTACATGTTCCTGTTCCTTCGGTCATCCACTGACTCATTGACTCACTCGTCGCCAACTCATTGACCGTCGTCACGACGTGTGGTCGATGTCCTGGACGTCGTGTGGTCGATGTCCTGGACGTCGTATGGTCGATGTCGCCTCCTCGTAGTCTTGGCGACACAGAGTCTACTGTCCTGTTTGTGTTAACAGTGTGAGTGTTCGGGTGAGACAGAAAAGCTAAAGAGAGAGGTAAAGGGAGTCTCGATCGCGGTGCTAGGACTGCCGTGGTGGGTGGCCAATGTTCAGGCAATGGTTCTGTTCAATGGCCGTTCTTCAACGTATTGTGGCCTAGGGTGTTGACCGTCTTCTCTGCCTACCTAACGAAGAGAGCGGTCGTGTAGTCACTGCCGGCTGTTTCTGTTCCTGCCATCGCCTTTCTAGGAGACGGGTTCTATTTCAATTACTACTACTACTACTACTACGAATGCTACAGCTATTTGCTGCTCGATCAAGTAGTGCTAGCAGAAATCGTAGTAGTTGTAGCCATAGTAGTGTCAATAGTGGCAATAAAAATCATCAAGGAAGTAGAAGAATCGCCGTTATGGCCGCAGTGAACAACTCGTGGTCGTAATCTTCCTGCTTGTAGTCCTGCTTTCGTTGGGTCGACAACGATGACGACGACGACCAAGTGTTCTTGTTTGTGTAATTGTTGCTGTTGTTGTTGTTACTGAACAACGAGTGCAGGCGAGTGCTCTGGGGATGGTCAAGTTGTTGTTGTTATTGGTGGTGGTGGTGGTGAAGTTAAATGACGATGATAATGATGAAGCTTTTGCTGCTCGGATGAGTTGAACTGAGCTGGGTGGGTGAGTGAGGAGTGGGTTTCGGCTGACGTCTAAGGGCAGTCCGCCACCGGCAAGAAGTAAACTGTCTGCGCGTCGTCTGTGGTATCGGTGGTGCTCGTGCTCGTGTGGTGCTGTGGGTGTCGTCTAGTCTTGTTTTCGTTGCTCATCATCATCATTATTTTCATCCTCATCGTCATTACTATCATCATCATCATCACCATCTTGTTGTTGATGTTGCATCTGTCTGGGACGTGGTAGTTGGTGCTGCAGCTGCTGCTGGCGATAGAAATAGTAGTAGTGGGGTGTGGAACGGACGGAAATACAACGGGACGACACATCGTCGTCCATCGTCGTCGCTATTCGGCTGGGTGTGTGTGTCGGTTCTGGTGGTGCTTTGACTACTACTACTACTGCTGATGCTGACTGCTGGACTGGTGAACGATAAAATAGAGTGAAATTTGACAACTTTTTGTCGTTTGGGGGACATCAGCAGCGACAGCGACAGCAGCAAAAACAACAACAGCAACAGCAAGAATAATTAAGTAACAACAAGAGCAACAGCAACAACAATAGTAACAACAACAACAAGAAACATCACCCTCCTTCCAAAGTCCACCACGACGACAACAACGACATCAACAACAACAACAACCCCAACAACAACAACAACACTACTATCACCATCAACAATAACAACCCCACTACCAACGACAGACAGTGACAACGACGGATCATCCGACAACAAACGACAAGCAGAACCGTCGTCAGGCTGGACCGTCAACGTTGGGCTGGGTCGTGTTCATCGTCGCCGTCATCGGTCGGTCGGTGTTGTTCGAGGGCTAAACGAACGCCGGCCCCTTGTTATAGTTGTTGTTGTTGTTGATATTGTTGATGGTTATTTGTTGGTTCGGTCTATCAGTTGTGTAAAGTGTGAGTGACATCGACCACGAACCGACTACGGAGCACAGCAGACACCGTAACGTTTTAGCCGCTGCTGCCGCTGCCGCTGACAACGACAAAACCAACAACGTGAACAGCAACGTGAAGTCTTGCTAGTGATCGCCGTCGTGGTCGTGGTGGTGGTGGTAATGGTGATTGGGATGGTGATGGTGATGCCGATGCCGTTGACCAGCAGCTAAGCGTTGCCGCAATACCGCACGGACAACTTACAACGACTACAACGACGAGCCACGACAAAGTAAGTATGGTTCGTTGGTTGGTTGGTTGGTTGGCCATCGTTTGCCATCATCTACTTGAGGTTGACTACATCGCGGCGGTGGGTAGGCTTGCGTTTCCAGTTCCAGCCACGACACACGACCACTATATACACGTACTATACGATCATCAGCCGTGTCGCTCGGCGGCAGAGGCAGGCGACGTCATCGCCATCATCATCGTTTTCGTCGTCCAGTAATTGGCACAGTTTCGTTGGTTCGTTGGACTCATCTCCCCCCACCCCACCCCACACCTCCTCCCTCCGCGCTCCGGTGATGAGCACGGCCTGTGTCTCCGGTGCCGGTGGCGGGGCCTCTACGAGATTTGACGGGGGCCTCGCCTTCACCTCGCCTTCACTTCAACTGTGGTGACTCGTTGTTGCCGTTGCTGGTACTACTGCTGCTGCTGCTGCAGCTGCTATTCTTCAGCCGCTGCTGTCCGGCCCTTGGCCCTCAATGCCGTTCTCATTCTCATTTCGGCCATCGTAGTGGAAACGTAGACAGAGAGACACGTGAAGTCGAGTCGAGTCGTGTGTGAGGTCGTGAGGGCGAGCTAGGCGAGGTAGATGGATGGTGGTGGTAGTAGTAATAATGTTGTATTGTAGTGGTGATAGGGGTGGTGGTAGCGGCTAGACGGCAACATAAGAAGGCAATTCGCTCGTACTAGATCGTGTTGTAACACGATTAAGTGGTGGGGTTGTTTTTGCTGTTAGTTCGTCCATTCGTCCATCCGTGCGTGTGTGAACACATGTTTGTCTGTCTATCTGTCAGTCTGTCTGGGTGTGGCCGTGTGAGGTCGTGCGTGCCTGTTTGGAGATCGGAGGTTACCTCCCCAGCCCCCCTTCCCCCGATACTTCATCCGATGCATCTCATCACCTCAACCCTTTTCCTCTCTGTTCTCCTCCACTTGCCTCGCTTTCCTGATTTCATCATCGGCCTCTCCACGCTCCATGAGGAAGAGAGGCTCAATATAGTGTGATTGTTGCGAGCAGGGGGTTCGAACCTTCGTTGATTGAAACTCGATGAGAAGCCAGCAGCAACAGCAGCAGCACAGCAACAACACCAGCAACAATCGAATGTCTGTTGCAAATCTTAGCAGTGTAGTTGTAGTAGTTAGTGTACAGATAGTGATTGTGGCCGTAATGGCTGTGGTATAATAAATGAGGTCGAGGTCGAGGTCGAAATTGAGGCGGCAGGACGACATTGAGAACAAACTAGCCGAGAACCCGCGGCTCTACTATTGCCAAGTAGTATTGTTTGTGGCTGGTACCTTCATCCATTTGTGGCCATGGTGGTGCTCCTTGTGCCCCTCGTATCCCTTGTGCCCTTCGTGCTCCCTGTGCTCTTCGTGTTCGCTCGTGGCCCGTGGTCTGCTGCCGTTGCTGTTCCTATTCCGTTGCTGTTGCTGCTGCTAATTCTGATTGAAGTACAATTTTGTCTGTTTGTAAACATTATACATACATTATAAACATGAACGAAAGGTTCCTCGTTATGAAACACACACACGCATTATACAGCTGGTCCATCGCGTTGATGATCAGTGAGCCAGTGAGCGAATGAATGAAGGATGATGATGAAATCAGGAACAGAACGAGGAGGGGGGGGCGGGGGCATGGTGACCATGATGGAGGGGTCATGTCAATCGATCAATCGAATTCTCAGCGTGAAGTAGAGAAATTTGTCGAACCATTCGATGCGACGACCGCTTCTGTTCGGACATTGACGCACACTACCTCTTAACACTACTCCCGTCTGTTACCTCTACTACTACAATTGCTGCGACAGCGATGACGACGACGACGACTGCTATGCTCACGAGTGCAGTTGCTAGTGTAGGACGCCCCTTATTTCTAGAATTACTTCAGAACTAGGCTGTTGCGTCAACTAGGACAATAGGACTAGCAACATTACAGCAATATGAGAAATAAGAGCGATAACAGCAACAACAGCGAAAACAACGACGACGACAACAACAACAGCCCTAGTTATCTGAGCATTATTACTACGACGACGACATTTGCGGCGACGACATTGTGTTTATTACAGGCCTGTCATCTAACCACTCACTCGTCTTGTTCGCGTTCATGTTGCTTCTGCTACTGCTGGCGCTGGTGCTGCTGCTGCAGCTCCGTAGTTTTCCCGTTATATTTCGACGAGCCGTTGGTAGTTTAGTGAGTTGTTTCTAATGTTGTTGCTGTCGTCGTTGTTGTTGTTGCTGCTGCTGTTGTTGTTGTTGTTGTTGCTGTTCCTGCTGCCGCTGCTGCTGCTCATCGTGAAGCACTGGAACAGCAGAGCCTTGCTGTATCGCCCCCCCCAAACCCCAGCGCCCCAGCTACCCCCGCCGGTGCCACAAACTCACGTACTACTATCGCTACTACTTCTTCTACTTCTACTACTACTACTGTTACTAGTCTAGGACTGCTAATGTCGCTGCTGCTGCTGTTACTGTGACCGGCTATCATAATAACTCGACTATGCATTCATTCGCAGCACCAGGACGGAGTGGTACTGGAGTTCGCCTAACGCTAAATATGCACTCTATTTACTTACTATTTGCTGTGTGAGCGTCTGCGGCAGTGGATTGGGGGGGCGGGGGAGGTGTGTATGTGTGTGTCTATGTAGTAGCTGTCTGGTCGGGGCGGATGTCTCCACGGGTATCTTATTTATTTATCCTTCGTTGGGAGGGAAACTTCTCTTCGCATTGTTTTTCTCCCTTCTCTCTCTCTCGCGCTCATTCTTGAGTAGTTTCTCTCCTTCTCTATCTCCCCCAACATATTTTTCTCGATCTTTTCTAGTAGTAGTAGTAGTAGTAGTAATATACTAGTATTTAGTTTGTTGTCGCTGGCGTTGTGCTCTCTCGAAACTTCTCTGTATCTCTCCTACTGGCGTTTGACCTATCATCTCTCATTTGACCTATCTCGTCTATGTTTGTATGTTGTCTACGCGTCTCTCTCTCTCTCCCTCTCTCTTTCTCGCTATATATATATATATATATATCGAGTTTATCGGTGTTGCTTTGGTTTCCTTCCTCTGCTCTTGTTGATGATGTCCGCTTCATGCTCCATGTCCAGGCTGCTACTGCTGCTGCTATGCAGTTTCTTCTTCGCCTTGTTTCGGCGTTTCGCGTTCGGCGTCGTTTTGTGGTCGTCGTCGAAGAAAAAGCACTACCATCAATGGCTGTCGTGTTCTTTCTTGTAGCTGACCGTAGCCGTTAGTGAAAGTGGCCTCAATTCGGAATCTGGAAGACGACAGCACACGAGTGACGCACACGTGATCATATGTACGGCATCTGAGTGATCACTTTTATATATATATATATATGATCAGTTGTATATATATATATATATATATATATATATGTATATATATGTATATATATGTATATATATATATATATATATATATGTATATATATATATATATGTATATATATATATATATATATATATATATATATATATATATGTATATATATATATATATATATATATATTGCCTCTGACTGCGGTTCAGGTGACCGCGGTTTGCTGCCAGGGTGGAAATCCTTCGTGACTCGTCTGTGTATTTATATGTGCGTGTATGTGAATGTGTCAATGGGTGTTGTCAATGATACCACCAGGTAGGTAGGAGGTGTGTGGGTGTTTGAATATGGGGTGGTTAATACGTCCGCGGCTGTCTGCTTGCGTTCAGCCATTTCGGGCTGTGGCTCTCTGTATATCCAGCCGTCCAAACATTCCGTCGTCGGTGCTTCCATTGCTGCTAACGGTCGACCATATTCGAGGATTAACCGCTTCCGTTACAAAGCTTCTTCCTTCCTCCCGCCTTCTGTCAGCTACTATTGTTACTTGATCTGATTTTTATTGAATACAACCATCAGCGTTCTAGCAGGTACTTTAGGCTACTGGTATTCATTACTACCACCATTACTACTACTACTACTATTACTGCTGCTGCTGCTACTACTGCGAGGTACGGAATTCGTTTTGCCTTCCGAACCTTCCGGAATGACTGATATGTATTACGCTTACTACCGCATTGCCGCCGATCCTCAGTAGTTCTACGGACTCTCTGTGCTATCCTATCTCAACAACGATCGCTTTTACTCATAATGATTATTTTTACTATGCTGCTTATTATTAGGTTCATGCATACACGTGTGTATCTAGCCACGCTTGGCGTCACGCCGCGCCGCGGCACGTGTTACGTGTCATTGCGTATGACCTGCGTACTATGCGATTGAACACTGCTCCCCACATTCCCACTTCCACCTTCCACCACCATCACCATCATTTGTTACTTCGAAGACTCTCCTATGACTACTACGACAACCACGACAGAGCGAACCACCACCTTATGAAAACGACCCCATCTATTAATATATATATATATATATATATATATATATATATATATATATATATATATATATATATGTATATATATATTTAACCGACAACCCCTGGCTGGAGTAAAGCAATGAGTGTACCTGTCCTACATACTGAGACAGCCGCACTAGCGGCGGGCCCAGCAGCAGCAGCCTATACATATGAGCAAACATAGAGAAACGCTGCTGTCCTGACCATCAAACGGAGCAACAACAAAACAGATAAATTCAGTTAGCCAGACAGCCAGACAGACAGCCAGACACGCTAGTAGCAGAGAGACGAAAAGGAGAGCGCGAAAAAGACAAACAAAAAAACACTAAGAGAGAGAGAGAGAGAGACAGAGTTAGGTCGGAAAGAGACTATTATTATTATACTTAATTATTATCGTCAAGAAGCGGTGGAGGAGAAACGCATCATTTTCTGCTGGCCCTCGCTTTCATCAGCCTAGTGCGCCCCTAACGCCCTCCGTCTCTTCCTCCAGCCTCCCTCCCTTCGTGTGTACCTATATGTGAGTGTTTGTGTGTAGTTAATAATTTAGAGGTCTATGCCGTTTTACTCATGTGCTACAACGTTAACTTGAATGTAAACATGTTAGAAACGATCTAGCTTCAACAGACTATGACGGGAGTTGAACCCGTGACTCGTTGTGCGTCAGCAGACTGAGGGGCGGCCATCTTCTTCAGCCTGACTTGCCGTGCGCAAACAACTACAACTAGCAACAATATATATATATATATATATATATATATATATATATATATAGTTTTATGCGTGAATTTTATTTATCCACGTATTCCTATGAAAGCATGTTTCACACAGAGTGATGAGAAGAGTACCGTGTGATCACCACTGTCACGAGAAGCGGCTTCAGCTGAATAAAGTGCTTGAGAAAAGAAAGTGATAAGCGATAAGATGACGTATCAGCTCATCTTCGATAGCATCCCAGATTAGCGTATTGCGCTACGACGATAGACGTGAGATATCGTTATACGCGGACGGTGCAGCGCTCATCACGCTGTTGCTATCTTTCTCATCATTTTTACGTAGTTTGACCACGTCGCTTGGCGGTTACGTCTACGATATACGTACGTCACCGTCGCCGTCACCACCTCCACCACCAACAACAACAATAACACCGACTACGACGATATCGGAAATAACCAGAACAACAGCAACAACAACAACAACAACAACAACAAGCAATGCCGGCGAGCACTCGCCAACGATATTTTTTTTTGAGGGGGTGGAAAATGCATTTACACACACCCGCCGATGTTTTGGCGGGACCTCGCCAACGATCTACAAGGATCATGTACATGAGGGGAGGGGGGACGCAAGGAGAAGCCATAGGTGGACCGGGGTGCAGTGATGGGGTTTCTCGTCGTGAACTCTGACCTTGCAGAGCTGCTGCTCTAGATCAGAATCAGGTGGTTGGGTGCATCTCGGGTTGTACCTGCAATTGCTGCCGCTGCTGCTGCTGCTGCTGCCGCTGCCGCAGTTAAACGGCGGGAACAGATGAAGCGAGAGAGATAGAGCTAGAGAAAGAGCAGCGCAGGTGTATGCAGATAGGAACGCAGACACGTTAGGTCGGTACAGGCAGGTAGGCAGGCATAGTCGAGCCCGGTGGCGTGGTGGTGGCTTATGTCTGCGCCTCGCAACCAGAGGAGACGCATAGCAGGTGCACGGGTTCGAGCCCCACCGTGGCACCGATTTGTCTTTATGGGGGTAGTCCGTCTATGAAGCAATGTGAAAAACAGTTCCGTGAACGCTAAATCTTGGCTCAGGAGGGTCAGCCCGAAAACTTTTGGGTAAGCAGGTATAGCAGGTGTTGTCGACTGGCGGCCTCTCTAGAAACAACAACAATAGGAACAGCAGCAGCAGCAGCAACAACAACAACAACAACAACAACAACTTTCACGCGCTCTCTCTCTCTCTCTCTCTCTGTGACCGCGTATGCGTGTTGTTGTAGTTGTAGTGTCTGCGTGCCACTCACTCGCTGGCTCGTACGTGCGTGCCAGTCACGTTGTGACTATTGCGCGCGACTGACTACTACTTAATGGTGAGACATTGAGTAGTCTCCTCACCAATCTAGTCTAGTCAATGAGTGACCGTCGTATCAGCGTTTTTACGCTGGGTAAGGTAAGCGCGCGGCATTTGTCCATCCATCCATCTACTCATCCATTCATCCATCCATCCACTCATCCATTCATCCACTCATTCATCCATCAATCCATCCACTCATTCATTCATTCATCCATCCATCAATCCATTCATCCGTCAGTAGTCCGTAATGCATTGGTCAACAAATAGTCACAACGATGACGGTCGATTTTCCTGGCTGGCTGGATGGACGGCGAGCCATCCATCCAGCCAGCCAGGCCACCACGTCGTCGGTTGGCTGCTGCGGAAACTTTCCACGCTGGATGATGGAACAACGTTGTTGTTGTTGTTGTTGCTGCTGCTGCTGCTGTTGCTGTTGTTGTTGCTGCTGCTGCTGTTGCGGCTGCATTGCTCCCGCTGCAACGGAGCCACCAGCGTCACTGCAGCAGACATCGCTGTTGCTCCTGCTTCTGCTACAGCCGGTGTTGCGCGTGTGGCAGTCGGCATAGCTTCGACGTCATCGGCGTCGTCGTCGTCGTCGTCGTTGCCGAAAACGAAGATGAGGGCGGCCACGTAGAAGCTGCCTGCTTGGAATGACTATTTGACTGACTAACTGACGGACTGACTGACGCAGGGTTACACGGACGGACATACAGAGAGAGAGGTGGCTCTTTTTGTATCTCTCCTTGGGTTTCTTCCTCACTCCCTGCCTGCCTCGTTCACTGTTCCTCCTCCTCATCCGACGAGCGGGTGGTGGTGGTGGTGGTGGTGGGGTTTGCCACCGCTTACTGGTTCCTACTTCGCACCGCTTGCTGGTTCCTACTTCGTTCGTTCGTTCGTTCGTATGTCGTCTGTTACCGTTTGCGTTTAGACGACGTTCGGGCGATTCGAAGTCAGAGGTTCAGTTCTCGCGAGCTCGTGTCTTGCACGCACGTCTCGATGACGCGTGGTTATTGTTGTTGTTTTTGTTGGTATTGCTGTTGTTGTTGGCATTGCTGTTGTTATTGTTATTGGTGTTGTTGTTGTTGTTATTGGTTGTTGCTGTTGTTGTTGTTGTCGTTGTCTATCGTACAATTATGATTATTTCACTCAAATTGAGTATAGTATACAAGTAAGTGCTGCACTGCAAGTAAACTATACAATGCTGATATTGTTGTTGTTGTTGCTGTTGTTGCTGTCGTTGTCTATATTACAATGATGTTTTTTTCTTTTTTTCTATTTTACTCCAATTGAGTATAATATACAAGTGCTGCATTGCAAGTAAAATATACAATGCTGTTGTAGTTGTTGTTGTTGTTGTTGGTAGTGTTGTCCTTGTTTTCGCTGTTGTGTCGGTAGCCTTAAGTTGGCACGAAATGTATGTTTGTATGATGCGAGCGAGCAAGGTAATAAAATCGTTTCTATTATAATGAATATGATTAGCTGCAAATCCTCTCTCACGTGTATATATATATATATATACATACATATATACACGTGTATAGCAATGCATTGTTCAGTAAAGTCCAACAGTACATCTAGCGATCTACTGTATATGATCTATTAAAAAAAAAAATATATATATACATATATATTATATGACATACGGTATACATCCGGTATACATGTGTTGTGCTCTATGAACAGCCTATTGATGTGCCGACTGGGAATTCCACGCTGGCTCATGTAGACCAAGTAGTCGCTGGGGCTGTGTCTGGTCGACTGTGGTCTATGGTGAGCAAGTACCAGTAACCGCAATAGCAGGACTAGTTATAGTCGCAGCAGCAGCAACAGCAACAGCAGCAGCAATAGTTGTTGTAGTAAATACATTGGCGTAGTAGTAGTAGTAAAAGCATTGGCAGGAGTTAAAGTAGCAAGAACAGCGGCGGCCGGAACAGTTCCGGCTGCCGCGACCTATCCAGCCAGTAGTCGCGATGACTAAGAGATTCTGCTGACTCGCTGGCCGCCACCATTTGAACATACTGTAGCATAGCAGCGGATTCGCCCACAGTTCGATTTCGGCCGCGTCGCGCAGAGCGAATTCCAAGTCGGATGAATCGAGCGGACCTCGTCATCTGCAAGCCGCAGCAGTGGCAGCATTTACCGATCTCGAAATGACCAGATTATCGTATGTTCATCGTTTAGACTTGATTAGGCACGTTGCGTGACATTCAGGCTCGATTTTCGACGGATGCATATTACATGTAACTATATATATATAGGTGCAGATAATACTGTTGCAGTACATTTATATATATATATATATATATATATATATATATATATATATACATGTTTATTTATGGGACCGTCTTCTCCGGACGGCAAATTTATTTAAGTTCAATTCATTGAGCTTGAAATTTCCATTATTACATAAATTCAAACAATTATAACTATTCGGGTAATTTTGCAGAAAAGGCTATCGCCCGTCACATTACCCGAATAGTTATATACTGCTATATATATATATATATATATATATATATATATATATATATATATATATATTATATATATATATATATATATATATGTGTGTTTGTGTCTCGAATAGATCTATAATCTAGTTGATCGTAGTAATTCGTAGCAATGCTGAAAAATAGCGAGAAGGACAATAAACAAATAAGACGCTGGATAGAGAGAGAGACCCGCGTTCGATTTGGATCACGATACACGATGCGATTTTGCTACGACGAACCCATACGTGCACGTGTATTGTAAATCGTGTAGTCTAGTTTTGAAGTCTAGATAGATATGTTGACTGTCGTAGTGAGAAACGAATATTGGACATTTTATGCAATGTTTGGCGTGTTGTTTGTCGATTTTAGCAGCAGCAGCAACAGCAGTAATAGTACGCACAATAATCATTGTGATTGGATTCGAACTCGTTTTTCTTCTCGTCGCTGCTACACATATTGCATGTATATATAGAGCAGCAACAACAATACTTCTTTTTTGCTAGTCGCTGTCATATATATATATATATATATATATATATATATCTGCGTGCGTGTATATATCCGCAGCCAAGACGAGAAGAAGACGGTGAACCTTTTCAAGTGTCTATGTGGACTATGCCGTGGGTCGAACGAGTTTGATTCCATCCATTCCGGGGTCGTCCCGCCGCTTTGTTCAGGTGAGCCAACAACCGAACCGGCCGAAACTTGATTCGCATAGGCCAACGGGACATCGACGACGACAACATGAAAGCAAGCAGTCACTGGCTGGAACTGCAGTTCCCCCCCAACAAAAAACGAAAAAAATTCAGATGTTCTCGTCATTGTCGTTGTCGTGGTGTTGCAGCACGATTCCAGTTCCAGCAGCAGCAGCTGTTGCTTCTGCTGAAATACTGGTTCGAAGGAAAGACACGACGTATCACTACGACAGTTATTCCGATAACGAATGTCTAGCCAGTCGCGTTTGATGATTATGACGACAATGATGACAAATCGCCTCGTTGTCACGAACGGACGGGTGGATCGGCGGGCGGAAGGGCGGAAACGCCCATACGGAGCGCACAGTGCGGTGCACAGTATCACGTACGTGTGCATTTACGTGACGACTACACGCATAAGTGTGTACATTGATTGTACATACCTGTACATAAGTGTGTACATTGATTGTACATACCTGTACATAAGTGTGTACATTGACTGTACATACCTGTACATAAGTGTGTACATTGACTGTACATACCTGTACATAAGTGTGTACATTGACTGTACATACATACAACGTGTCGTTGAAGACGACGTTTTGTGGTTCATCGCTGGTCGCTGTCCAGCCACGACCAGGTGTTGTCGTTTGAATTGTCGCTGTCGTCGTCGTCGTCGTCAAGGATTTCTAACTTGATTAAAACGGCGGGTTGATGCCGTTGCGTGCCAATGTCTGCCAATGTGCGGCCACGTGAAGCCCAAATGCCGGCGAAGTGAAGCCAAAATGCCGGCGAAGTGAAGAAGATCAAATGCCGATGAAGATGACGACGATGAACATGAAGATGGTTTTGTAAATGTTTGCGGCAAAGGCGCTGTTGTTGTTGCTGCTGTTGTTGCTGCTGTTGTTGTTGTTGCTGCTGCTGTTGTTATGTTTATCGCTATTACTCTACTGCTGCAGCTGTGGAAAATGTTGCTGTTTGTGATGCTCTTGTTGCCGTTGTTGCCATGTTGGTTATTGTTGTTGCTGCTGCTGCTGCTGTTGTTGCCATGTTGGTTATTGTTGTTGCTGTTGCCGTTGTTGCTGCTGTTGTTGTTGCCATGTTGGTTATTGTTGTTGCTGCTGCTGCTGCTGTAGTTGTTGTTGCAGCAGCTATTGTTGTTTCTGTTGTTGTTGCTGCTGTTGTTGTTGCAGTTGCAGCATCTATGGTTGTTTCTGTTGTTGTTGTTGTTGTTGTTGTTGCTGCTGTTGTTGTTGTTGCAGTTGCAGCATCTATGGTTGTTTCTGTTGTTGTTGTTGTTGTTGTTGCTGTTGTTGTTGCTGTTGTTGTTGCTCCGTCTGGCGATGCTGCTTCTTCGCTCCGCTCTGCTGCCGGTGCGGCCAGATACAACGGCAGCTAACTACAGCAGCAGCAGAACCATCACCACCACCATCAGCACCGTCTGCTGTTAGCGGGCCGGTAGTGTATTCGTGGTTTTTCGTGGTCGCCGTGGCCGCCGTTGACGTTGTTGTTGCTACTGTTGCTGCTGCTGTTGTTGCTACTGCTGTTGCTGCTGCTGTTGTTGCTGTTGTTGTTGCTGTTGTTGTTGTTGTTGCTGCTGCTGCTGCTGTTGTGGTTGTTGTTGTTGTTGTTGTTGTTGTTGCTGCTGCTGCTGCTGCTGTTCTTGCTGCTGGTGTTAGCATTGACGGCTCATGTTGTTGATGTTGTCGTCGTCGTCGTCGTCGTCAGCGTCGTCATCCCACCATCAAAAGAGAATAAATAGCGCGCGGGCGCGCGCCACATTTGGATTCATTTCCATTGTAGTTGTTGCTGTTGCTGTAGTACCAGTTAGGAATAGTAGTAGTAGTAGTAGTAGTAGCAGTAGCGGCAGTAGCAGCAGCCGCCGACGATGCCGTAGTGGTGGTAATAGCTGGTCTAGTAATAGTAGTAGTAGTAGTAGTAGTAATAGCAATCGTAGTAGAAGTCATCGTCGTCGTCGTCGTCGTCGTCTGTAGTGTGTAATGGAGAACCGAACACACGGCAAGCAACCAATACACCAGCGGCGATGCGGACGGCCGCCCGCCCGCCGCGGTAGTCGATCCGTCGGTTGGTCGGGCGGCTGGGCGGCTTTCGCTAGCCGCTGGGCGTTGGGCCACCGTTGCCTTCTGCCACCACCGAGGACTCAGCCGCCGCCGACGCCGCCGCTTCTGCTGCTGCTGCTGCTCGAGTAGAAGAAGCAAACGCCTGAGCTTTCGTTCTTCGGTCTGTCTCGTCAAGTCTAGTCTAGTGCTGTCTGATGCTGCTGTTGCTGCTGCTGATGGGGATAATGATGATGATGATGCTGCTGATGGGGATGATGATGATACTGCTGCTGATGGGGATGATGATGATGATGATGATGGGGATAATGATGATGATGATGATGATGCTGCTGCTGATGGGGATAATGATGATGCTGCTGCTGATGGGATAATGATGATGCTGCTGATGGGATGATTATTATGAGATGATGATGCTGCTGCTGATGGGGATGATCAGGATGGTGATGATGATGGGGATAATGATGAATGATGGTGATGATGATGGGGATAATGATGATGATGATGATGTTGCTGATGCGGATGATGGTGGTCGTGTTGATGATTATAATGCACGAATGGAGGAGTGGAGAGAGAGAGAGGAGAGAGGGCGTAAGGGATCAATGAATGAATGGATGGATGGATGGATGGATGAACGACCGCCGCGGGACTGTTTGTCCGTGTGTGACGAGTGTCTCTCTTCTGGAAATCGCGCGCTCGTCCACGTTCCGATTGCTTAGCACAAGTGTCGCCGCAGCTTCACAGCTGTGGTGGTAGCAACCGGAACGCCCTAACCGTGTTTATTGCAGCACACACACACACACACACGCACACACTATATATATACATATATATATATATATATATATATATATATATATATATATATATATACACCATTTACTGCATAGGAACGTACGTATGTCGACGTAATTGGCAGTGCGTATTGACTGTGCGCACCCTGGGGCGCAGTGGTGATGCGAACGTTGTTATTGTAGGACTTAACGTTGATGATGTCAGGCCAGACTCTCAACGATGAATTTAATGATGATAATGCCGATGGTGATGATGATGATGGTGATGTTATAGTTGTTGTTGCTGCTGCTGCTTACTATTCATCGTTGTGCTCTCAGTGAGGTACTACTATTACTACTACGACTACTACTACGACTGCTACTGCAGTCGGTGTCCTTGGACTGCCGCACTGCCAACCGGCCAATGCAAAAGCTCACGCTCGGGCCATCTGCTCCCCCAGCAACCATTAGCTGCTGGTGGTGGTTCTGGTACCATCAGTTATATATATATATATATATATATATATATGGCTGCTACATGTTAAAAAGGTCTAATAATTTATGCAAATGGATTGTTTCGTTTCTTGCTATATATATATATATATATAAATATATATATATATATATTATAATATCTGCCAGACTTTTAGATTTTATTTATTTCTATTTTTATCTGTTTTTAGTTTTTATGTATATATATATATATATATATATATATATAGCAAGCCAATGCTTTTAAAACTAAACGACTCTAAGGACCTACAAGACTAGCTATAGGTTGGATGATGTTATGCGATTAATCTAATAATGCGTATTCTTATCGATCGAATGGTGCGGGCTGCAAATTGCAAGACACGCGCTTTGACTAGAAGAAACATATCTCATTATGCTGATTTTGATTGTTTGCACGTATATATATATATATATATATATTTGCCTTCTTAATACGAAACGTAGTTAGACATGCCTTACGCCAAACGACTATCAGGGAACTATCCGTAATCGTATTACTGCAACTACTATAACTACTACGTATACGATTTGTCATGCTAACAACTTGCCGCCACCAAAATAAGCACTTCACGTTTTGATGCGAGATGGTGACCGTCACTCACATATATATATATATATATATATATATAGATATATATATATATATATATATATATATATATATATACATATATACTAATAAATCGTCACAATATTTTCTATAAATATATATATTCATACATACACACATCGATACATGCGTCCCCAACACATCCAAATTCGTAGATTTTCTCTCTCTCTCTCTCGTGTCGTAAAACATAGCCGGTGAACTTTCGTCATCAAAAAAACTCACTGCAGAAGCGAGAGAAACATTTCTGCCTTCTGCCGCTGACATTCGCATGTCTGCTGTACGTATGGCCGGCTGGCCAGCCTGTATTAATAGCAGCCGGCATGACAATGCGGCAGCCGGCCTTAGAGACACGGAGGCGATGCACACCGAGGCATAGCACACACGTGAATCATACGCACAGAAGAGAACAACACGCGCACAAGTGGAGGGGAGCATGGGAGAAAGACGACAACGTAGACGTTAAGCTCTACTACGTAACACACTCGTGTACAATACACCCTAGTCGTGTCTGCAATCCCCCCCCCCCCCAAGCATGTCCTCGTGTCCTCGCGCAGGCGGCATCTCTGTTTCTTCATACCTCTGCGTATGTATGCGAGCGGGCGTATGAGCGCGATGACTGACATACCCTCTCCCCGCTATGCCCCACTCCGGTATCTCTTTCTCCCCCTCTTGCCTGCGCGCTCCTCCTCTTTCCCGCGCTCTCCCGCCTTTTCCCGGTGTTCTCCCCCGCTCTTAGCTGATCATCTCTTGACTATCGATCCAACAACGACAAGTGAGAGAAAGACGCCGCCGGCGCCGCCAACAACCACAATGACCACCTAACCAACTCCACCCTATACGTGTACAATATATTGTAGTATGCTTAGCTGTATTGGGGTGACCGGGCCCGCAGGCGAGTAGCGAGTAGTGACTAGAGTCGGTGTTAGTGCGTGTCTGTCTCTCGAGCTAGCTGGTTGTCTGGGTTGAATCGCGTCGGGGGTTGAAGGGAGCGGGGTTGCAAGAAAGAAGAAAGCTTGCTGTTTACCCGCCGCGTATTTGTTGCCGCCACCAACAGCCTTGCTGAGTGCCAAGACCTCCCCACTCCTCCCCCCCCTCGTTCTACACTCGCTTACGTTTGCTTTCGTGCTGCTCCACCCTCCGCCGATCGAGACGCCAATGTCATGCTTGTTTGTGATCTATTTGAATACATAGATATACATATTAATAGATATATAGATAGATAGGTGGACAGGTGGTTAGATGAATAGGTGGATAGGTGGTTAGATGGATAGGTGGTTAAAAGAGGGATTGATGATGGTTCGAGGGGAAAGATGAATTAGTGATGAAGGAGCACTCAATAATCCAAGCTCGAGTAAATAACCGAGCAACAAGGAAAACCTCTCGAGGCTCAAACTAGTAACTTGTTCGTTGGCGTGACAACACGATCCGCGCCTGGGGAAGCGCATTCACTGACTTAATCCAAACATTCACCACTTACTCCCGACGCTGCTGTTGCCGGCGGCACAACGAATTACATATCCCTTTTATGCGCGGTTAGGAAAACATTTTACGGGGGCCGGGGCAAGGGCATTAAACGCTCGTTCGGTCATGCACGTTGAGTCCTGCTAGACATGGCCGACCTTACCACGACTGAGGAGATGCTCCGACGGGCCTTCGATCCCTTTTTAGGCATTACTATGTTTTACAAGTCCAGTTATTAAAAGCAACACCAATAATACTGAAAACTACGATGACTGTTCGCAAGTGATGCGCCATTCATCATCATTATTATTATTATTATTATTCTTGCTGGGCTGCTATTAACGGTTCGACAAGTTTTAAATCGTCACGCCTTTGTTGCCTACTGTTGAGTCGTCGGGAATCGAATCGCGCAAAAGTACGCTATGATAAAGCTACACGAAAATCCTAGAACAACAATGCGACCAATCCGAGCCGGACGAATGAGGAGGAAAGTCCAAATAGTATGGCCTATACCATTTGGCACAGCCGGTTTGCCCGCCGGCGTTGAACCAACATCATGCGCTATAGCGTTTCGTTGATGCTGTGATGGTGGCGTTACTAGTCATGACTCGTCGCTTTTTTTGCTGGTACCGTCGCGATAAGGCGACACGTAGCCAACTCGTACAACTAACTGACCGTAACGAGACGCTAGGTGTCGGTGTAATGTAAAATGTAATTTAAATTAAATAAACAAACACACACACGCATATTTAATCAATCAATCAATTAAAATGCTTTATTTATTATTATCATCACATGTGATTTTTATAATGACTACCATACAGCGAGTATAGTGTACAGGTGCAAGGAGAACGCAGAACATGTGCAAATGGCATGCGAGGACGGTCCTTAACCTCTTTACTACGCGAAGTAGGTTAGTCCGTCATAGCCGTTTGCGTTGCAGCATTGGGAACAACAGCGAGCGTGGGGAAGAAAGTGAGAGCCAGTATAAACGAGCAATAAGTGTTTTCTCTGTAAGGTGTACCCAGACAAGCGTAGGTATGCGATTTTTTTTGTCGAGCCCGGTGGCGTGGTGGCATGCGTCTGCGCCTCGCGACCCGAGGAGACACGGAATAGGTGCGCGGGTTCGAGCCCCACCGTTGCACATTTGTATTTATGGGGCATGTCCGTCTGTGACGCAATGCGCAAAGCAGTCCCATGGACGTTAAATCTTGGCTGAAAGTCAGCCCCGAAAGGATTTTTTTAGGTATGCGCATTTGGATCTATCTGTACGGTTAGAGTTGGCGACTCCGCGACCTCTGCATATATGCATACATCACATACAACACAACATCTGGGTGCAACGGCTGGGCGCTGATGCAGTATGTGGTGAGAGTTAAACAACGTCGTAATGGAAGCAACGTCTAGCCCCTGCTACAGACTGTTCAGACGTCCTTACGTATATATACATATATAATTCAGCCAGAGGTCTTCGTCTGCGTGTGTTTGCTGTTTGTATTAGGCCTGTATTTCATTTCATAAGTCGGCTTTAGTCGATATTAGCGCTCAGCTAGACAGACTGACAGTTTACTTTTTCAATTCCTTGTTTTGACACGTACATACACCAACAAAAATTGTCCGCTGTAAAGTCACCGAGCGTACGCAATTGGGGACGGGGTGGAGTGGGGTGGCGTTGGTGGTGGTTAAAAGTGGTCGTAGCTCTTGTCATTGTTGTTATTGTTGCTTCAGTCGGTGTGTTGTTGTTGTTGTGGTTGTTTTTGTTGTTGCTGTTTTTGCGGTTGTCTTTGTTGTTGCTGTTTTTGTGGTTATTGTTGCTGTCCACAGTACTGCCGCTGTTGCTGCTGCCGCCGTATTGGCTATTATCTATACATTTGTGTTGGTTTTCATTCGTTTCATCCGTTCTAGGAAATCCAAGCAACGGTTTCGTCTCTCAATCCGCTTATAGCGGGCGGCGTCTATTTCGACGTACGACGCCGCACAGACGATCAATGCCATCATCATCGTCTTTCCGTGTCGGCGAAGCGTGTCCGACATTGTAAGCCGTCGATCTTGGTTTATGCGCATTTTATCCTTTATTTGCACGCAGGTTCTCATCCCGGTGCTGTGCTCACTCATCGTCATCACTCACGTTAGTAGTAGTGACGATGGTGATGATGATGATGATGATGGCGGCGGTGATGCTACTGATATGATTATTATTACGAGTACTATTACTACTACTATTGCTGCTGCGGCTGCTGCTGCACAACTTTTATTACTATGCTCATGATGACATATAGTTGTCGCGCTATTGTCCGCTCTACCACCGATGACAAGACAAATGGCTGCCTTCGTGCAGCAGCGTTTCGATGGAAGAGCGCATGCGACGATGCGAACACGTTGTTGAGGTTGAGCGGGAGCAGGAGCCCCCACCCCCCCCCCCCCCCCCAGTCAGCACAGGCGCTGACGGGGGGAAGGGGGGGTGGGTGGTCTACGACCACGACCGTAACGCTGTGGTGTCGGCGGCGGCCATGGCTGGTGGCGCTGCTTTTGCTCAGCAAAATGAAGTCAATGGGTCTGTAGGCGAAATAACTAGCTCAACTTTTTGTCGTTAACGGCAACGACGACATCCATCAGCCAGCAGCGTGTATTGGGTAGCTTGAAGTACCAGGAAGTACCAGGACTACCTGGTAAAAGCTGCCGGTTAGACTTTGAACGACCTACGAAACGTCAGCTGACGTCCTTCCATCTGTTTGCTCCTTGCTGTAGCGGCGAGACAGCCTCTGTGCAGGTTGGGGTCAGCGTGATGAGGACATGCAGACCAAGCTACGCGGAGAGCAGACCCCCGGTGCCAGGTGGACAACGACGATTGTCGAGAGGCTTTACGGCGATGACCTGCTGCTATCTGTTCTATTCGCTGCCCCAACAGCAATGTTTACTTGCAGAAGAAGAAGAAGAACTAAGAAGACTAAGAAGAATCTACACAAGCTAAAGACGGCACAAAGAGAGACGGCCAATCATTCCGATTGCATTGCACTGGCAAGTCGCAAAATTGGTGATTGGCCCACAAGGGCCATTCCAATGGTCAGGGTGCCAACGGTAGTGACGCCGACTAGAGGACAGCTGCCGACAAATGTCTCCGCTGTCTCCGGTGTGTGATCGGAACAGAGCAGAAGACAACGGTGATTCTCGTCCAACAACATGCGTTACAGCTGTACGGTCTGGTGTTACAGCTGTGCGGAGTCTGTTGTTGTCTCCTCCTCCGCCTCTTCTTCTTTTTTGTCTTTTTCTTCTGCTGCTTTGTTTCCATTTTCGTCATTTTATTTCTCTCTTTATTTTCTCGTTGAACGGGCGGACGACGGTTTTCTCTCGAATACGTGCTTGCCTCGATTAGAAGAAATGCGGCTGAGAAGTTTTGGCTTTGATAGCTTGGCGCAATAGGTGTTGCGGTGTTTCTATTTGTTAATTAGCTCCGCCTAGGCAATAATCAAAGGTTATATATATATATATATATATATATATATATTTCATTTCATTTCAATTTGAGGTTTATTCACGGAACCGCAATTTCACAATGCTTAAGTTCTCGTATATAAAAATATTTAAAATGTGCATTAAAAAAATTGTGTAAAAAGTGTGCACGCAAAATGTGTAACACCACTATTATCTATTTCATACTATATATATATATATATATATATATATAATTACATTATGTTTGTGGGACACACATTACAAAGATTCGTTTTTTTTCATATACATATATATATATATATAGTCTACACCAATTTATATTACTTATTTTTTTCCATACGTTTACACATTTGCACCAAATTATATATATGTATATATATATATATATATATATAATATATGTATATATATATATATATAAATATATATATATATATATATATATATATATATATATATATATATATATGAAAACTGTTATCTAACACAATGGCATGAGTTAACTTCAGATTCAAAATATGCACCAATCAAAGCTATATTAAAACAAAAACAAAACAGCGGAAACTGTTTGATACATTCTTGCGTGGGAATATAGATACAAGATATTTTGTGTGGACTGGGTTCACTGACGAATATATATATATATATATATATATATACGCTGCTGACCCATCTACATATCGACAGCAGCACATCATCATGTATGTAGGGTGTCGTGCCGACGTGCCGCCAACGGAGCTGTCGGCACCTTGAGGTGACTAGCCTCTAACCTGAAACCGTCAGCATTGCGCTACTTTCTAGGTTTGCTTTCCACGTTTCTTTGTCGCCCGGCTGCTGCTGCTGGTGGTGGTGACGAGGTCTCGGCAAAGGGTGGCTCTATTCCTGCCTGCCGGCCGCCACCGCCGCATGAATAAGTGATGACGAAGCACCGAGAAGTGAACAAGTACTATCGTTGCCTGCTTATTGGTGCCTTTTTGCTCTACTCTGCTGTGGGAAGGTTTGCGACGACCACGCAGAGGCCGGCAGACCACAGCAGCCGCAACAGCAGTAATAGCCATTGGAGCAGCAACAACAACAATAACAGGAGTTTACCATAACAGCAGCAACAACAACAACAACAACAACAACAGGAACAGAAGTTTACCATAACAGCAGCAGCAGCAGCAGCAACAACAACAACAGAAGTCGGCTCAGTTAATCCTTTCTAGTAGTTTAAGAAGTATATAATTTATTCTACAGAAAGTGAGAGGAGCTTAATTAACAGGAGTTCACGACTAAAATAACAGGATACAACAACAGTAACAACAACTGCAACCAATACTATACATTTAAGCTATTGGCCCACGCATGTATATACATGCGGCGGCTTCTGCCAACTCTTGCGCAGACATATCGTACCCGTATAGGCGGCGACGACCGACGATAGACAAGCAAAGACAGAGAAGTAAAGTTCGTTTAGCCGGACAGCCGACAGTGCTACTTCTGGTTTTGTTGTTGTTGTTGTTGTTGTTGTTGTTGTTGCTGCTACTTCTGCTATTGTTTTTGCCATAATGGTCATTTGTTGCTGGAGCGCTACGTGAAGTTGGCTGTTGTTGTTGACTGTTGTTGTTGTTGTTTTTGCGGCTGCTATTGGCGTCATTGTTTTTAGTGCTGTTGTTGCAGCTGTGTTGTTATTGTTGCTGCTGCTGCTGTTGATGCTGATGATGCTGCTGATGCTGCTGCTGTACAGGAGAACCGACCGTCCGACACCCTGGCTCAGGGCCTCTTTCTTGTTGCCTTTGCCTTTTTCTTATTTGCCTATTTAGCCGACTGGATATGTGTTCGCCCGTTGCCGTTGCTTGCTTTCGATGGGCTGTTCCGTCAATTCAACGCTACTGCCGCTGCAGTTGTTGTTGCTGTGCGCCGCAATTGCCGGCTGGCTCGCTTCGTTTAAAGCAACGCTCGTCCGTCGCTGTCGGACTCGCTTGGTTGTCGGGACGGGGGGGTAGCCGGGACGGGGGGAACCACGCCGACCACGTTAGCAACGACGGGAGGAATGGAAGGATGACGACGGAAACTACGAAGACTCAAACCATGGCCTATGGGTGGCGGCGGCAACGGCAGCAACGATCGTCGCTGTCCATAGACCAGACTTGGTAACAGCGAACCACCACCACCATCAGCAGCAGCAGCATTAGCAGCAATGGCGGCAGCAACAACAACAGCAACAGCAGCAGCAGAAACAGCAATAGCAGGCAGCTGCTGTTGTGATCGGCCATAAATTCCACGTTACATTAGTGAGCGTTGGCGTTGGACGCACGCGTCGGATGGTGGTGGTGTGGTAAACAGAAGTCAAAGAAGTCGGTGAACAAGACGAACCAAAAGAAGAAACACTACGATGACGAGGAGTAGCAAGAGGAGAGGGGGTGTAGCAGGATGAGAAGCCAAGAAAGGTAGTAGAAAGAAAGGGAGCATTTCAACAGGCAGACGGAGGAGAGCGAGGGGGAGAAAAACGAAAAAGAATATGGTTCTCATAATAGTAATAATGCGTTTTCAGAATGATTTCAAGTCATTTTGCCGAGTAGAGTAACAAAGCTACTGGCGTCGACGACAGCGAAGGTAGTGATGGTGATTCATGATGATTATGAATATCATAGTGTTGCCGGTGTTAATGAACTTTGTTAACATCACCCCCCCCCCCCTGTCATCACCACCACCTCCATTTTCATCACCACCACAACTACCCTCCATCGTCATCACCACCACCACAACTACCTCCATCTTTAGCACCGCCACAACTACCCCCTATATTTATTACCACCACCACAACTATCCCCATCTTCATCACCACCACAACTATATCCCGTGTTCATCATCACCTCCACAACTACCCCCATTCTTCATCACCTCCACAACTACCCCCATTCTTCATCACCTCCACAACTACCCCCATCTTCATCACCATCACAACAACTCTCGCCTTCATCACCACCACCCCCTATCTTCATCACCACCACAACTACCCCCATCTTCATCGCCACTACCCCTAACCTCATCATCACCGCTACCCCCGTCAGCAGCACTACTAACACTGTCCAATCATTATTATTATCACCACCACCACCACGACTACCCCCATCACCATCATCACCGCAGCCACCTTCGTCATCACCATCACCACTACCTTCGTCATTACCAACACCACCACTACCCCTATCGTCACCCCTTTCCCCCACCATGACCGTCACCCCGACCATGCTGTTTGCCGATTGGTCAAGGTGTTGTAGCTTCTGAAACAAGAACGGCAGACGAAGCAGCCGCAGCAGCAGCAGCAACAACAGCTTCTACAGCAATCGGTGCTGCCACCCGGGGGATCAATAGCAACTGCTTTTCTTCGTTCTCTGTTCTTTTTCTATCTCTGATACTTCCTCGTTCTACTCATATTGCTTGTAATTGCGATTGCAACTAAAGCTCGAGGAGCAGTCGTCTCCAACGTCGCCGCAAGGAGGAATAGTTAGTTAGTTGTTCATTGCATCTGTCGACAAGCAGCGGCTTCCTTCGCCTCTGCAGTCAGCTGCCATCAAAGATGGCGGACAAACAAAGTGCCAAACCAAACTACGAGCAAATGGCGCTACACTGTTGCCTGTTGACAAACGTCATTACCTGTTACTACTACTACAACTACTTCGACCCCCATTAACCACTACCCCGTGCGATCGCAACGTCGTTATGCATGTTATACATGTACATGTACATGCTACGGGGTGTTCCAGATGTCCACACGGCTACGGTGTGTGCTGTATTTCCACATGACCTCTCTTTTGCTGCATTGCAAGTGAAGCGGTGTAGGGTTGTTGTTGCTGTTGTTGTTATTATACGGCAAGGGCGCACACTACACGTGGGTAACATGTGGTCATGGAGCGGCAGTACCTCAAACAGAAAAGGCTCAGGCCGACGACAATGACGAATATGTTGTTGCTACTGCTAACGCGGTTATTGTTGTTGCTGTTATTATTGTTGTTGTGTCCTCTTTTTACGTAATATAGAAGTAAATTCTATTTCGTAGCATGCATACGGTTGTTTTAGCTGGTGTTGTAGTGGTTGTTGCCTTTTTTGGTTGTTTTTGCGGTTGCTGCTGCTGGTGCTAATGCTGTTTCCAGTTTAGCAGTAGCGCCTGTGGACATCCATCATGAAAGAAAAAGGCGTAAGGAACAGACAAAGTGATTTCATATTGCACTTGATTGATACTTCGTTTGATCACTATATCGCCACTGTTGATGATACTGGTTAAGTTACACAAACGTACGGAGTACAGTACTACTTGCGACAAACTTTTAATTTTGTTAAAGATTAGTTTTTTAACAAAAAACTATGTCGATCGTGATAATCGACATTATCACGAGTCGATGATCCCATTCATGCCAATCGCCTGCTGACTGATTGACAGAGCAGCAGCACAACAGAGAGGCAAATGATGCTTTTTCGGTAACAAGGTAAAGCACGTCGATCAATCGATGCTAGAGTGTTCTGCAGCAACTAGACTAGTGTTCTGTCTCCTGCATGATTGTTGTTGCAGAAGTTGGTGTTGTTATGTTGACTTTTAGGGCATAGACAGCGATTCATGGCTGTGTGTTGTCCGTCTGCTCTTGTGCTTCGTTCGAAAACCTCGCACAAAAAGCTGTTGCTGTCTCTGGTCGCCGACTGACTCAACAGCTGTGATCGATGACGTGTAGTGATGATGGGGTGTGACCTGCGAGGCCGATGTGGCGGGTGATGTCAGTAGATCTTTGGTTGGCTACGTACTCTCGCCTTAGCTTCGTTGTCACCGGTTGCCAACGGTGATTATCACCATCATCCTCATCATCACTGTCTTCATCAGCGTCACCATAATCATCATCATCAGCGTCACCATCATCATCGATCCTATGTTGGCAGCCCACGACCTTGACGTGAGCTACTATCGTCGCCCATTATCGCCCGAATACCGTCAAGGCAGACAGGTCGGCACGTGACACATGGGTAGGAGAAGGAGCGGCGGCGGCGATGGCGTCAACAACAACAACAACAGCAACAACATGCTCGTCTCAGAATCCAGGGATCGATTTGATCAATCGGGTGTTGTCCTCACATCCCGACGGCCGGGTTGTTCACGATCACGTTGACGCTCGATCGACGTCTATAGAGGAGCGTTATCACTATCAGCGGCAACTGTTTCCGGGGGCATTCATTACCCTTGCGCTTCTTGTCGAGTGGCGCAAGGAGGTGTCTGGAAATTCGATGGTCTCCAGCAAGCGGCAATCGTATGACCCACGGAAATTCGCGCTTGATTCTTGATGAAATGATCACTTGTCCATGCCGTGACGTAGTAGGAAAGGAGGCAGTAGAACGAGGGAGATTTAGAGGACGAAGAAATAGGCAGCCGTCTAGCGCGTATCAGGCATGAGCTTGCTAAAAGCATGCTTACGCTTTCTGGACAAAGCTTTAGCTGAAGCTTGAATGGAACCTTGGCAGTGTCTCGGAGCAACAACAGCAGCGGCCGTCGCAGCCCCGCTAGCATAACATGATACGCGCCAATGATCTCGAGATGAGGCTTGATGGAAGCCGACAGCTGCGTCTCTAAAGCGAGATGTGCACAGCGATGAGGAGGAGGAGGAGATGGAGGAGGCGCTGCCGCCTTGTCTTGCCTTTACCTTCGTAGGCCCGCGGTGTGCGCACAGGTCGGCGGTTGTTGCTTGTGCTCCTCCGGCCCTGGTTGCCCTTGTGGCGGAAAAAGCCATGCGGAAAAGAACGAAACTCGCATTGCCGGCACCACCGCCACCGCCGCCGATGATGATAATGATGATGATTATGATAATGATGATGATCATACCACACCGGTGGTGGCCGTGACAGAGGCAAATTTATCAATATAGAGGACAGATTGTGCTCAGCGACAGTCAGAGAAGAAGAAGTAGAAGAAGAAGCCAACAAGCAAAGATCAGTCGAAGGAACAACAGCCGCCAGACAAGCAGTAGGATCCGCCGCAGTAGGATGGCCAAGGTGGTAGCAGCCCACCAACAGTGGGCAACGTCTCATGCTGATCTCGACGGTCGACGAAGATGAAGCGTCACTGGGTTGTCTTGGGCACTGGGGCGGCCTGTTTCTCGACGACCTGTTGAGCGTCGTCGGTTCACTGTTACCGTTGCCGCCTCAGCACCAGCAGTAGTAGTAGTAGTAGTAGTAGTTCCAGATCAACATCGGGGTTGAACCACCACAACAAATGACAACCACGCCAGCGCTCAATATGGGCATAAGGAAGAATATATATAACACACACAAACACATATATATATATATATATATATATATATATATATATATATATATATATGTGTGTGTGTGTGTGTTAGAACATGGAGGTGCTAGTGGAGCAGCGACAAGAGAATATATAGTAATTCGGAGTCGAGTACTCGTCGACAAGTACTCGACTAAGGGAGTCGTCCGAGAGGCAAATCTGGCGAGATTCGCTCAAATGCTAGGCTGTAGGCCAGGCTCTACTTCTTCTATTTCCTTACCACTCCGACTGGTCCGTAAGGCTGTGCGGCGTCGTGCTGTCGCGCTCTCTGTTGTTTTTCTTATTATGTTTGAGAGTGTGTGTGTGTGTGTCTCTTTGTCTGTCTGTTTGTGTGTGTGTGTTTGTATAAGTGGATGTATGACTGCATATATATATATATATATATATATATGTCGGTCTCTGGGCTTGTTGTTTTCAGTCTAGGTTTTAGCACTTGCTTGGCGAGGAGTTTAAGCTTGGCTGCTTGGGCAGCGCGTCGGCCTGGCTGCTTGCCTGCTTGCTCCGAAGAATACTCACTCTTAGTTGGCTTTCTCCGCGGTTCCGTGCCGCATGCGCTGTGCCATTGTCGCGCTGTCCTTTGCATCAACATAGTGCCGGCGACTCTTGTGGGCCCTGCCATGTGATTTCGGCCATTGCTACTGCTGTTGCTGTTGATACTGCTGCTGTTGTTGCTACTGCTAGCGTTTGGTCGTATATTAAATCGACGACGCCATTGGAGCCACCTATTGCCATGACCGGGATTCAGTTGTAGATGGATTGGGCAGCTTCTCGACCCGGCAGCCTGTTCGCGTCACAACAGTTACGCGCCGTTACCTGCCCGTTTGAAGCGACCACAACAATATACTCATGACAATATACTCTACTAGCTCACTGACTGCGGCTGGCACAGGCTCGATACGCAACCAGCTCCTAGATCATCACCACTCCACGAAGTTCGGGAAGTTTTGAAACGAAGAAAGAGATGCCGTCTACTACGATGGCTGTCGTTCTCCATGGTAGATCAACGCCACCATCGTCGTCGTTGTCGTCGTCGTCGTTGGCTTGTGATGGCTGCGACGTCACGTCGGCGACTCGACTCGAGTGTGAAAAGTCGTGTATACGGTTTTGCGCCATTGTTGTTGTTGTTGTTGTTGTGTGGTTGTTGCTGCTTTTGTTGTTGTGGTTATTGTCGTTGTTGTTATTGTTGTCTTTGTGGTCATTTTGGCTCTCGTTTGCCATGATTGGCAATAATAGCCATGTTGTTGCTGCTATTACTATTACTGACGTTTCTCTCTTTGTTACTGTTAATTCCTCTTGGGTTGGCCTTCGAGGTGCTAGATATAGACAATGATACTTCCTGGGAAACAATTACGACAGGAGGATATCACTACGTGAATGATTGTTTGTTCTCTTATTTACCACTAGACTCTTGAGTATTTATGTAGGAGGATATTGCTACACTTATACGATTACGATTGTTTATTCTATTATATATCTCTAAACTGATGATTATTTATGCAGGAGAATATCACTAAACGGATGATTTTTTTATTTATGATTTGCAGGTTTCAATGGAACTTTCAATGAGTCGTGTTGCGCAAAGATTGATGTAGTCTCAAGTATGGCCTTCAACAGGAGGCGCCAACCACCACCCCGAGGTAAGTTTCAGTTGCGCAAATGAACCTCTCTACAAGCCATGGCACTTGTCATTGGCAATTCTTGAACTCTGAATTTTGTCATTTGACTGGAAAATAATTGTCTTGTTTATTGATGGAAACGCGTGTTTTTTTTTCCTACTTGCTGTCACAACGGTGCTACACTTAGCTTGCTGATGGGAGCAGCCTCATATATGTACATACATGTGTGTATATGAGTCGCTTGCATCTCAGAACGCCTCGACGCCTCGCAAGAGTTGCTTTTGCATTTCAGCGGAAGTGCCACTTTCACACAGCCGGAACGTTATAGAGGCGCTTTCTAGTGCTCATCTGTCACACAGGCACGCTTTCAAAATAGAGGCACCAGAGCACAGCTAGCTTATTCAAGGGTTGTTGGTCAGCACAGCTTCTTCCAAGAATTTTTGGTTGCTGATTCAACAGCATTTGGCTTACTCACTAGCTAGATAAATTTAAGAGCATATAGAAGATTTGGACCGCCGTCGACATTTAGTGCATTACGCACAAATAGCAAGACGATCACTGTTCAAATCTCGAGAAAGTTAGCTGTTTCATCGATCGACCGAAAGCCGATTTGAAGGAGGTTACAAAGCTTATTCTGTTCAGTTTATCTCTCTACCAGCGGCCAATTACGAGCAACTTTTCATTATTGCGCCTTTCACAACACTTTTCATTCCAGGTGAATCTTATATTTAAGGGCTGCCTGTTATAAACGACCGTCTACCTGCTCTCGCTGTAGCTATATTATGAAATATCTACATTATGTATATCAGGTTTGATACGGATGCGGGCGAAATACTTTACCGTGCGGTTGAATGTTCTCTGGTGAGATGAATTTAAGATGTTTGAGGGAAAGCAGGTATCGATTTTGAAGTCTGCTGTCTTTGCGTATTTCCTGCTCGAACTGCTTAGAGGCTGCTTATAGACTTCACCTTAAATCAAATCAATTTCAATTTTTGAATTGTATTTCAAGGTGCGCTAGGCGCGTTACGCACATGAGGTCTGATGTGGGAAGTTCTCGAATAAAGGTCCGCCGTCCTAGGAAAAAACAGCGTAGTTAACCGCTTTTTTAAAGTTGTAGCAGTTGCACTGCAACGGTACCGTAACCGGACAACTATGTCATTTTGATGTCTACGCCAAACGCGGTGGCTAGCTTAAATTAGCCAAATTCGAGAAATTCTATCAAAATTCGCTGACCAAAATCGTCACTAAGACGGCACCCGAACAACGCAGTCATATATTGGCCGATTTGTCTCTGTTTCTCGCTGCCTACGCTGCGTCTCATAGTACTGACAGTGTGGCTAGCTTTCGCCTGACTGTACAAGTAAAGAGCACTTGCTTGTCCAAAGAGGATGGACATCTTGGATATTCTTCTCCGTACAGTCGGAAGCATTTGGCTCTGCAGCGTTGGACTTATAATTGTTCACATTTTATCTGCCCGTCTCGAGAAGTCAGGCTTCAACAGGGCTGTGCAGTGGTGCTACCAGCGTAACTACACGAGCTCAAGTTTAACAAGAGCTACTGCAATAACAACAGCAGTAAACTAAAATAACGGCTTCAAGCGTTGTTCATTAAACATTTGTCAATTGCCGTCGAACTCAACAGCGTCGTTATTGTTGTTGTTGTTGTTGTGACGCACACTCGACGTTTGTTGAGTTGTTGTGTATTGTCGTTATGGTTGTTGCTGTTGATGTTGTTCACGCTGGTCTTGTTGTTGCTGTTGTTGTTATGTTGCTGCTGCTGCTGCGGTGGCGGTTGGCTCGCTCGTTCGCTATTCTACTACCATGTTCTATGGGTCTACCTACGTCGACGTAGAGACATACTGGTTTGCCGGAGGAGCCAGAGATCCGCACCCCTGCTATGAGGGTCTCTGGACGCATCAACAACTTCCACCACCGTCGTCGTCGGCGGACGGTGGCGGCGGCAGCAGCATCAGCAACGGCAGAAGCTGATTCTCATCATCAGCACAGCCACCAACACCACCACCACCAAAACCATCAGCACCATCAGAGAGGTGGTGTCCCTTTTGCCGGGGGAGCCACTTCACTGAAGTTCGGTTTCCTTTCCGGAGGCCGGCCTGCCAGCGAGGTCCTGCTAACGCCGGTAGCATCAAGCACGGTGTCGCCGCCGCCGCCACCGTCATCACATACATTCGCGCCGCTCAGCCTTCTTCCACGACCCGCTTCGGTCTGCTCCGACCTGGCGGAATCAATCGACTCTTTCTCGTTACGAGCTCCGTCCACGGCATCGTCGTCGATCAAATCGTCGAAAAGTACGCCGAACTACGAAGCTAGCTAGCTAGTTAGATAGATTGGTAGACCTCTTCGTAGACATGAGAGATCAGGTAGGCCAGCCAGCCCGCCACCAAGCAAGCGAATGGCACACGTGCTTGTGATCCCTGAGTACGTACCTATGTAGACGCCCCTCCTCCGCACGAACGCACGCGACGTTGTGTCAGAATGCTGCAAAAAAAGGCGAACAATGGGGCGCGCGTATGAATTGCTTGCGATCACCGTCGAGAAATGGTTATTGAGGAAAATTGCCTGCCATGCTACTGTTGCCGATGTGCTGAACCCATACATGTTCTCCTTCATCTGTGGTATATCTTCGTTGCTCAACGCTACCGTTTTCTGGGTAGTTCCTCTCTCTCTCACTCTCTCCATAACAGTACATTTAATTATAAAAAAATATATTTGTTGACCACCATTTGGTTTATCTTTTACTGTGTATATATATATATATATATATATATATATATGGCTACTGTGCTCTGAATATTTTAAGAGTCTGCCACTATATATATATATTTCTATTTGGGTCTCCAGTGATCCTTTGGAGACCTAGCTGGTGATACAGTGTTGCGCTTGATAGATTTCACCATATTGTCTCGTGGCACTGTGTCTCGGCTGGTGCTGGACTGGCGTGCCTTGATTGGGCGGACAGCCGCGCGGGAGAGAGACAGAAAGGAAAAAGAGACATATGATACGGTTCGTTGACGGGCATGCTCTGCCTAGCGTGATGCTTTAGTAGATGCTAGTTTTCGTCATCGTGGCTGTTGTCGTTTCCATGTTCCTTTTGTAGTTTCTCCTATTTGCACGTTCGGTCAGTGGCTTATCTAGGGCTAATTTCGTTGCTAGTACCTGTTCGATTCACGCTTAGAGTAGCATTCATAGTATAGTATAAAAATATATGTATAAAAATATTCCGACTTGCTAATCGATGCACATATTTGATCGGTCGACGAAGTATCGCAACGGCAGCACCTGGAAACAATGGTAGATCCGTTCACATCGTGATGTATGCTTATTTGCATGTTTATGCCAAATTGATTATACACGCACGGTTCCTGCACCTCCGCTGTGTCCGCGGGGAGCGCCTCGCCCGTAAATGGCGAACGCTTGAAGGTCGCTGCGAAAGTTGCTTCTGAAATCAATTAAGACCGAAGTCTCACGTTGTGAAGGCAGATGGTATAGAACGTTGACAGAATTAATAACACGTCAAGCATGGTGTGCCATTAGTTCGTGTTTTTCGATAGAAGATCCGCAATGTGCTGATGTCTGCTATGTAATATTGGAACTGAACTTTTTATGGTTCCCTCTAGAATTAAAACATTTTTTTAAGGAGGTTGTTTTGTTCCCTCTGGTTACCTCTTAACTACATTCAGCTGTCCCATTTTGCCTTTGTGGACTAGGAGTGCCGACCTAATAAAAGATCAACATTTTATATGTCTCTGGTTCATACAAAATACCGCTGAGCGGTGAGCCGCACGAATAATACAATCTGCATCTCATCATTTACTGTTCCGTCTTTCACGGCAGGATATGGTTGGTATTCTATTGAAATGTTGCAAGGGGCGGGAACAATCGATAGCCTGCTCGATTCCGCTCAACCAACCAGTGGTTTTATGTGTGATCGGATGTACCACGCACTTTCGCTTGTTGTCCGAGTATCGAGTCGTTGTCAGGGGTAGCGTAGCGGAAGGGAGACACACAGAGAGAGAATATCTTCGGGGACTCCTGTGAAAGGAGGAATGTACGAGTCACAGTCGACCGCTTTACTCCTGTCACTGCGGCCACAACACGTGCATCATATCGATAATAGCATTGCTATCCGTACTACGATACGTTGTTTACTACTTCTAGTTAGCTGTCAGCAGCCGCCCTTGTTTACGCCCTTGTTTGTGGGTGTCAATCAACGAGGCCGCGAGGAGCTAACCACCATGGCAAACTGTGACAACCAACGGCAGCAGCGAACGTCATTACTCCCCCCATGCCCCCCGCCTTTCTTTAATCTTCCTGAGTCTTCCTTTCATCTCATTCGTGCGTCCTGGTCCGCTTGACTGGTAGGCCGACAGGCGAAAGAGCGCAAGCGAATTTAACACGGGGGTAGCCGGCTAAAAAGGGCGTTGTTTAAATGTTCTAATTACATGGCTACACGTGGGCAGCGTCTACTGCAGCGTTGCTGCGGTAGCTTTGGCAGTGATGAATGGTACTGTTGACAATAAAGATTACTATATAATAAAAAGAAAGAATAAATATGCTGCTACTTTGAAGTAAAGACAGGGTGTGACATGGTTGTGTTACGATTAGTGTTGGTAGTAAGCATACAGGGTGTTCCATCAGGAGCGGAACATTGAAGTTCCAAATAAAATACAGTTTTGTTAATTGGATGCCATTTTTAGTTTGTGCGGAGCAACAAATGTGGAAAATGCTCTCCTCGGCTCTGCTGACCCGTTTGCGTTCTCTTTTAAGGAATATTCTAATCACGATTTGGCTTCATCAAATATGGTTGGAGTCATCACGTACAAATGCAAATAAAAAGACGCCTTGCTTAATGCGGGGGTGATGTGGCTCTGAAGCGTTCAATATTACACACTGGAATAGATCTATGAATTGCGCACGTTTTGACGGTTTCTACTGTTATTGACGTCGAAGGCCTTCCCGGACGAGGCTACCTTCGGCCTCCTAACGTCCGTCGCGAAATTATTGGTACTACATATGCACAGTGTTTTGGGACACTGCTTGATTACCATAAATAGTTTATATGTCGTTGCTCCTCCATTCTCGGCTCCTTAAAAATCACCGAACCTTATCTGTTTTACCTTATTGAACCAAGTACAACCTATAAACGTCGTCAAAATGTGGCCTGTATTAAACTGAACAATGGCGTTACTAAGCAAAACAAGCTGGAAGACCTTAGTGGCTTTGGTCTGGCGTCATTGTTACTAGAACTTTCTAATCCACCGCATTCGCGCATTATATATATATATATATGTGTGTGTATGTGGTTCTCCCATTTTAAGCTAATTAGGTGTATATTGAAACGTCCAAAAGTGCATGGCATTGGAAAGAACGGCTTAATGTTCGGTGCGGCACACATAATGCATTTGCGATACTCACTGAAGTTCTGCCGTCATACCTTAATTCTATGCTTCGTCGACATAATAAATTCTCGCACTTTTAGATGCATGCGCGAACTCCACTTTATCAGAATGTATTTTGGCATGCATTGATTATTTGTTTTATCGCCTATTTTCAGCTGTAGTGTTTGACTTTCTTAAGTAACGATATGCTTGCTGTTTATCTATCATGTCGAGATATATCGAGTGCTATGTGGCGGTGTCTATAGTAATATCCAATGTGAATTAAAAACTGTTAATCATGGCTGGCAATTGTACTCATTCCGATTGTTTTTTTTAATCTCTAAAACAAACGTAGTGAAGACAACTTTGGTAAATTGCTGGCGATAATCATCTTATCCAACCTCCTTATTAGACTACCACGACGCCCGCCGCTATCGTTATAACTCGATAATTGCCTATACTTTCACTTTGTCCTTTGTTGTGTAATAAAACTGTGTGTATATTATTGGTATTTTACGTTTATTAGATTACATAATAAAAATGATTAGTGTTGTTTTTTATATTAGCATTGATTTGCTTCTTGTAGTTCCCTTTCTCCCCCCCCCCCGCCTCATTTCTCCTTGAATTCTGGCGTTTGGGAACTTACTCTGTGCGCATTGCGTACCTGCGTCGAACTCGTCTTCGGTTCACACATTTTCAGGGTCGTACTGGTTTGCCCAGTCGGGATCGGACGTTTCGGATTGCCTCCGCTTTAACCAGCCGGTTGATGTGGCCGCCGGCCAGAACGTAAACCAGCAGCAGCCGCTGGCAGCCTTATCACCTCACACGACCCATGCGCACGGGCCACAGCAGCCACATCATGGAGGCTCGCATTCCGGACAGCTACAATCGGTTCCTCAGGCGCACTCGCAGCAGCAGCAGCACAACGTGGACTTGGCGATGCTCTCATCATCGAACGACTGGAATGGAGAGACCCCGAATAGTCAAGGTAGACAAGTGAACACGATCGCCAGCTGTTACAGCTAGCGATCGTACGGTTGTCGTCCTGGACGGACGTTTTTTCGACATATTACGTTTCGGGAATGCCTGGGCCACCTGCCCCACCGGTATCTAGTTAGTCTCTGCAGAGCAAGAGAGAGAGGGAGTCCTGCTCGTGTGGGGCTCGCAAACCCGCTAAGTAATTAAAGTTCTTCATATCGCCATCATCACCACCACTATCTTAGTTTTTTTTCCGTAAGGCTAATGCCCGTGTACGGTTTTTTTCATGTCATGGCTATTTTTATAATCTACTCCGGCATTTACCTTGTCTAAATTGGAAACCATAAGGAGCGTAAGCGAGTCCTAGTTCAGAGTTGAGAGTGTTTTGTTGCCGATCTTCATTGGGATACTATCGCGCTGCTATGATATGGCGGAAAGGCGTCGTCGAGCACACTTATTCTTAACACTTTGCACCTTATCCGATATATATATTTTTATGTATGTATATATATGTATGACACGTGAATAGAAATATATACTAGCGGGGCTGTCGTATTGACGTTTCGATCGTTGAATTTTTGCGTCAAAACCGCGCGTATGTTCCTGTTGTTTGTGTTGCTATCGTCGGTGTTTTGTTGTGTTTGTTCGGCCGAAATTGCAGAACACCAGGATGTGGACCGAGTGCGCGCAGATGCGCGCGAACGCCAAGAGGTACTGCAAAGGCGTCGCATGGAGGAGCTGGCGGCACACAACGAAAACGCGCAGCGAATTCGCGAAGAGGTCGATGGCGACAAGAAGCGACCCTACCAGGAGCGCCCGGTTATGACTGAGGCACACAGACAGCAGGTGAGTGAGCAACTCCGAGAACCTACCGCAGTCTGCTTACCGGCCGAGCCTCCACACCTAGAAGAGCAAACTCAGGTAACATTATGGACGGCTTTGTATATTGTGCGCCTGCCTGCTAAAGCATGGCGGGAGAATATACCATTATATTGTTATCCTGGTATATTCCTACATTGATGTTTTATTGCTCTGTGTGTGCCTAATTTCACTGCTATTAGTATCGACTGACTATTATATATATATATATATATATATATATATATATATATTTGTATAGAAAGGGAGCGAGAGAGAGAGAGATAAATACTACTCGTAGTATTAACGAAGGGACCGAGCGACGCTAACTGCACTTCACACTATTCGCATGTCAATAGGTGGACGAACGCCGACGTGCTCTGCGCGAAGCTGACCTGGAGTGGCGTGAGGCTGTATTGCGAAGGAGCCAGGAGCGGGACCTAAAAGCGGAACAGTACCGAAGGAACCGACTCAGCGCGTCCGTCCTACTCGAGAGCACCCAGGCACAACCGGCATCTGTCATGTCCAGTCCTGCACGGGGAACCTCGGGTATGAGCTCTTGTGATATAAGGGTCGCACTATTTGCGTGCCTCTATCGAGTTTCGAGCACCTCTGACTTGCCATTTCTCTCTTTTTACACTTTGGTGCTTGTTCTAGTACGTCGATAATTAGGTTGATAATCGCTACGATGTCTGTCAGTTTAATACGGGTAGGACATACGAGTGGGTAAGTAACGTATTTCTAGCCGTGCTTTTTCCGTGCCGGTACTTTCGTTATCGGAGGTATCACGTTTTTCATCGTTTGTATTGGCGTGGAAGCTAGTCTATGCATAATGTGAATATGTTCAACATCCATTCAAGTTTAAACTGAGGTCTTGCATTGCAGATTTGCTTTTCTGTGGAATCTCAGTACCAGTGCTGCTTAGGACTGTGTACTTCCTAGCATTATTAGCTGGGTATACAGTATTTGTTTGCCAGTCTACATGAAACCTTCGTTTGTACTTAATATTTGATTCTTTTGATCGGTAAAATGCGACTTAGTTTTATTATTTCGATTCAATCGCACGCAGGGCTGTAGTTGCTGAGCGCACGGTTCCGTTGATGTCTCTCGGTGGGGCTTTCAGATCGACCTGACGAGTTGCAACCGAAGTTGCAGCAATGTTCAGGTTGGAACAATGGCGAGCTTGAATCGCCCGAGGATTCTGAGGATAAAGTCGCCCCCCTTCCAACAGAGAACTCTGTGAGAATGATGAACAGATCGCCAAGAATGGCGACTTCGTGTTATGGCAATCTGTGGGGCTCTGGGGCACTTGTCCAGGAGGACGGTAAGCAGGGACTACTACGAGGGAATCTGCTGCTTGGGCTTGCCCACTCTGACCTGCCTCTCGATAGGGAGGTTGGAAGGGGACGATGGGAAGAGAGCATCGTTGACTACCAAAATAACACTCGTCTGCTGTCGATTGTGTGAGCCTTTGAAAGATGACATGCCCATTAACGAACGAACGATTGCTCTAAAACGTCTGGTCGCCCGTGTTGCCTTGTGTGTCTGTTCATAGCTTGCGCTTAGGCTTGGGCTGTCGTAGTCGCGCTTTGGCGAGGTTCGGTGGTCGTCCCCCGGCCAACACTGGGGGGGCCAGCATGCCGATACTGTGCCGCCAATTGAGATGGCGTTCGTCCGAGTTTGCCTGTCTAAGATAGTGTTTTTAACATGTTTTGTTTGTTCGTATGTCTTTCTCTCTCTCTCGCTCTCTCTCTCTATGTCGATACCGGTTCGTCTTCTACAGGCGATCTGATGAGCAGGAGTATGATCGTGACCTCGAGCGCTGCCCGTCGCAAGACAGACCTGACGCCGGTGACGCCATCGCCGTGGGCGCGCGGACTCGGAGCCGGGGCCAAAGCACTGACACCGTCCCGTCCTCAGACTGCAGCGGGCTCGGCGGGAACGCCCAAGCGAGCCGTGAGCATGTCTCGCCTGGACATCCTTGCGCAACCGCGAAGAAGATTCACAATGGAAGACCTCAAGAGTAGGTCTCACTCTGCATGGAAGCTCAACGAGCCATCAGCGCAGTCGAATCGGCAGGCTGGCCTGAAAGGCATGAAAGGCGCGCGAAGCATGTCTCACCTTAGCCCAACGCCCGTTGTTGTGCCCCGTCTCACACGAACCTCCCAGCTGCGTGTGCAACAACAGCAACAGTCATCCCCCCCGCTATCGAGTAGCAAAGGTCTGCTTGTTGTGTTGCTGCCCGATTATGATGAGTTGCCCATTGTGCTTTGTTGCTTTGTTGTCCAGCATGACGTCGTAGTAGTAGTAGTAGTGGACTGAATAGTCTCGAGCAACTGACGCTTCTTTAGTGCCTTGGTTTGCTGTTAATCTTTTAGACACTGGATCGTGGCTGTAGATCCATCTTGTAGCTTGTTTTTTGTCTGTGAACCTCGTATGCTTGCGTTCGTTCGTTCGGCGACGGCATTCGGTCGTCCGATTTTTTATCTACTTTGCATCATCTTACGGAGATGACATCTTGTGCAGGTCATCAGTCAACTTCGTCATCACGCAGCGAGCAGGTGTCCCCCACACATCATCTGTCTGCCCCGCATCATCTGCGATCTAGAAGTCAGATGTCGTCCGACCTCTCGCAGAGTTCGGTGGCCTCTTCAGTGGGCAGCCCGCATGCTAACATGAGGCCTAAAACCCAAGGTATCATCATCATCATCATCCATCATCAGCAGCAGCATACTTGTTATTAATCTATTACTCGTAATTGAGTGCGTTTGCGCTTGACACTAACTAGTTGCCATACTAACATTAGGTCATAACTGCGCTTACGAAGCCTTTTGCGTCTCATGCCATTTGCGTGAAGATAGACGACGGTGCATGACATGTCTGCGTCGACTCGAGTCAAGTCGGTAGTAAATCAATGAAGTTTGTTAACAGCAGGCTGTTGTTCGGCGTTACAGGTTCGGCAAATCGCAAGGCTCGACCATTGAGTATTGCAGGTTCGATTCCTTCCTCGGAGCTAGATAGGAAGGATAAGGGCTCGCCCCTGGTGAAGCCGCATAAGCCTGTGCCTCCCTCGTCGTCGCCGGAGCCGCAGACCACCGTTGTCCGGCAACGGCGGTCCGCGTCCCCCAAGAAGAAGGAGCTCTCTCCTCAGAAGGAACAGGCGTCGACCATCCGAGAGGTGAACGACGCCCTCACGTCCGAGGAGATGGCGGTTCCTGTCTGCAGTGCCGTTCCAGTGGACATCCCGCTATTGATGACGCAAAGCTTTACCGAAGGCTGCATGCCGATCGAGAATCGCCCGGCGGAGACTCGCAAAGCTAAGACGCGCGAAGAAGCGATGGCCGAAATTGCGGAAGCCCGACGCAAGGCCCGCGAGGAGCTTGATCGCCAGGCTGAGGAGGATCGCCGTAAGAGGGAAGAAGAAGCGGCTGCTCGTCGAGCCATTCAGGAGAAACGCCGCCAGTTGGAAGAGGAGGCCCGCCTCAAACGTGAGCGCGAAGAAGAAGAAAAACGCCGTCAGGAGGAAGAGGAACGAAAAGCGGTAGGGCATTACGACCCAGTGGCTTTTAGGCGATCATTTAACTCGTTGACGCGTTCTTTTCATTAGGTTTCTTGCGTCGCTTGCTCTAGTTCGTTCTTTTTGTTGTTAGGAATTTCCATGGGTCATGCCCTGACATAAATGGAGCTAGCTGACAACAGATTACTGTATTCCGCCTTTCACTACGAGATACACCGAAGTAACTCTGATGAGTACTCTATATGATATCTAACAATAATTGTAGTAGCTAGTTGAAGGACAATTTACATCGTTAACACTTCCCGCAATCTTCGGGGAGGACTAGAGGAGGCGTTCTATTCCTGAAGTGTGACACTGATCGAAGACACTGCTTTCTGTCTACGGTTTATGTTGATGGTTGTGCGGCGTGGCGTGATGGCGTGGTGCTGACGTGATGGTGGCGTTGCGACGATGGTGGTGCTTTGATCGATCCTAGGAGGAGGAGCGGCTGCGGCAAGAGGAAGAGGCTAAGCGCGCCCTGGAGGAGAAGGCTAAGCAGGAGGCGATCGAACGCCAGAAGAGGGAGGAACAGGAGCGTCTCGAGCGCAAGAAGCGCGTCGAGGAGATCATGGCGCGCACAAGGAAGGCTCGCGCCGCCGATGGCGCCGGCAACGGTAACGGGGGTAGCGGTGGGGGTGGTAGTACCCCTGCGGCGTCGACCACTGGCGCGACCGCAGTCGCGACGGCGACCGCCAAGATTACTGGTGACGATCACAATGGTGGACAACAGGGTGGTGCGCAACAATCTGCCAATGCAAGCGTTGGTGGAGGCTCGAATGAGTCGAGCGCATCTGTCAGTCCTGTCAGAGATTGCAATGGGTCTTCGACAAAGGCTGGTTTGTCGCTGCAACCGACACAAGGCGGCAACAACAACAACGATGCCAGCCCTACTCTTAGCACGGCAACTGCTGCTGCTGCTGCCGCTGCTGCTGCAACAGGACGAATGGCTGTTGCAGAACCTGCGACCGTTAATCAGGCTCAAAATGGCCTAGTAAATGGGTAAGTCCGGGGTTGACGAATCACTGGGTGAGTTGTGGTGCCCTGTGTTGTTTTTTTGGTAGCAAAAGTCAAATAGATATATAAGTGTCCCAGCCAATGTCTAAGCGACACAAGGCTGAGCGAGTCTTCTTTTAGGGAAATGAAGCAAAACGATAGCAATTTTACACGCAATTACTTAGAGGAAAGGGTCTGGTTTCTGTACGGACGATTACACCATACGCATTTGCTGCTGGTGCTACTGCATACGACATTTGTTTTCGACATGAGTCATTGAGTTGAAGAGAGAACTTTTAGTAATACGATTGGTTTCGTGCTATGATGTCGAAATCGACGCTTCTTACGACTAGGCTGTACCATCTAATTCGATTTCTAGAAGCTTCTCTTTGGGCGTGTTTTTAAGAGTGTTGCAATTGCAGATGCGTTTTCTAAGCTAAGGCGTTTTTCTTTCTGTCGGTTGTTCGTTTGCTTCGTGCGGCGTTCGCTCGTTGTTGGATTCGTTGCGGCAGCCACAGTGCAAATAACGGCGCGGGCGGCGACAAGAATGTGATAGAGACGAAGCCGGTGGAAAAGGAGCCGGTGTCGATTGACAATTCAACGAATGGCCCCGCCTCAGCCGACTCAGGTACGGGCTCGGCGGACTTCAACTCGAATAGCACCGCCCACCTGGCGACCCAGCCTCAGCGTCCGCCTAGCGGCAACATTAACGTACTACAGCAGCCCGTCCAAGTGACCATAGCGCCCGTCCTACCGGGGCAGGCGACCACGACGGATGCACCTCTACTTCCCAAGGGCCCGCTAATTCAAGGTTAGCTTAGAGCTGTTCTCTGTCCAACAGCACAGTTTCCTGCCCTCGCACATAAGCACCGGCACACACTGACTCGCGAACTTTTGTTCTTCTCATCATAAGTCTGCCCATCGCGTTGTCTGCCAGTCTGACTGTGTCTCCCTTTCTCCCTCTTTGCTTGTCTATTTTTTCGATGTTCGTCACTTCGGGACATAGAAGCAACACCACGAACTGCCGCGAACACCCAGGATTAGAAACCGTATAGATATGTTCACTAGTAAGGTACTTTCCACACCCCTGTGAAGACGTCTAGTTGGGAGGATGGCCATATATATATATATATATATATATATATATGAAAAATTATTCTACTTAAAAAGCACTGAAACGTTAACGCTCGCAACAACGAACGCACTTCGTGGCAGTTTTACTGTCTGATCGATAGCTAACAATACAAAAATGGGCGCCACGAAGGGAGATCAGAAAGACGCAGAGCGAGTGAGAATGCGAACAAAGGAGGACATCGCCACTCGTGGGCAGAACTTTTTGAACACTAGAGCGTTATGTTCTGAAAAACGCTAAACGGTGTCAATAAGGGCCAAACTTTTAGATGGAGAGTGGTTTGGCGGAAGTCGCTCGGCAATAGGAGAGATACCCGACGGACGCATCGACAGCGAGTTGTAGGCGAGATCTAGAAAGACCGTCGCACTGAGGAAAGTCACCTGACGTTCATGTTTTGGTTAGTTCATTTAGTTTTGTTGTCTCTCTGTCTGCTTCTGTTTGCTCTATTGGTTTCTGATAATTTTGTTTCGTCATCTGCAAATATGCACTCGTATGGGCATACCGTTCAGTTGTTTATTTATTAGCCGCGTTTTTTCGCATCTGCATCCCACTAGCTGTGCATGGTTTTTGGAAAGACGCCTACGCAACGTAGCAGCTTTTCATCCGCTCTACTAATGAATTGCAGCAACATCGTATGCTAGGAAGATGACAGTGCTTGGAAGCATCTTCCTTTATATATACGCATATTATATATAACCATATATATTTATAGCCGCCTCATATGTGTTTCGACGTTTAATGACTAATGCTGCTACTTCTGGAGAAACTAATATGGCTTTATTCGTCTTGGCTTTTTCCAGATCTGTTATCGTAGATGTTAAAGTGATTCTGCTAGAAGAAGAGTATACACCAAAAGAAGAAGGCCCACCCTCTTCTCATGGAGGCGCGTGATGTAACGGGGGAGATCGCTCATACGTCAGAGTTTCGGCAGGGATCTCCGGAGATTCCAAAAAGCTTGTGTTAGTTTCCTGACGATGAGAGTTGAGATCATTACTCAGCTATTTTCACCTTGTTAACATGAGCGTCCAGATGCTCGATTAAGGATACAAATTATATCCTTGGTTAAAAGCGCATCAGGAGTAAACGGCGACGCGTTAATATTTAAACGAATTACGTACATTAATTAAGTAATAGGATTCCGTAGAAAAGTATAAAGAAATGAAACAAGATAAAAACAATAGTAACAACGACCCAAGAATCGTACGTCCCGCCCGATATTTAGGTCGGCCGTTTGTTATTTCGCTATAGTGAAACGAGAAAAATAAGTAAGTAAAGAAAATATATATTTTAAACCTACATTAATACGAGTTAGTAATTAGTGCACACACAAAACGGACGGTGAAAACACTATACAAACATGTTCTTTGAACCGTGTTAATCCTTGTCCGCACAATTTGCCAGGCCACGTGGTTGACACTTTCAAGTGGAAGAAGCGACCACACAGCGGAGTTCAAGAAGTACGCTAACTAATGCTAGAAGTAAACTAGTTACGCGATAGTTTAATATTTCGCTAATTGGTTCTAACTAGAGTTATTGCCGATTTGCCTGGCAGTTGTGCAACAAGGGTACGGCTTCCCATTTACATCTCGCGAAAAGATCGCAAAATCTTGCTGCGAAAGTTATTCGCTCAGATTTCTCTGCTTGGACTTCGGCTAGAACTTCCTAAAGTTTACATGCGAAACAACTTTACTGAGTTGTTTTTGGCTCAGCCGTACCAATCTATTTTAGACAGAAGAAAAATGCTAAAGGCTGGAGTTGACGGAAGGCGATAGTGATGTTCTTCAGATACTACCCGTCCAGTAAAAGGACTCACAAGGTCCGCCTTGACAAAGGGTCACAGGCATGACACAAAGGAACTTGATATCCATTATGAAGGGCAACTACTGCATCATCATGATGCATGCTAGAGCTAATAATTAAAAGCTTCGTTATACTCCTCCGATTTGAAAAGTCTTGCTATGAGTTTCCCTAATACTTTCCGCTGCATATTGTAACGTGTTAGCTACTCGCAGGGGAAAACGTTCTCGTTGTCTGTCAAACACTTACTGGTACGCACTTATATCTCTATGTAAATGTACGCTCAGCAGAGCGATTGGAAATCGATGACTGGTTTTGCAGTAAAAGCACTGCTGGCCAGGAAAAAGTTGGTGCGTGTTTTTATTCGGCAGCACCGTCGGTGTTCATTTCGTGTTTGATCCCCGTTCCGTCGCCGCGAAGTCCCTCCCTCAGTTTGCGCCTGCCCCATAGAGGCGGAAATAGCGCCGACACAGTGAACGTAAGCAAGACTAATGTATGTACTGTAAAATAGCGAACAAAGACAACAGACGATGGCAAGACGCATAAAATGAAAAAATCCAGTTCAAGCGATAGGACGCGGTAGAACTAGGATAGGTCGTAGGTGGGGCGACAACTCGTTGGCGCATAGGGGTTCAATTCCGGGAGGAGGGTGATAGAAGTGAGTTATTACAAGAAACCGTGCAATTCCTGCAGAAATTAGGTGCAGGGCAGATGGGCGTGATGTGCTCCACTGCGAAGCACAATGTTGTCGTCGTTGTCTCTCTCTCTCTCTCTGCAGTGTTGTAACAATGAAGAGTGTGGAACTGCCGGGCGTTCGTCGGGTAGGAGGAGAAGCAAAGCAAAATGTGGATGTTCGATCATCATCATACACGCTTCAGAAAAAAACACTGCGATTAATGTGGCTGCCTTCTTTGATAGCCCAAATGAGAGAGCATAAGACGCGAAACAGAAACTGTTGCCACCGCCCGTCGTTGTTATTGCTGTCATCGCCCTGTTATTAAATATGGAAAAAGCTGCTCTTTGAGATCAGAAGCAAACGAGAGAAGTGGAGACATAGGAAGAAGGGCAGGACGAGAAAGAAGCAAGAGCCAGCCAACCTGAGGTTGCAGGTAGTCTTCTGAACCACCACCGACCTAAGTTCACCGGTGAGCCGGTAGCACACCTACCTGTGCAGTAGCAGCAGCAGCAGCAGCAGCAAAGAATGGTAGATGAAGTGTGCGACACGTGACGATTTCGAGGCAATGGCTAGACTATGAAGAAGACACAAAGTTGCAGGAGAACAAGGTGCAGGAGCGCAGGCGTCGTCGGCGACGCAGAAGCCGAGATCAAGTCGAAACAACAAAATGATACGGCCGATGTCATTACACTGAAAGTCGATAAAATAATTAAGGGTCATAGTGTGTCGGCGCGATCGTTGTTTTAACCTTGGCATACTAAGTGTTAGTTTTACACTTGATTTCAGTGTTGATTGCCCTCTTAACTGTGCCCGCCCAGGACGACTATTAGGCATTTGCATTAATTGAATGATACCAACAGTTACGATAATTCGTAAAGCTTAGCCTACTATTAAGCAATAGCTCGGCGATTACGTGCTACAAAAGGTCTAAAAGGAAACTGAATCGTTACTTGGAAAGAGCGTGGGAAGTTGGCCCACATGTCGAAGTATCGCGCGAAAACTCTGAAATTTGTGGTAGGTGCGTGTGCATTTTCGGTGTTTTCGAGATGATGCGAAAACATCGTTACTTGGCTATTAGGGGCGTAGTAATGTCCTGCAGAACCTGCATGTTACACGATTCTCGGCAGCGTCCTACTGTATCTGCTGTGATTATTGTCATAGTCCTAAAGATGCACGGGCTTGCTATTAGGGATAGGACATATTTTAAATTGATATGGCGTATTCGCCGAAAAACACATCATGAAGCAATCTGATGTGGTGGCCATGGCGGTGCGGGTGCGGATATAGAGGTCGAAAATTGCTTGCATTTTTCTTTTGTAGGTTCCGCCCTTGTGTAAATATTTTACTACTATGCATTACACAAATAAATTAGTATGTAACTATGTGGCGTGTTTTCATTAGGCATATATATATATATATATATATATATATATATATGTGATCGTGACACGAACAAACCGATAGCAGTAAATTTTCTTTTTCAGGCGAACATTTTCATTAAACATTCACGATAATATAAGTGTCACAGTTTATGTTATATAATGTATTAATAGGAAATAGTTCGCAATCCGATGACATATAAAGATTCTAACAGTTAAAATTGCGTGGGTGGTCAGTCTTTAAATAAAGTAATACCACTGTATTCAACGACGAATGTACTTCGGAAATGTCGTTCTTATGTTCTCCTCTATTTATAGTACATCCTTGTCATCCCTATCGAACCCTCTTTCAAGTTAACTGTTCTGAGGCGATAGCTCTTACTCGATTAGTCATGAAAATATTTTAGTTAGTCATAAAATAAAAATATTTTTTATGTTTGCAGCCACTGAATGTAGTATCCGTTATTTTACCGCTACGATTTTCCTAGAGTATTTTGTGCAGGTCATCGTAAAATCGTTTAAATCTAATTCGTGGCGTTGGTTTGCTTGCGGAGTAAGCCGTTTGGACCTTATTAAGTTTTATACAATACATTTACTGCGGTTCTACCTGGCTTTTTTAGTCATTCTTTACAAAACTACGGCCGTATTTATTGAAAAGTTCAATTAAAACTGAATATAAGCTTTTCAAATGAATGTTATGAATTTTCTGCAACACTTTACACAAATAGTATATTAATTGACGAAGGCACTTGTTCCAACGCAAAAAAGAGCTATATCTTGGAAAAAATACTTAGGTCCAGAGCAATATTCGCACGGACTACTACTTCTCCGTCGAATGGCGTGATGCAGGAGAAGCAGCGATGACACTTTGACTGTGGACGGTGTGTCGAGTGCTGGGTTTGACTTACTTTTTACGTCGGCTTAACTCAAACGATTTTCGCCTCGTCGGTGCAGAACGTAGTAATTGCGAGTTACTTCAATGATGGGTGCGCAAGCTATGATGCAGCAGAAACGATGCACGGGTAGTGGCCGCGTAGGAGAAGTTGCGTTGCTTGTTTTGATGCAGATGCAAATGATATCCTAGACGCCTGTCTATTCAAAAGTCACACAGCGTCCTGCTGTACGATACCTTGCAGTTGTTGTCTTTGCCAGTTTTGCTGCTGATAGAGCGGTTAGTTAGCATTACTGTTGCCGCTTGTGAAACGTATCGGCAAGCTTAATTTTAGTAGTAGTAGTAGTAGTTAGTTGTTGTTGATTTCAAATCATTCAGACGTAGATATAGGTTCGGTATTTGGTCGGTCGCCGAGCCTGGCGTGAAGCGATGCTTACTTTACCTGAATAGCAAGCGCAGAGTATTAGCTTAGAGGATTAGTGGGCTGAGCCACCAGCAACAGGCTGCACAATGTCGAGCGTCAAAAACAACGCACGCAACAGCGGCAGCACGTCTGGTTCGTACGCTTTGCGGCACAGCGCGTTGAGAACTATCGCTTGGAATCGTTCGCTAATCTACAACCAGGTATCCTCTCCTTAGCATCTGCAATTTTACTATTCAGCAACGTAGCTAGGTGTATTTTAGTTCGACGGCAGACCTTATCAAATCTGTTTTAAACAGAAGGAATTTTTAAGTTTCTGTTATGCATCTGATATATATATATATATATATATATATATATATATATATATATATATATATATATATATATATATATATATATATATATATATATATATATATATATATATATAAATATGTATACATTGTTTTAAACCGCAGCTGTCTGTAGCCACGATTAGCGCTTTAGTGCGATGTGTCTTGTCCAAGAGTTGAGTGTTAACGAGAGAAGAGAGCGCAACAGGCCGATTGTCCGCGTGTTTCTGGCTAGATCGGCTACTGGGTGGTGGATGGCAATACGCTTGACTGATACGGATAGACTAGATTAGGTTCGGCATGGTAAGGCAGGTGGCAAGTGAGGACAGTTGTCAGGTCGTCCGTTCGTCACCTTCTATTCTCCCCCGCCATCACCACCGCCGCCCGCCGTCCACGGGTATGGGCCGCCCACTACTAGGGGTGTCGGCAGCTCCGCTCACCGATACGCCCATATATGCCGGCTCGCTGACCGATTTGCCCCCAGCTAATGCGCTGCCGTGGCGACTTAGCAGCTGCAGCAGCAGCAGCAGCGACAGCAACAACAGCGACAACAACAACAAAGGCAGTCGCAAATACAACAGCGGCAAAAACTAGAGCAGCCACAGCAGCAGCAAAAACAACAACGGCAACAATTAAAACAAAACCAGCAGGAACATTAGCACAAACAACAGCATTTACGCAAGAACAGCAACGGCACAACAACAACAACAACAACAACAACAACAGCTCGTCTTTCTCACTGCGGCTTTCTCGCCGTCGCCTCAGGTGTCGTCGCCTTCATTTATCAATGCCTCCTCCCCCAGCTCCGCGTTCCAGTAGTCAGTCAATCTGCTTGGTTGTCCCCTGTAACAACAAGCAGCAGCAGCAGCAGCAACAACAGCAACAACAACAACCACCGTCTACGATGCCAGTGGTGAGTAGCAACAACGATTGTCGTCATCGGCGTCGACCGGTGCTCTGTTTTTCCAACAACAATTATTTACTACCGTTGGCGGCTGCTGCAAACGATTTGATTTTTGTTATTAATATTGGGTATAGGTGCGTTGTAATGCATGATCTCAATTCTCTCTAGCCTCAGCCTAAGAGTGCCCCATTGCATGGTCCTGTTATGAAGAAGACAGTCCTTCTACACACGAAGAGCCACCGCAGAGCTTTTACTTTACTTAGCCACAGCTTAGCTGCTGCTTGACGTAGTGCGCGTCGCGATAATAATAATAATAATAATAATAATAATAATAATAATAATTTTTTTTTGAACAAGGGTTTATTTTATCAATATGTACATGTATCACAAGTATAATAATAATAATAATAATAATAATAATAATAATAATAATACACCGGAGTGCCTAGCCTCAACACGCGTATCAAGTTTTATTAATTTTATTACATAGTTACGCTACTGACCGACACTTCGGCATGAAGCCAGATATCGTTTGATAAACTGGTCTCCAATAAAAGTTTTCCGAATTTACAGATCACTACATTTTTATTTTTACTTTCTTCACGTTTCTGGTGGCATAGGTTTATATTTATTAAAGAATAATCCTAATAGTACAATATTCATATTTGTGTTTATTTTACGACCGACGTTTTTTAAACCGGCTAGGTCATTAGAAATATAACATCAAATGCATACGACGGCGGATCGAAAAGTCCTGATACACACTTCTAAAAAAAGAAAAAATATTTAATCTTGTCCCCTCTCGAACGGTTAAGCGCTTTGCCGACTCGTTAAATTAGTTTGTGCGTCTTCGAACCAGGTCCTCCCAGTGTCTCAAATGCCAACGGGTGAAAGTGAATTTCTTACAACGCTTACAAAGAGTTTTTGTTCCCTTGAAAATAGCTTTCGCCTGCTGCAATGCATGTGTACCACCTTCTTTCCTACTTATCAGAACAAATAATCCGGAATCAGTAACGATGTGTGCCTTTGTGTCTTATCGGATGGAGGATCCAAAAGTTGTTTGCCCTAAGTTCAGGCCGATCGCGTCGGAGGTTTGCGGTAATATTCCTTATTGACCGTATAACCAGGTAGCAGAAATTCATGGAAGATAATTCCTTTGTAGTCAAAATAAACAATCAAAATAACCTTGGTTTGACATCTGGTCTGTCTGAATTCCTTCGATCAACTTTCTTCATGAAAGCACCAGTGGGAGAATTGGGCTTTGGTTTGGATGTCGTAACCAGACACCTAGGTCTCGTCTCCTGTAAAAACTCTCTGAAAAAATCCACGGTCGTCTGCTACCGGTTAAAGGTTCACTTCAGACATTTATTATTCTGAATAGTCTCCTGACGAGCGTTTGCTTACTGGAAATTCGACATTTTCGGAACGAATTTCCTTGTCAATCTACTGACTCATAAAATGTCGGCTACTACTATTACAACTTACTGAACTTTGGCAATTGTCAAGTACATATCAGGCGCGTTCAACGTTTTTAGAGTTGCTAGGCGTTCCTTTATTTCCGCAGATAATTCAGGAATTTGCCGCCGAGAAGTGGCTGGCCAAGCCAGAACATGCGATGTCACGCTCTTACGTGGTAGGGTCTCACCGAGTCTATTTCTTCTGAAATTTAAATTTTCCCTACGATTTAACCACCTAGTCCAATGTGTAAACTGATCTGCTCCGGTACTTCTTGAACGACTCAACGAGAGCTTGCTGGCTGCAGTAGAGGCGTTGTTGAACCTCAGCCTTCTGCAGATGCACGCCAACTAGCTCTACTCTGATATTTGGAGCGGTATAGGGTTGCCTGATGCGGTTGTCCTATCGGTGGTAGCTCTGGCAGCTTCCCTCCATGTGTATATGCGACAGGCTAGAACCCTTCTCGATTTGGTTGCTCTTCTAGACTTAGAAGCTCAATTGGAAACAAGCCGCCGTAGAGCCAGCCTCCTTTACGGCCAGGTGCCCGCCGATGCTGTGAGCCAGGGAATTATTGGCGACTCTGTATGAGCAAAAAGTCAAAAATATTATTGCGGGAGGCGTCGCGGATGCTGATCCGGAGGGGCAGGCTGCGCGCCTTCACCTCTAAAGGTGCGGGCGTATAGCTCCACCTCATACCCTGTGCCCAGACCGGAACTCTGTTAGATAACGAGTTGGAGAGGATTGAGTGCGATCGGGCTTCGTTTGGGGACAGAGCTGCCGTACGCTCACACCTTTGTCTGTGGAGACGTCGTGCGGCCGGACGGACGCCACAGGCGGTCCTGTTCCGTCAGCGCAGACAGGCAAGCAAGGCACCAGACCAGTGCTGGCGCGGCACGGGCCGGTTAAGATTGACTTCTCAGCGGGGCAGGCAAGGTGAGGAAGTACCAGAACATCGGGTACCCATATGGGTTTTACCCACATACCTTCGGGTAACCTACCTACATTGAACCCCACGTAGCGATGCGTTCGCAGGGACCCAAATGACATGTTTTCACCATTCTATATATACACACTTAATCGTTCCAGATTTGAGTAGATTTGCCCTTTACGTTTGATATCGCATGATGGTACGTCGCTTATTGATATAATATTATTTTCTTCTAATACTAACAGATTATGATGAGAATTTGCCGCAGGAAACAAACACTGCTGCTGTGCACCCTGTGCACTAACTTCTAAAGCTTTGTTGCCTCAACTGGCCAATTGAGGCAATTATTAATTAACTATTAAATACAATCTTCTTTGTCGCGATATATGTAATATTAATAATTAAATACAAATGTCTTTGTCGCCATATATGTAAGCATTGACATCTCAATCATTTTATCGAAAATTGTGCGCAAGCACGGTTTTTCGTCACCCAGTTTACGGGCAAGAGTTATTTTTTTCCGCATTAGTATGACTTATAAGGTTGAAGTAGTATTAAAGAACGGTTCCAGCTACTTGGCATTGAGTCTCACACTACCCGCTTCGGGTGTGCGTAAAAGCATTTTTCCCTCTCACCAAAAAAAATTATGACTTATAAGAAAGCCAGTGTGTCACGTTGTTGACATTGGAAACATTGTCGTCGGCGCTTTGTGGAGTTGTTGCTGTTACATCATACCACCATTTTCACTGCACCTGCTTGTGATGTTCGTCATGCGGGTGCACCTGTCAATTTGTGGCGTTCATCCTTTCCGTCACGAGCGTACTATTAATGGTTGCTGCATACTAGCATATCTTATGTGTAGGCCGTAATGGAAGCAGTTCACCAATGATCCCTGGATCTGGTTGTAGCCTGCGAATGGCCTTTCGTCTCGAAAATTTTTTTTGCGTTGAACTAAATCACAAGCTTTTGTTTAGCAAATTACGATTTTATACTTCAACAAACCCCTAAATGTTTTACTTTATAGCATGGTGTGTACTGTATCGTCGACGGGACGGGGTAAAGGAGGTGGCCAGTGACGCTTGGCAACGCCCGACGCGACACGTACTCGAACGAAGTGATCTGCAATGTCTTGTGAAAAAGCTGGGGTTGAGCTACGCACGATGGGTCCTTACAAGTACACGGAATAAATGCTGCCATTGTAATAAACTGTTTAATATTGCGAGAATCGTACAATTTGCTTTACTGCGCTAAGCCAAGGTGGAACTTATCACTTTTGATATGGATGGCTCGGACTTAGTTATGTGTCATCGAGTGCTAAAGCATTCACCAGAGTCGTGTCTCCGCTAAGTATTTGTCAGATTCATGTTTTTATTATTATTATTATTATTATTATTATTATTATTATTGGCGGTTGCTGCTCACAGAAAATCTGAATATACAGCTTGAGAGCTATGGGGGCGTTTTTGAGAATGTTTTCAACTTGAATTAACTATGCACCGCTTTGGGATTACGACCTCAGCACTCGAGAACTTTGTTATGTTACAGCATCTAAGTTAAAACTACTAAAAACAATAGTAGCTCAATTGGTATGCCAGTAATTATATATATTTATATATATACATATATATGTATATATATATATATATATATATATATATATATATATATATATATATATATATATATATACTTTATGTTTGTTTATGCTATAATATAAGTAGATTATTTTATTTACGTAACGATAATTATGATAAGATTATGCTCTAATATGTAATTGTTTGCAAGTGTGCGTATTCATGACAGGAGTGACCTTAATGGCTGTTAAATAACTAAACACAGTTTCCATTTGTGTTCTTATTTGGCTCTCCGCCACTTAAACAAGCCGCATATATAGGCTCGAAACGTAATGTATCGCTGGCTCTTTAGATTATTAGAACAGACGCACAAATGCCTGGCATGTTCTATTTTGTAAGTTGATGAAGAGTGTTTTTTACACTGCTTCAACAGTAAGTCTTCACTAGAAGAGAAGGTAGTTGTCTAGCAGACGCCTTAGATGCATGTAAAGCACCCCCCCCCAAACATCTTTTAATATTTAGCCAGATAAGGCTTCTAGCCCGGATAACAGTATTTTAAGTTGGGGAAGACAACGGATTTGTAAAGGCGAATTTACACATCGGAGTTCGTTCAAACAAACAAAGTAACGAAAAATAGTACTTACAATGCGCAATGATGCCCCCGTCCGCAGTGACGGGCAAGTACAAATTTAGAGACCCAAGTTTGATCTGAACGATCAATTCAAAATTACATTAACCACTTTTAATGTTACCATTGTATAGGGCTTATGACAACTTTTCTTGGCCGTAGTTGATGATACCAAGTTTAAACTTGTTGGATACACCTCTGCCACAGTTAAGTTGTATGTAAGTCGCCTATAAGGAGGCCCCTTCTATATTATCGGGTCATTTATGTAGTTCAAAAACGTCAAGAGGGCTTATGCAAAAGTCTATTAGAAAATCGTTGAGGCTTCGGCCCACTGCGTTCGAGACGCCAGAAGGACCAGGCCTATTGAAGTCGAGAGCAATTAACAGCGTTTGCAAGCTGCTTGAGTTGTACGGTGAATTTCGTAACTTCAGATGATGCCACTAGAAAGTTAAGGGTGAAATTCAGTAGTCGTGTTGGAAGCCCGACCTAGCGCCCCGGCCTTACAACTTCCCTATGTGTTACACGTTTATTCGAGTACAATTGTTAACGCATAGTGTATACTCTTGTATAACGTTGTCAAACTTTGACTAATGTGTTTAATATTCTTTATGCGCTACTCCGCAGGAAGTTGGCCAAAATGACGGCCGAGTTTTAGGTCGTTTTAAAAGAATCCGATTGCCGTGGGCAATCTATACGTGCACGTTCATTTCCTGTTTCATCATCGCCGGAGTTCTTCTTTCAATCGACAGACGTCAAACACGGTAAGCGCGAGATGAGAGGTGAAAGCACTACCATGCTGCTGTACATAGTAACCTAAACGTGACTATGAGCTCTAGTTTAGCTATCGTACGGCCGGTTTACCATTCCTGTCGGGATTCGAGGGCGATTTGCGAAGGCCTTGGCGTGTTTATGGTGTGTATATACATATAGGCACATTTTTATATAATTGGTCGTCGTACAGGAAGCGCCACGTTTAGCGGACATCCTTGGATGTGCTAAGGACACGCAGCCGCAGGAGTATGCAATCTCATATGTTTCGAGCAGGAAAAATAAGATATCCTTGTGTTGGAACACCTGTCGGATACGGTGTCGCAATTGGCATGCCTATTGGGCGCGACAATATATGTGCTACTTTGCTTAGTCGCAGCGGCCGCAAAGTCAACACGTTGCGCCCCTAAAACTCGATTAAAAACTTTGCGTCTCATTTGGATTCGAGCCTTTCGATCAATATTAACTTGATTATTTTATTAGTTATTTTAGCAAAAACACCGCTTAAAGCCTTTGCAGTGTCTTGCATGGCAGTTTACATACGCGCAATGTACGATGAAATGTGTAAATGTATGCGTCTGCTACAAACGTACTCAAATCTTCAAACGCTTGTCGCACATTTTTGAAAAACAAATTTAATATATATATATATATACACATATATATGTATATATATATATATATATATATATATATATATATATGCAAATCAAGCGCAAGATAGCTTGATTCAAATTTCTGGACACACTTCTTCTGTTTGACAGTTATAGCATCATCTTTGACGCCAGAAGTGCGGGAAGTCGTATGCACCTTTTCAAGCTCGAGTGGCGTGCCGGGTTGTGGTTTCTGTTGGGGGAATACTTCGAACGAAGCGCTCCAGGAATTGGCTTCTACGGTGAAGCGCCAAGACAGGCAGCAAAAAGTCTAAGGTATGCGTCTATTGAAGCTCACATGTATCAAACACACACATAGTAGTACTGAAACGCGTGACAAATTACAACCTGATCTGCATTGAATCGAGGCACAATTGAGTCATCTTCACTGTGAATGAACTCTCGTTGTACTTTTATTTGTTTCTAAAATTTAGATATCTCGATTTACATTGTCAGCATCGTTAAGCATCAATTGTGTTTGTATGGTCATGGTCTGTCCTCGCAATCGATGTCTTTCTAGCCGGATGCTGCGTAACGCGACGCGTAAGATACCGACCTCATACCATCATGTCACGCGGCTCTCTCTTGGCGCTACCACTGCTCTGACAGAGCTCGCCAACAACAGGTCCGCGCTACTGCTTAACACGCTTAGAAAGCTCTTCTATGGCAAGGCGACGTCATCATTTCAGAACGGTACAGTCGACATTCTTGGTGGACTGGACAAAGGTATGTCTCCTAGTTAGCATGAGTTACAACTATATATATATATATATATATATATATATATACAGAGCCTCTCAGAATTCGTCGACTTTGAGATCTAGTAAAACTCGGCGACAAAATATTTTTTTCTTATGGAACAAGGGGCGGAAATGTCTTCCCGAAAATGGGTAATTGACCGTGAAAACCAAAATATACGAGTTGCAAAAGATTTCATTTCTTGAGAAGAATCTTTAATATAACATTTGTTCTGATTTGAGCTAGTGCAGAATGCACTTCAGTAGATGCAAACTTTTATTATTTATTTTGCAGATTTAGTGAAGATATGTCAGGATAAAAACCTTATACAACCTAGTTTTGGCAATGTCGCTGTCACTTCAAAAGAAGATATTTTCACCCCTTGTTCCATTAGTAAAAATGATTTTTTTTGCTGAGCAGTATATATATATATATATATTCCCTCAATGTATTGGATATTATATGACTTGTGCCCAATTTTTTTTGGCAAAGAAGAACAAGTAGCCCCTTAGTGACAATTACGTAAACCCTAAAAATTCTCTAGATGGTTTTCCTAATAGATCAGAATTGATTCTATAAACGTATGTTTGTCTCACCGCTATCCGTCTCTCGTCTCATAAATACGAAAATGTATATCACCTACCGCAAACTCAGTGGAGTGAGCTCTTCAAAATCCATACCGTGTATCAACAAATAACGCAAAGCTTCCTACATGTCCACTTACTTGTATAGTGCATTAAGAAGGTAGTCCTGAAATCTCGAAAGGACTGCATCTTGTTGAGATATCCAGAAGTAACCGAGACATGTCAAAGCAAGTGACGGTCAACTAATGCGATTATTAAGGCGAAACGAACCCCAATAAACCTATAAAAAAAGGCAGCAAACTTGAAACCGAAGAGTTACTAAGCAAATCAATAGGAAGATAACCTGTGATGATAACAGGATAGTTGCCGGTATACTGATAATCGCTGCTTCTACGAGCAATACACAATCGTAGACACGGTCTGCCGAATCATATGGAGTGCAACTACAAAACCCTAAGACCCACAGTCCAGCTATTTCCGCATAATACAGATAAAGTATCCGCTCATCCAATTATTACACAAAAAAATACCCTGCACATAGTCCTCAATGTATTTCGGAAGCCCAGCAAGTATATTAGGGTTTATACATATAACAAAACCCGTGCCGCTTTACACATGTAAACTAAACGGTGAGGAAAGCTATGCTCTACTAAAAAACAAACAGTAATTTTGGGGGTTTACTTAATTTCACAGCTATACCAGATTTTCGCTGCAGTTTGAATACGTCATTGAATATATTCGTGTAAATACTTTGTTCTTAATTATTATCTGCTTTATAAGTAAGTATTACATTTATTGTTGCTGCTCGCCGACGATAGCGTTCTATAGATCTCCACATCTATTTGTCTTAGCTTCTTCGTCCACCTGGCCAGGTCACTCTCAAATCCCCCAGTTTTTGTGAGACCTTCAAAATATATAGCTCGCATTTTTCATCATTGAAGCTTATTCATTATCTTATGAGAATAAAGACTGTAACCGGAACTCACTCTTAGTAATTATCCACCCTTGCTAAAGCTACTGCCATTGTAAAGCGTGAGAAATGCGAAAGACTACGAAGTCGCTGCCTTGATGTCACCATTGAGTCTATATCAAACATACCAATATAGTAGAGCATTGTTGTGGGTTAAGGGTATGCACGCACAGCAACATAAATAGAATTGTCTGGTTGGTCTCGATACGGTTGGTAGAAAAACGCCAAGGGTATTGAGTGTTTCAATAAAGACTACGGCCGTTATAGTATACGATAAATAGGAACATGATGATAGAGGTAATAATATATTATATTGGCATTGATGGCTTGTGATTGTGTCTCTGCTTTAAAGGTTTCTACTCGTGGGCTGCGCTCTCATTTCTTCTCAACGAAACTTTGCCCGAATCAACAGTGGCGTCACTAGAACTTGGCAATGCCACCGCGCAGGTACACATGATTTCAGCCTATTTCTATAGATTATTTGTAGTACTGCAGCTTGATTGTACTTAGCCCCTCTGCGCAAATTGTGTTAAACGTAGGAATAATCATTATTAACATTACTATAGTAATACTTTATTTTAATATAAATGTTTGTTTTCAATAGAGCACTGGCAAGTACACTCTAGTATATCGCATTATTTTGTCTGCGCCATCCGGGTCAAGCGGCCGAGATGAATTGTGGGGTTTCTAGCTCTGTTTGCACGCTGTACGAAAATTCACATGATTACTGGACGAATACAGACATTCGCATGAATACACGCACAATAGTCGCATGATTAAGATGGAGCGACAATTGTCTCCTGAGAAGGTGTGCACTGGGAATATTTACTCTATCTCGTATAGAGTGGGTTGGGACCACTTCAGCAGCGTGCCGCGGACGGACGCCGCGTTCCTGCGTTGGACGTCGAGGTCGAGGCGCTGTCTCAAGAAAGCCGCAGATCTCTTGTCTCCGGTTGCGAGGTTTAGCTGGTCGCCGACTCTGTGGAGGAGTTTGCGGGTGAGGTTGCCTGGGCCGCCCAAGGTCTCGAACGCTAGCGGTTGAAATTCATGTGGGTACCCTATTGAAGCATATTTTGCGAGCTTCCTTGTCTCGGCTAGATTACCAGCGTAACTTGCTGAGGCCGCCCCGCCACCAACCATTGAAGGTGCTAATGAGTCGGTAACTGTGGCGTCCCAGACAAACATCCTGCCCCGGCTGAAGGGGGTTAAAGTCATCCCGTCCGGGCGTTTGCCGTCGTCGGCGGAAAGACCCTGGGGCTCTAAAATACAGGGTAATCCGCTAGATCGGAGCGCTTGGCTAAAAGTGTCGTTCATACTGGCATGTCTGGCACGCCGTCTTGCACTCATGATGCACGACAACCCATGATGGGCTAACTTGTCAACAGGTTGACCACACTTGCATTGGTGAGCAGTTACAAGATCACAGCCGAGCCGAAGTCCTGCCTTGATTCGGGTAGTTTCGTCGTCCAGTATAATGTAGAAGCTGAGTCAACGCACAGTTTAGTGCCCAGATTAACCGATTTTCTATGGTTATACGTGCGGGTTTGGTTAGTTTATTTAGCTGGCCTATTTATCTCCAGCATTGGAGACGACTCCCTCTCCTCATTTTATATTAATTAATCATTAGCATATACCGTATTGCCCTATAGCTGCCCTTGAGTTTCGAAAGTAATACCTTTGTCGTTCTCCGAGGTGCTAGAAAGCATCTTTATTTGAGTAATTTAGCAGCTATTTTAGCTTATCTCTAGGAATTCCTTTAGCAAGCTCCTGGTGGCCATTGGTGGTATCATGTTTGACCCTGAAGCTTTCTTCGTTTTTATTGTTTCTGTTGCCGTTAAAATTTTCAAAATTACTGTAGAAATGTGATCCCAGTTTGCAATGCTGCATCAGTCCCTCATTTAAAGCGATGTCCTGTCTAACTTGTTATGAATGCGATGAGGCCACGCAACGGCTTAGCCCTTGTCTCGTGGTTTATTGAGGGTTTAATTCAGCTTTAGTTAGGGTATATTTTTGAGCTGAGAAAAGTTTTCCTTCTTTTTTTTACATTTATATTTGCTTATATGCAAGAGGCAACAATCGTCTCCTGAACAATGAACGTGTACACCGGATAAATCAAGTGAAAATGTCACATATCCTCCAGGTTCGGGTGTGTCCAGTCTAGCAGAGTTCCACGCACAGAGGCGGCGTTACCCCGCTGAATGTCCAGCAAAAGTCTCTGCTGCAGGTACTCGACAGCTCTAGTGTCCCCTGCCGAACAATTGAGCCCCTTGCCGACACGTTGACTAGGTTTGTGCGTCTTCGGGCCAGGTCCCCCTAATGTCTCGGATGCCAGTGGACGAAAGTCGTGGGGGGTAAATAATAATGGCATACTTTCTGCACTTATTCGCTCCCGCCAACATAGACGCGTGACCAGGATGTTTTGCTCCCGCACTGACCATTGAGAGGGGCTAATGAGTCAGTAACCTTGCATCCCATACCAGCATGCGACCCATCGCGAAGGACGTTAGTGTCAGCCCTTCCGGTCGCTTTCCATCATTCTTGCAGAGGCCAGGAGGCTCGAGAATGCAAGAAAAGCCGGCCGGCGTCGACCTCAAAGCTCGGCTAAATGTCTTGTTAAGTGCTGCGTGTCGGGCGTTTTTTTTACAACTTTGTTTTCCTTTTACAACTTCGAGTGGCCTATCTCACGGCCTTGCTTAAGCGCCTTAGCTAACTTAGGCTACTCGTTTTCTTGATGCTTAAGGCGCTTTTTCCTCTGTGGGGCTTTTCTATGTCGGAACTCAAGCAACGCTTTCATAAAATGTTTCTGTCTTTTCCGACCTGATTTTGAACCCAAGGTTCCCAAGGTGTCAAGGTTCATCTAAATCTAAAGCATTTTCTCTTGGCTTTCGCAATCCACCTGTTCCACCAGTGGTTTGGTTTTACAGGGTTGCGCTGCTTAAGATGTATGAGTGTATATGCAATCTTCAGACATTCTTGCGGGTCATCGTAGTTTTCCTAGAGTCTAGTAGATTGCAAATAACCCTTTCTAAACTATTCATTGGCGCAATCACTTGACACTTAGGTTGATATCTGTAGGTCCCTTGCTGGAGTCAGTTGAGCTGGGTGGTGTCACTGTGAGCTGATCGTGGACTTAATGCTAAAATAATTGCTTAAGATGTATGAGTGTATATGCAATCTTCAGACATTCTTGCGGGTCATCGTAATTTTCCTAGAGTCCAGTAGATTGCAAATAGCCCTTTCTAAACTATTCATTGGTCCAATCACTTGACACCTAGGTTGAGATATGTAGGTCCTTGCTGGAGTCAGTTGAGCTGGGTGGTGCTAAAATAATTGTTTCTACGCTACTAGGTGGCTTTCAGACCACCAGAGAACGGGTCGCTAAACGAGCGGTGGAGCCCATCAACGTTCCGCCTCCTCGACATTGACATCGCCCTCTGCGTGAACAATGCCGACGACACAGGACTGTTTTTGGCGCGAGACAAAATACTCAGGATAAGTACGTCGTTGCGCGGGACCATGTCGTGCTCGTGCATACATAACTCAAATCTATTTCCGAAAATGCAGGTGCGCGCTATTTGCAGGTGACGGGGGTTCTAATCCGTGCCACTCCGCAAGTTTGCAGACGATCATGCGACGATTCAATGGCTAACTAAGCAGGTCAATTAATGAAGGTATTTTTATTGAGTGCCTTTCAAGTGACTCACTAGCCTCACCTCAGCCCTCGATTAGCGCTCCTCTTTTACGTAACATAAACTAGAGCGCCTTTATTATAAACGTGTGTGACATAATTTACTCAAAACAACCTGCGCTTAACAGTAAAGTACGACTGCAATGCGTTAGACCTGCCTGTGTTTTTCTTGTCATCCGTCACGCAAACAGACAATAGGCAAGCGTCAAACAAGTTGTAGTTTCGTAACCAACTAGAACGTTTTGCGTAGTAAAACGGTGTTTTTTTGCTGATCTTCTAGATGACAGCGACTACCAGTCACCATGTATGGCTGAAAAACTTCCGGCGGAGGAAACGTATCAGGCGCCTACGTAAGAATGTTTGTTATATGTAAATTATTCCGCAAATGCTTGCAAATACACCGACTAATATAACAATATGTACTTATTTTAAAATGTTGGTAGAACCCGGCAATAAAATAAGTTTTCCCAATGGAAGGAGGGGGAGACGGAAACGTCTTGTTCTGCCTTTTTTTCGGAATAACGGCAGAACCGTAAATTGTTTCCATTACGATCAACAGTGTACGCTCAGAAGACTACTCTCAGGCAAGATCAAATTTAATGGTTCTCATTTCGTACCAAAGTGGTGGTGTTGCGTTACGTAATTGTCAAGTAACTAAGTTTTTCGATAGCCATACTTGTTATGTTTTGCGTTGAAGCTTTCACGTTCCAAGCCGTATTATTTTGCCAAGGCATTTTGGCCCCCTCTTTTCATAGGGAAAACATATTTTCTTGTCTAGTTCTACCAAAACACAAATATGTACCTAACGTTTCCTACTAAAGCAGGCCAAAATGCTAGCAAGTATGCATGCCTTCACTTTTGATATGGCGGCAACTAACGCAGCACTATCACTTTGGTACGAAAGAAAAAAGCAGAATACCTTATTTTATAGATTTACGCTCCTTTTATTGGAAACAGTTATAATCTTGCTGTTTACGTTAAAACTCGAAATTCTACTCGAAACAATACTTCTTCTCTCAGCAGACTTCAGAAGGCATCATCATCATCCAAGCTACAAACTTCACCCCATCAAGTGAACTACACATCATGTTATTTCGAATGTCTCGAAGTTGTGAAACAGTCGGCCGTCGAAGCTGTCCCTCCGCTGCCTGGCTATACGCTGTTTGCAACAGGACAATTCTTACAGTCTCGCGGCGCAAGTAGGAATGATTCCAAAAACCGCCACCAGGGGAACGATTTCGCCGGATGATTTTAAACGCCAAGCGCAAACAGGTACCTAATTCGCTAACGCTCTGTCCATGCTTGTGTTTTCTAAGACAAACAGCTTTTAAACTCTCTCTCTCTCTCTCTCTCTCTCTCTCTATATATATATATATATATATATATATATATATATATATATATATATATACATATATAAGCAGCAGCTTGCCTAGCAAAATATTTAACGCAAATTTAACAAATATATCGTTACTGGCAATGGGAGTCACGGGTTCGATCAAGGTGCAACACTGTGCCTTCGAATCAAATTCTTTCTTAAAAACGGGGTTACACAGATTTAAGTCACATTTAAATTATATATACGCGTGTATGCATTGTCGCAACGGTTCTTATTATTTACCTGTGTTCGTTAACAATCTAGCGGCTTTCACGTTCGTGTTCCATTCAAATGTCCAAAACAATGTCGCATTTCTGTGGTTGACATTGCAGGACTCATTAGCAGGTGCTTTACTTTAGTTACACACGATACCACACTACGTCTAACATCTAGTATGTGTAGGTTTTGTATTTGTTTTATAATGCCCTCTACATTATTCCATCCCCCATGCGTGTTTTATTAAGAATATTTTACTGAGAAGAAAAATAATATATATATATATATATATAATATATATATATATATATATATATATATATATATATATGACAGTCGCTTGTGCATCCTTCCTTGTTTAGCATGCGAGCTGATTATTGACGTGCAGGATACTCTATGCGTTGATCTCACCTACGTCTACGCACTTCTCAACGATGGCTACATGCTACCGGGAAACACAACGATCAACGTGGGTAAACTCAAACGCTACTTCACCGTAAATGAAACCGTGTCAACCTGACAAGATTAGCCACCAGCCAGCTCCAAGCTTATTACTGTACGATTTAGCAGCGCATAACTATGTTAATTGGAGGTCTGAAAATTTGTTCTTCTCTGTCCGTCGCTTGACTAAGCCTATTCTCTATTGCACCCACTATTGAAAGTGAGCATTCCCTATTCTAAGTATTGTCAGCGAGAGTAGCCTGTTTGCTTGCCCGTTCCCAATGATTCCTGCTATTCGCCTTTCCAATGATTTCCTGTTGTAAATTTAGGCATCAGTGTAATTTTATTGGAATGTTATCCAACCTGCGATTCTCCTCCTGGAGCTTCCGCCAATCAGGTTCCTTATGGGTCCTGCGGCGTCTATAGTTAGCGGGGAAATTATATCTATCCGTTAGCTCAATTTGTACTTGCGTCTATTCTCGGACTCGAGTATGACTTCAGAGAACTTCACTGTACATCGTGTCAGTCTGTCAGGTCTTTTGGGGCAGCTTGAGCAAAGCCACAATCAATTCCTATCTATTTCAGTCTTACTGCTGTAGCGTCACTGTTCACAGACGTTAAGTTTGTGTTGCCTAAACGCGGTGGCTATTAATGTATGGATTATCGTCACAATTACGACATATCGTTTTCACCTTTGGTTGACGTCCGCTAGTGGGTTTAGTTCGGCTTTACATTGTGATGGCTCTCGTTTGGGTCGGTGTCGTGAGGAGCCGCCCAGGCGTGCTTGTGCTGCAACTTTGATTAGAAGTCTATCATCTGATCCGTCTAATAAGTTCTCACTGGCACGAGCTTAGTAATATTGGGGGCCAGGGCTGACTTGTAAGCGCTTCAGGCGTATAACGTTGATCTAGGCGCATATTTATCTGCTTAATTGAAAGACATGATTATTGCGTGTTGTAGCTAACCAATGTGTTGTGTTACCTACTATCCATAATCTATTCATTTGTTTGGTAATTGCTATGTGCAGCAATGAAAGCCACAGTTAAGTAAACCTTAAGTAATTGCCGTTTTAATATACGCGCACATTTGAGGTAATTTTAAGAGACGGTCTATTTGCAGTAACGTTTTTAAGGCATTTTATTGGAATTGAGCAACAGATGGCAAAACTACAACAACAACCTACAACAACAGGTGGCAATAATCACAAGAGTCGTCAACGGGCGCGAGAACAGCGTGCATCACAACAACAATAACAATAACGATAAAAATTATGAGCGACTGTAGCAACAACCATGTTAACTCTAGAGCAACAAGAACGCCACTAACAACAACAGTAACAAAACAACAGTTTTTGAACGTTTTTACGTACATTAGTTTGGTTCGGCCTAGATATAGCGACTCACCTGCAGATGCCGTGGTATGATATTTTTAATAGAGGGTCGCCCGAATGTCTAAAATGTTTGTTACTATCGTAACGTTGACCTAGATTTCTTGGCTTTGAATGCGATGTGGGGATGTTTCAGGTGGTCAGACAGATCTCCGGCATTGACGTTGGCTGGCCCCTTGGTATGGCTCTCTCACAGCTCTACGGCTAACGACAAATTATGACTACACGCGCCTGATCAGCAAGGATCGAGTTGAACGCACCAACCATACATAGAGTGCGTTGCAAAAAATTAGCAACTCATGTTATTTGGTGATAATTTCGGCTTGTTACTGTTTCGACTTAAATGGCTTGAAATTTTAAGGGCATGATGTACATGACGAACCACGAGTATGATGTTAATTTCGTTGCAATCTCACAACCGGTTCATCATACAGAATAGAAAAAAGTGTAAAGAAACAGTGTTGTAAAATATTAGCAACAATAAGTCTTACGGAGTATTCGATTCTTAGCAGGGATGTATGACCTATTTGATACTACATATTCTATACCTTTATTTTATTTAATCAAAATAGTATTTAGAACATCATTATTCCTACGGGATCTCAGGGAACCCTTCGGCGGAGGGAAGGGACCCTTCGACTGACGCCGCATTTCCCCGCTGAAGCTCGATCGATACTCGCTGCAGTAGGAACTCTCCAGAACGAGGATCCCTTGTGACTGCGTTTAGCTTTTTCCAAGCTCTTTAAAAAATCTTGACGTTTCTTCACCCATGGGTCCGTAAGTTTCTAAGGCAATTGGCTAGACGATAAATTGCGGATTAAGTTCTCTGTACTTCGCTAACTTGCGGTCCTCCGCAAGACAAGCAGAGGCACCAGCTTTCTGGCTTGTTCGAGCGACGTAGCTCCTGGCCAATGTACACGACACGGTACAAGTAGGCGACCTCTTTCCCAAGGGGTTAGTGTTTTGCCGTCTGGTCGTAACCCACTATTGGCGCTAAGGCCTGGTGGCTCTTTCACAGCCGGCACCTGTGCACTATGCAGTGCACGACAGACGACGTCGTTTATTGCATAGTGCCGTGGGTGGCGGCCGGCGCTGTAACGGCACGATAGAGCGTGTTCCCCTGTTGTTGTTACGGGGGATCGACACCGGTTGCAAAGATGAGCGGCACAGACCGTCTCCCCCAGAAATATTACTACATATTCTATTCTAAACGGTTTTTTCGTCCATTCTTCTGAATCAAATCGTAAACTCGGTCTTTCATGGAGTAATGAGCTGTTGTAGGTACGAACGTGGAATATCAATCCATGCTTGCTGGACAGCTTCTTTGAGGTTCGACAAATTATCTTATTGTCGACCATTTGCGTAAATATGCTTCACTAAATGTCCCCAAAGATTTTCGATAGGATTCAGGTCTGGACTCAATGCCGGCCAGTCAAAAAGTGGCACGCCTTGTTCTTGAAAAAGGCTATAGTGCTATACGAGGTATGAAAAACTGCGTCAGGTCTAAACGCGCCCCAATATTTCACGGGGCCACCACCGGCCACACGTGTCGAGAACCATTTAGGTTCCTTCCGTAAGTCATGCCAATAGTACTGATAGCCGTCAGGGGGGCCATCGACATTAAATTTATTTTCATCCGAGAAGACAATGTTTTTCCACTCGCAGTCGCGGCATAAGATTCCTTTTCGCGTATCGCACGTTTTTGTCAAAACTTAACACTCGGTACACTGTGGATCGGTGCACTGGCACTCCCAAAGTGGTCCTGATCCCGGAAGAATACATTTGGTCATGAGTAGCCAACTGTACGATCCTACGCCGATCTCAAATAGTCCAAACTGGCTTACGCTACTGTTAGATCTGCACCTTTAGTTCACTCCAGGGTGTAAGAACCTGCTGATGGTGCCCTTATGCCATCCTAATCTGGTTGCTATAGCAGTTACAGTATGACCGAGCTCAGCATATGCCTCAATTCTTGTATTTTCGTTATCCGAGAGATCCTTTGTACGACCCATGGTTATAAGCATAAGCTCTGTCGTTAGTTCGGGACAACGACTTATCTGTAAAATATTTTGCACCTATAGAAGGATTGATTTACATTTGATCCCCGGAATCGTATATCAGCTGTAGTATCGACTACCCTTTACAAATGAGAGCTGTGTTGTTAGCATGTTATTGTTGCTAATATTTTGCAACACTGTTTTTTCAAACTTTTTATTTTTTGTATGAACCGATTGTGCGATTGCAACGAAATTAACATCATACTCGTCATGTACGTCATGCCCTTCAAATTTCAAGCCATTCAAACAAATCAGGCCAAAATGATCACCAAAAAAAAACATAAGCTGTAATTTTTTGGCAATGCACTTTATATATATATATATATATATATATATATATAAACGAGACCAGATAGAAAAGTTCTACTACCTATTTATAAAAAAGAAATATACATATTTAATCTTCCAGTGTTTTTTTTTGTGCCTTTCAAAATAGGTCTCACCCGCGGCAGTGCGCGTTGGCCATTTAATTTCTCTTCTTCAAAATATTCTTAAACGCCTCTTTTGGAATCGAGTTGAGTTGCTCCTGTGGTTTTTTTTCTCTATAGTCTCGAAGCGTTGTTCCTTCAAATTGTTCTTATCCGTAGGTACAGGAAAAAGTCGCACGGAGCCAAGTCCAACGTATAAGAAGGTTGCGGAAATATAAAACTTGATTTTTTAAAATCAAATAATCTGAAATCAATAACGATGTGTGCGCCGGTGCATTGTCGTAATGGAGATCCAAGAGGTATTTGCTCAGAGTTCAGGATGTTCTCACAAAATCTTCTTAACATTTGGCGGTTCCCTATTGGCCTAGAACAACCAGTACCGCCCTAGATAGCCGTTGAAGTAGAAGGTCAAGAGCTTTTTCCCCTGTTGCACGTTTAATTCGTTTGCCAATTTTCTTGTAGAAGCGATCATGCATCAAGGCCGGTTCCTCCGAGTGTCTCGAATACTAGCGACACGAAAATTAACTCGTTGGCGAGCTGGAAATATTTGTCGGTCTCTAGAGCTTCTGTCTTGCGTACCGTGGAGCCAGCGGCAGATGCACTGGCCTCCAGGTTCAACGGGAAGAGCGTGTCGAAGATCGCTGCGTCTCAAGCAAGCGCCTTTCCCCTTTCAAAGGGGATAAGCTTGAGACTGTCCGGTCTCTTTCCATCGCTTCTCAAGAGACCGGCAGGCTTCTAAATGCACGGCGTATTGCCTGATTTAAAAGCACTAGCTCTCATTTTCCTCGCTGTGACGGCTTTGGTGTCCTTCGCTTCTACTGCAGGATGGCCCGTGGGCCCCCCAGATGTTTACCTGTGTTCCGCATGGACACCGATGTTCCTCAGTTAGTCTCGTCCTCAACCTCAAACCGATGGCTTGGAGCCATTTGCTGGCCCTTCTTTCTAGACGACCGCACGCAGTCGGGCTTTGTCTGCCGTGGTTAGTGTGCCAGAGAGTAAGCGCTGGTACTTCTTGGAGACGACGAGGCCGTCGTAGGACCTCTGCAGGTGTTTTTTGGCCTTCGGGAGTAGGCCTGCGAGGTTCTCGAATCTTGCATCCGCAACCTCTTTGGAGTCCCGGAATACCTGCAGGGCCTGCGGCCGACTCCACAGAGAACCCCAGGAGCGTCATGTCTGCTGTCTCGACGAGTTCGCACCCGGAAAGGAGTGCCTCGAAAGCAGATATATTAGGCTGGCCCTTGTAAATAAGTTCGCACTTCTCGGAGTTGAGCTCAAACCTACTCTTCAGTCCGAAGTCAACAACCGTCCTGATGTCTGCCTGTACCACAGATGCTTTTCCTCCGATGGTACCATCGTCTAGGTACCAGAGGTTCATGGGAGACTGGATCAAATCGACCAGTCCCTTAATGGCTAAGCAGAACAATGGCGGACCAAGGGGGTCGTTCTGCTGCCCGCGGCTACATAAAAAATTCGTTCTATCACCAAGTGAGAGTTCCGATATGGATCTGTAGGCTTGGTTAACCAGGGGGGCCGTCTCTGGCCAATCAACCAGTTTTGTCTTCAGTGTGTGGTCACGACGGATTTGGTTGAAGGCGTTAGTAAAATCGAGGGATACAAGCGTACCATAATAAAGGGTCAAGTGTGTATATGTATATATATATATATATATATATATATATATATATATATATATATACATATATATATATATATATATATACTTTAACCGTTATCGTTACTTAAACAGTTATTAAGCTGCGGCCTCTAGGGGATTATTTGTACGGCATTTTTCTTTGACCCATTTGTGGGGCTCAACAGTCTGCGTTATTTCGTTGTTGTTTGAAGAACTCAACTGTGGCAATTTCTCAAGGTTTGAGGGCTCAACAAACATCGATGAAATCACCGAAGTGCTGAGTTAAACGGCGGCAAGCGCATCGGCATCACAATTTTTGCGGCACGGCGTGACTCCAACGCCCCATGATGCGAGTATTCTCAGCAAATAATTCAAGTATATTAAGTAATAATCAGCAAAATTAGAACATACTTAAAGTATGTTTTATTTTATTCTCGGACCTTATGTTTATATGTTTTCCCATATCGTCACGATTCTCGTTATTCTCTGAGTAGTCTCAGTGACTCGTATTGGGAGTGAAAAATAATATTAAAATGTGTATTATTAATTCTCTAGATAAACCCGTGATCATCCCATGGGGCCATGCTGCATCCCGTAATTACGTGCTCTACAGATTTCCGATGCATTGTCTTTTGTCAAGTCTATATTGGTTCCCCATCAATTTCCCTAGTAGTTGCGGCAACGTGCAGTACCCATTAAAAAAAAAACTAGTCTGCTCTGAACAAGCGCCAAACACTTGTACATTTTAATTATTTATGAAGGAACCACATTTCGACTGTTTTATGTTATATGTAATTCTAGTCAGTTTCAGTTTATTGTCGACACGTGAATGGCCATATAATGTATGCATGTGCAAGGTAACCGTGAGGCGTCACTCGTTGACGAGAAGTCCCGCTTCTCTATCGCTAACGACAGTGTTGGTCGTTTGCATACGCGACCTCGCAACCAACACTGAAGTAGAACGATGTAGATCCGTCCGCGTTCAATGACCATTCCGGTTATACTGCAGTGCTGCTAGCCAAACATCGGATAGCCAGCATACTGTAGAGGGGCCGTCGGGAACGTGGGCATCATGTACGGATATGGATACCTACGTAAGTGATCATCAGCCGGTTAATTAGAATATCGTTCGAGTACGTTATTTTATCTTTTTTGACTTCGTGTTCATACGTACACCTGTACACATGTTGCGACCTACTAAACCAAAATAATCATCAATAGATCAGTAAACGCATATCAAGTAAATGCGAAATAAAAGGAGAGAACAGTGACTAAAGTTGCTCAAGCTAATTTTATATTAAGAATGTATAGATTTTCTTTACATGCACACTTAAAATTAAGAAAATTTTGCAGTGCAAAAAATGCTTAAGAAACTATAGCAACTACTAGCTGTACGCGAATGCATTTGAGAACGGATCATCTTAGCCCATACTGTCATGCAATACGTCTTCTAAATACTGCCTTGCGCAGGCTTTGTTGTTTTTTTTGGGGGGGGGGGCAATTTGCCCACAGATCAATTTACTGGCAGGAAAAATGTCACCTCTAAACGTTGTCCTCCAGATGCCCGTTCTATGACACAAGAATAAAGCTTATCTTACCCAATTAACCGTATAAAGCTTAACCACGAAATGCCGAGGTAAATGCCGAAAAAAAAAACGGCATTGCGTCCCTTTCCCAAAAAATGTACAAAAGACAATTTTTTTACTAACGGTTACGCACTTTAACGCGGGTGTTGCTATTCAGGTCTGATCAGTGACCACCTGCTTGTAAATGTGTATTTTGTTGGGCAATTTTCGGTATTATTTACAATTGGCAATGATACTTTTAACGCGCATATTGCTCACCTTGCGTATGCCATAGCGTAGGGGTTCATATTTAGAGCACCCATGCCGAGCGAGCCTAGCCCACCTAGGCCACCCAGGCCACCCAGGCCGCCCAGGCCTCCTAGCCCACCGAGTGCACTCATCATTACGCCCTCGGCTGGCCGAATCACGACGTCGCCACCGCTCGCAAGAAGCAGCAGCAACATAACGGCATGCGTGAACTTGGGTAGGCGGAGCATTGACAGGTGCGAGTTTCGCCAGCAACTAGAAGAAGAAGAGGACATCGATCGGCTCTCAGGATTCTGCCCGGTAGCTGAAAATCGAGTCTCGAATGTAATAGTTAATGGCCTCGACGGTCGTCTCACAGCACAACACCTTAGCACATTACTTGAGTTACATTTTGTTAAGTGATTATTATTATTATTATTGTTCTGCAATATCTAAAAGCTAACTCGATTTGTCAAGGGAAGTATCCTGGCACATACTAGGTCAATGTTGCATCTACGAATGGAGTGTCTACGAAGGCTATGCGAGTCAAATGCAAGCGGAATCCAGTTTGCGGCTTACCGGCTTACACGTCGCCAGAAGCGACACACACAAGTGGTTACAAAGAAGACCAAAAACGACAGGTTCAAATTATTGCACAGACTACATCATGGGTAAAACCACTCTGAGCCTACGCAGAGGATTTAATAGAGAGAGACAGAGAGTTGATTCAGTCTACCCGTCCACGTTTTCACTTTTCCTTCAATTTTTTGGACTAGCGATACCATACCAGGGCCGGCAATCTTTCGTGGAAGCTGCTCCAAGGAAATCCGTCGTTGTCAAAACACTGTCGTCAACTCACACTGCAGAGTCGCAGGTCGCTTGCGCACAGGCAGAAAGGCAAAGTCCGGTGTCTGGCCTTAGTTCTCAGTGCTCACACCGACGAATGCTCACTTGCTAACGCTGCTTCGAATGTAGTGCCTGTGTTCGGTGGCTTCGCATCGTCATATATAGATGTACATTTATATGTGTAGAGAGCGAGATCTGTATATGCACATATAGACAGACGGATAGATAGATGTCTATCTGCTCGGCGGGGAGGCGGCCACGGAGGAGGGTTCGTTTGATGAAGGTAAATCTGAATCTAATTAGCGCAAAATTGTTCTTGTTGGGGGTGCGGGGGGGGGGGGGGGGCACGCGAACATAACCAACGTCAACAGCGCGCGTCAACGCTAGAAACATCACTATCCGTAATGAAAGCAACAGCAGCAAGAGCAACAACCAAAACAATGGTTTTATCACGGCAACGGCCGCAACTGCGACAATGAATCATAGTGCAACATTGCTTTGTGCAAATAGCAACGAGGGGATGCATTTTAGCATATTCGAGCAGCGACCCCCAACTCGTGTTAGAACGTCTTGCACGCTTACACTAAGCGTAACACTAAGCGACGGCTCATTACAACCTGGCTTTGTGGCGGTGGTGATAGTCGCGGGGGCCAAGTTGTAGTAGGAGTACTCATGTTATATTTGTTCCATTTTGCTTGGCGGGGCATGGGCCTCCTCCACAACGACTCCTGTTTGACCTTACTTGGTAACGATTGCATTACAAATATATATATATATATATATATATATATACTAAAACAATGTTTTTAACGTTAACTTAACAAGCTCTATTATGCAAGTTGCTTCATAAATCAATGTGGCAAGCAAAAGAGGTACATTAGCATACGGTGAAAACTAAACCATGAAATAGTAGCTGGTGCAAACCTGGCAAATTGATTTTGTCATATATATATATATATATATATATATATATATATATACTAAAACTATGTTTTTATCGTTAACTCGATAAGTTCTATCACGCAATTTGCCTTGTAAACTAATGTGGCAAGCAGAAGTACATTAGCATGTGGCGAAAACGAAACCACGAAATAGTTACCGGCGCAAACTTATCAAATTGATTTTGTATATATATATATACAATTACAAACTATTTCATTATATTAGTTATTTACATAGAAAATATAAGTCTGCTCAAAGACCAATAATTACTGATATATATATATATATATATATATGTCGCGATTGCAAAATGTTTTTATTACATCAGCCATTTTCATAGAAGATAAGTGTGATACAAGAGTAATGCTATATATATATATATATATATATATATATATATATACTGAATTTATTTATATAACTTTGCTATGTTAGTTAGGAGTGGAAGACTGGCTCAGCGCGTACGTGTGGCCACGGGTTCTCTAAGCCAGGGTTAGCCCAGTTCAACAATATGTCCCAAACAGACACTGCACTTCCTCGTTGAATGTCGGGCGACAGCCTTTGACGCAAGAATTCGGATACCCTCGAGTCCCCGTTAAAAGGTTAAGGCTCCTACCCACGCCCTAAATCAGCTTGAGTATAAGGGGACCTGCAGCTCCCAAAGTCTCGAACGACAACGTACAAAGTGTGGAGTGTTAGTGCGGAAAATCGACGCTAAAGCATTTTCTGCATTTATTAGCTTCAGCTTACATAGAAGCATGACCTGCTCGGTCCGCACCTTCACCGATCATCGAAAAGGCTAATGAGTCGGTTACGGTTGCGTTCCAAGCAAGTATTCGGTTACGCTCAAAGGACGTCAGAGTCAGACTGTCAGGTTTGTTCATCATCCCTGGATGGACATGGGGGTTCCAGAATACACAAAAAGCCGACAGATCTCAGTGCGCGACTAAAGGTGTCATTTAAGACGGAGTGACGTGCTTGTCGGCCTGCACTCAAGACGCATGACAGGCCATGATGGGCCAACGCGTCCACATAATCACTACAACAACATCGATGGGGCATGACTAAGTCAACACCAAGCGGCAGTCCTGCGTTTATGCGTGTCGTCTCGTCGTCCAAAAGAGTCCCAATTTGTGGACAGGGTAGGGCGTGTAGCCAAGCTCCAGCCCCCTGACTGGTAACAGCTCGAAGCCTGGCTCTATCAGCAACGGAAGGTGCTCTTTTAATAAGACTTGCTAGTTGCTTTTCTTGCAGGGTGTTGTTCAACTCCCCTGGTTAACTCTATCATCGGGAGGAGAATCGAATAACGCCTTAACCCTGTTAGCGGCCTGGGTCAATGACGACACGATTATTATTATTGTTATGCCAAACGCGCTCCTTTTTGCAGCTGACACGTTTTGAGTACATGACAAAAGGAAATCAATTGGACCAGCTGTAGAGATTTTGGGACGTGCTTCGGGCTTACGGCGGAAACACGACGTGACGGGCCGACTCTCTTTCTCAAAATGGGTTCAAAATTCTTGTCGCTGTTCAACTTAGCAGGTGCTGGCCGTTCAATGCTAACCACTTGTATCTTTTCAAAGGTTTAGGGATTTCTTCCTGGACTCCGCAGACTAACTAATAAGAACGGTAAAGCGAAGCCCTTACAGTGGGTGCTAAGAGCCTAACGTATATATCCGGCAGTGTAAATTACAATCTACAAAAAGCGCCTCAGAAGGGGCTGCACCTAACCATATAGCGGGTCTATTTCCTAATATCGGAATCCCAGTTTGCCTATCGCAAAGGTTTAAGCGCGACGCTGCAGCTCCTGGGAACCCAAATTGATTAGACAAAAATGTGCAACGACTCGGATTGCTTTGACGTTGTCTATTTCGATTTCAATTCAGCGTTCGAAACAGTCACGCACTCTAAACTACTCCAAACTCTACCCCACTTCGGAATTGGAGCACGCATACTAAACTGGCCTACTGCGTTTCTCGGAGACGGAACATTCCATGTGCGCGTTAATGGACAGTATTCTACGGTGGGTCGAATGTCATCCGGCTCTCCGCAAGGAACGATCCTCGGACCATTGATGTATACTCTACGGACTGATTCACTTAAATATATAATTCCACGAAGAGTTGAAGCTAAAGTATACGCAGATGATGTGAAACTTTACAGTAGATCCCGCACCGTAGAGGACAGATGCCGTCTTCAGACAACGTTAGACGCTTTCAAGGACTGGGCGAACACCCTTGATTTGGACCTGTCGATCCATAAATGTGGTGTCCAGAATTTCGGATATAGAAATGCAAGGCACCCTTACAAGATTGGGAGTAAGGAGTTGTGCAAACTTCAAGTTGTAAAATATCTCGAAGTCCTCACGAGCAACAAATTAAGGTACTCCGAACATGTAACTAATGTTGTCACAAGGGCTTCTCAACGTGCAAATTAGATCTTCCGATCAATTGATGTACGCTCTCCTGAGCTGTACGTCCAATTGTAGACTTCACACGTACTGACATATGCAGCGCCGACGTGGTTTCCGAGTTTAATTAAGGACAAAGCTTGCCTGGAACGAGTGGAACGGAAAATTATAAATCGCTACATCAGCGACCTATACCCATGGAGAGTCTCTAGGCATATTCATGAGTGTTAGCTGCCGCCAACACCCTGCACTACATGCAGACTATAACGACCACATGACACACATGCATATATGCAAATGTATATTTTTCTTTCTACCTTGAATAGAGCGTTTCAATCTAAGCAGCATCTGCTAAGCAGCACGCAGTCCGCCTACCGCAAGAGCCGGTCGATTGTCTTCTTTGAGTGCCTTTGAAACTATGCCCCACGATATACTCATCTCCATACTGCCATCAATAAGAGTTGGTTCCAACATCACCCAGTGGATTTTCTGAAGGATCAAACTTTCAGAGAGAAAGTCGGGGTGACATTATCAAGGGGCGGGGCAGTGTTCTTACTGGTTGTTTGCAGGGCACTGGACTAGATAGCCTTTAGTTTATGTTTTTTAACGGTCAGGTTAAACCTATATACCCAAATTGGTTAAATATGTATTTCACGCCGATATTATCAAGCTCTAGATGTATATTCGGAATGATAATAATGCAAACGTACTACAATGTGTAATAAACGACTTTATTGTGTGGTCGTAGAAGATGGGTCTAAAAGTATCCGTCCACTAGTGTGGCGTACTGCTTTTTGGTATGAAGAATATCATGCATAACTACATGTTGGGCGGTCTAGCTTTGACAAAATAGAGTATGCGGAAGACCTTGGTGTACGATTATCAACGTTATTGACATTTACTGAGCAGGTTACACATGTTGCCGCAAAAAGTTGACTGTTGTGCAACTGGATACTCTGCCTGTACAAATGACATGTTGTGCCACTGTTAATGTATGGCTGCCAGGTGTGAAACCCTTCAATGCTGGGTGACCTTGGATTACTAGAAAGAATGCAGCGTCACTTTCTAAGAAGGGTTGAAAAGCGGTGACATATGGGTAGGCACGGCCTCGCACTTAAGTCCGGGACCACGCTGTTTAAAAAGCTGACTTAAGACAACTGCGCCACCTGATTAAGAACGAGAATCTGTTTGACGTAATGTTTGAGGTACAAGCAACGTCGAGTCGGGCAGGGTTTGCCATTAGACCTTCGATCCAGACCACCAATGCTAAAGTGTCGCACCTGTATTCATGGAGACATGTGAAGCAACTGGACGAATGAAAACTGAAATTGTGTTGAAACAAATTTGTGCAATGAACATATTTTGTGTGCATGCTGCAGGATATATATATATATATATATATATATATATATATATATATATATATATATATATATATATATATATCTACATAATGTTATAATATTAATGACTATGTGTGTAAGTTTTTTGGCGAGTGCAACATCTGTCGCTATCACGTTCTAATATGTCAGGCAATAGACTCATATTCATTACAAGCGCGTGTGAACGAGATTTTGTTATAATTTTGTAAATTATGTGTGGTAATCCACTCAATTTTTGCCGAGATGTACTAGACTACTGTATTCTGGGAGGATACATATTTATATATATATATATATACATATATATATATATATATATACACATATATATATATATATATATATATATATATATATATATATACATATTTATATATATAACCTCCCAGAATACAGTAGTCTAGTACACCTTGGCGAAAACTCTCGACGTCGGCATCTGTTCTCTACAATTCGGGCGATGTATTCCTTAAGTACGTCAGCCGTCTGCGATATCTGTAGCCGGCTGACGAAGAGCGATTTCGTTCTCAGTTTTTCTGGTACGTCGTGATCTTCTACAGCTTTTAGATCTGTCATCTTGTTGGCGCCTCTGTTTACATGCAATAGTCGGCCACGCTTCTCCATATGTCTGCCAGTTGTTATTGTTGTTGCCACGTTGTCGAGTACGTCCATTTGGTGTATGCACGTTGCGGTGCTGGTCGGTGGGGTTAAAGCGGAGACGGCGCGGTGTGCGAGCAACTGACAGTGGTGGTGCGTATACGATTATACAAAATAGATGTTTTCCGATGGAACAAGAAGACGGAAATGTATTTTCGTGGAGTGAGAACGAAATTACCAAGTGATTGTATCATAGCCTTTAGCGAGGTCTACCGGATCCATTTGTCGGTCTACAACCTAGTTTGCTATGCTGCTTTCTTCATGCAACAGTCCTTGCCAGTTTTCTGTTAACGTCCGATTTGACACTACTTAAGTACACGACTACGTTCAGGATGGCCACATTTGCTTCAAGGGGGTCCTATGCGACCTGTCACTGTTTATGTTTATCTTGTGGAATCTCATTGTCGTTATCTGCATTAATTTTTAGTGGGCTTACGTACTTACTCAGATTCGGGTTTCGTTGACTTGGAGGTTCCGGAGATCACCTCCGTTCTCTAGGCGGCCACCGCTGTTAGCGCTGCTCTATTCTTGCAATTTATCATTATTTTATTTATCATTTATTTTATTTATCATTATTTATTTTTGGCTGCTGTCGAGCCTTTGCCCAGAGGTTTGGTCTTCGCATCTTCTGGTGCTTCCGCAACTGTTATCGTGAGTACTGGTTTCAATTGCTTGAATTAGCAGTCCATCCACACTAAGCTCCGTCAATGATTTTCTTGTACACAGGCTAAGCCATTAGATTTGCCGGGTGGCGCTTGGCCTTGCACGCCTAGCAGGTAAGGATTTCCCTTTACATTTCTTTAAAATGCAATCAAACGATGAGTGCTATCTTTTCTTCCTATAGTCAATGTTTTTTCTTGAGCTATTTTGCTGCCGGAAAGTTAACTTCCAATTATGTCATCATCCGTTTCGCACTTCTCATCTACGGCAACGGGGAACACTGGCCTGTATCAGGTCGGTTTTTCTGAAAGCGTGTTTGGACCATTTTGTTAAAATTTATACAGGTTGCTACTGATAATTCAGTTTTCCCTGGAAACGTTGTCTATTCTGCTGATGGTGCATATGTTTGACAGCTTGCCTGAGTAAGGAAAAAGATTATGTAGAGATGGTCGGATGGGGTTATACGACGGCTATTCTGGAAGTTACACTTCTTTTCGTATCCAAGGACTGTGAATGGCATTAAAGTCATTTTCAAAATCGTCCTCGAGTGACCGCGGGCACTTATGTTCGAGTCTACTTCTTCAAAGAAAATCATTGTATCTCCGCAACGCAGAGTTTAGAGAAATATATACTGAGTGGATCGAGAGATCGTAAATGATAATGAAAGAAAAGTGTGTACCTTGTACAACTAGGATACGAAGTGTTATTGTGGAGAGTACCTTGATCGGAGAGAACTGGTTGCTAGCGTGGGGTCCAGGTTTAAAAAAACTGTGTTATGGAGGTCTCGGAAAGTAAGAAATCTCTATAGTACTTTCAGTCGCTAACTAAAATGCCAGGTTGCATGCAGCCCATGAACGGCTAAGACTAAACCCCGGCTTCCTGTCCTCAATAAACCATTTGCGAATATCTTTGAAGTTATTCGACTTTACAGGTCTCTGACTGTGATAACTCTTGTTTGCAACATCGCGCGGGCTGGACGGTCCATGAATGCATCCTTCTTCATTGGTTGTTAGAATTTACAAATGACATTGGCAGTCAACGCTCGCACAATCAGGGGGATTTTGCATGTGGCTCTTATTGAAGCTCTTGAACACGTGGTGTGAGATCAGGTTTGGCCAGGCTGGACCAAACCTGACAATGTTGGTCCAGCTGTCGCTAGGCTAACGTTGTCACTAAGAACCTTTCCGGCCCCAACCTAAAACACATTTCTTGATTTTGCGACAACTTCTTCTTTTTATGCTGTTTGTTATTTGGCATTTTACACAAACTTCCAGGACTATGTCTGGTTGTGACGCGAGGGTCACTACGAGGGCCACCTGGATGCCTTTGTACTTAAAAGGCCGCAGAGGCTGATCGTGGCCTCCATTGCGCCCTGATTGGACAGACCGTTTTCAACATCTTTGACAAGAAGGGTCATCCGTACATAGAGTGCCCTTTTTAAAGCTGAAACGTTTTCAAATGGTGGTTTCAACTCCCTCGATTATCAGGTTACCTTAATTCTATACGGAGGCAGCTTCCCTTTCTAAAGGTACCGATGAGCTCTGCTTTTAGAAGGCCGTATATCTCTGCAGCTGTAATTTCCTTTGATGGCGAGTGAGAGGCCCTGTCGGGAGGGAAAGGTAAGTGGGGAACCGGTACCAAACCGGAGATTACCACCTGGGTGGAGCACGTTGAAAAACACGTTAGACAGCAATAGGAGGTGGGTACAACGGTAAGAGAGGTAGTGAACAGTAATAAGGGTGACCCTCTTATTCAATTAGAGGAGAGAGATAAGGGGCAGACCCTGTGGGGGATTGCCCGCACCTAAACGGGAAGCAGATCGAGAGGGAACCGCAGAATGTTTTGCTGTTCTTGGCTGGCGCTTAAGTCAAAGTGGCCGAGCCAAGTCTTGGAAGAGCTGAGGTTTGGTACGCGCTGGTCACGGCGTCTCCGGCAGAAGCAAGAGTCATCCGGTCCCACAAGGCCCTTAAGTTGGGATCGAGGTAGTGAGACAGTACGAGTCCCTGCCTGTTGTCTGAGCCAAACATCGCGATCACCAAGCGGCAGGCAGATTGTAAATCTGACGCAGAGGCGGACTCGAGAACTCGTCGCCAAAAGGAAAGCCCAAGCCTGGAAAAAGCTAATAAACACGGTAGAGAGCGACGTATTGGGCTTGCTGTACCGAGTGGTTATGCCCACATGCCGGAGGACTCCCGCAAAACTCCCCCGGATATGCTACTGGATATTGTAACCGGTCTTTCGCCGACACGACCGCAGAGAGGACAGAAGAGCTCTAAATTGCCCCGGAAGACATCCCGGAGGTAACGCTAAAGGAAGTTTAACAAGCCTGGTAACGGCTGAGAACTGGCAAAGCGCCCAGCCTACACAGAGTTCTCCCAGAGGTAGCGAGACTACTGGTCAAGGAGTGTCCTAAGATTTTTCCAAGACCTTGCTAACAAGCGTTGCGAAAAGTAAGATTTTTGAGACTGTGGAAGTCTTTACTCAAGTTTGCTATTCTGTCTCTTAGCGGCTGTTTTGCAGTGAGCACATGCTGATGAGTAGTCTATAACTCGGTGCCGACCAGATGTGTTGAGAAGTAGAGGTTGCGTTTACCAGGAGAGAGGCAGGTTCTTACTATCACCCTTGATCACAAAACACATACGCTACAATAGTCGGCTTGAGACATGCATACATCTGGAATAATGTCCATATTGCGGTCGCGTCGGTGGTATAGTGGTTAGCATAGCTGCCTTCCAAGCAGTTGACCCGGGTTCGATTCCCGGCCGACGCAGTTACTTTTAGCGGCAAGTGGTCTGTCATTGCCCAGATTGACGCTGATCTTGCATCTCGTTATCAAAACATACGGGTCAGCTAAACGGGTCAAAGTTTATTTCGATTGTTTGTACCTGATGTAAATAAACAACTAATACTAATAATAATTAAACTATAGAACATGATTTGTACAGATAATTTAGGTTTATATAATACCAAAAAAGCCCCACACATTGACCTAAACCAATGTAATTTTGAGTTTTCCATGTACGTGCATATAAGTACGGATGTACTTTCGAGAGGGCCTTATTCTGATCCCCGAGCCCAGCTTAAAAGCCCATTTGCCTCTTCGAGGCCGTGGGTCATATTCATTATTGTTAACAAAGTGATCAAAGAGATAAACAAAGAGGAAAACAGCGTTTTATTAGATGCCAAGTACCGTCTTCAGAAAAGCAGATCCACATTAGAGGCTCCATCGAGGGTTCCGCATTGGGCAGGTGAAGTGGCCATGAAAGCCCTCAAAACGAGGAGAGTCGTGCTACTGATCCTTCTGGATATCAAAAATGCCTTCAACACAATTAATTGGAAAGTAGTTGTGAAGGCAATAAAGAGGAAAAGCATTCCCCTTACCTCCGTCAAATGATTTCATCCTACCTGAATAACAGACATCTGGTTGCAGGGGAACATAGTACGAAGTTACTTGATCTTTGGACCCGTGCTCTGAAGTGTAGCTCATGATAGGATGCTCGAGATCCGAGATTTCCCGCATGGGGTAGAGATATTGGTATATGCTGACGATCTTGCACCCTGAAGAACGTCGCGAATGGGGTCTTGTCAGTGGTCTCTGAGTGGATAGAGCTACATCGCTTGAGGCTGGCGCCAGACAGGACCGAGCCGATGTACCTAACAGGCAAAAAGAGGATGACCGGCGTTAATCTCGTGATGGCAGGACACCCGGTAGAAACCAGAAAGAAAGTGAAATATTTTGGGATCATGCTAAATACGAAACTAAGCACCTCGAGATCTCCTGGTGAAGTCATTTTGATACGCAGTGGTTGGTGGCTCTCTTCTGAGCATAATTTCCAGTTTATTTGATGAGGACACCTTACTTGTACAAGGTGAGCAGGAAGTGTTGCAGGTAAGGCAAAATGTGGGAACCTTGCAAGGCGACCCACTGAGCTGCGTCTCCTTCACTCTTCTGCTTGCCGATTTTGTCGATTATATTCGAGAGAGTTCCAGAAGGCCACAGTTGTGATGTACGCAGATGACATAGTGGTCGCTCATCACGACCTGGGTGCCATCAAGCGCATCACTTCTCTGGCGGAGGTGTTCCTTGTCTCAAGAGGGCTGGAAATAAACGCCATGAAGACCAAGGGTATGAAATTTAGAAGAGGAGGTCGATTGGCTGCTAAAGACGTTATACGTTGCAGCGGCCAATCCTTGGAATTCGTTAACTCTTTCCGGTAATTGGGGCTTCGGCTTCATTATACTGGGACGACATTCACTGCTCACATCGTCGAGACAGCGCGCACAGCCCTAATTCCCTTTATGGAGAGGTAGGCGATGTCCGGCGACTGTCCGTCCCGACGGCAGTGGCGCTTTTCTACCTCAAGATTGTTCCAGCGCTGATGTATGGTCTTGACAGAGTATGGGCACACCTCACTCGGGCAAACTTTGGTTTGCTTGAAAGGTGTTTTACAATGTACATGAAGCGAGTACTTTGCTTGTCAATGCGGGCAAGGAGTCGCTTTGTGTACATAATGTCAGGCTGTGCACCAGTTGTTGAGATAATTCGATTGAGGTTGAAGACGCCGCGTATAGTACCATTCGAGATCTTTATCTCGGAATGGGAAAATAAAGTTGAACAAGTCCGACGAGAGGTCGGAGACCTGGCTATTTTCAGGGCCTCTCATCTCTGGTCTGGTCTTGCATGTGACAATCGCCACGTCTGTACTAGATACATAGTTAATGGCTATCATCACCTGGTTTGTTCGAATACGAGCTTCCACGAAGAGTACACCGAGTGCGTCTGTCGACTGTGCTCTCGGGTGTGTACGAAGTTTCATGCGTCTGCCTACCTGGCCCTTGCGAGGAGATCACTGCACTGCCTCTGTCGAATGACATGCCGCGAGCAGCTGACTGTATGATTCTATAATCTGTATGATTGTTTATGTTATATGCATACTCAATATGAGTGAAATAAATACGATGATGAAATAAATACGAAACTAACTGAATCGACACACGTGAAGTACGTGGCCGAAAAGCGATTTGAGAGATGCACACATCTGGAATAATGCCCCTATTGCGGTCGCGTCGGTGGTATAGTGGTTAGCATAGCTGCCTTCCAAGCAGTTGACCCGGGTTCGATTCCCGGCCGACGCAGTTACTTTTAGCGGCAACTGGCAACAGAATGTCTGTCATTGCCCAGATCAACGCTGAGCTTGCATCTCGTTATTAAATTCATACGGGTCAGCTAAACGGGTCAAGGTTGACCTCTATTGTTTGTACCTGATGTAAATAAGTGAAATATTTTGGGATCATGCTAAATACGAAACTGACTGGATCGACACACGTGAAGTACGTGGCCGAGAAAGCGCAACGGGTCTCCCTGAATCTGGCGCGGGTCACACCTATGGTCGGTAAAGTGGCTGAGGAAAAAGAAAGCTTTTGGCTTCGGCAGCCGAATCAACGGCGCTAGACGCAGCCCCAGAGGGGGGACATGAAGTTGCGGACGACGAAAAATAGGGTGCACTAAGGTCGACCCAACGAAGGCTAACAATCTGGGTAAGCCAGGCATATCAGACGGTCTCAACTGAAGCTCTCCTGGTCCTTGCCAAGATGCTTCAATGGGACCTCTAGAAGAAGATCTAGATCTCACCAGAGCCAAAGGTGCCACAATATCGGCCTGGCACGAGGTATGAGCGCAGGTAAGAGCCAACGTGACCACAAGGAGCTGGACCAAGAATCTGATACCAGACCTCAAGGTGCAGTACGACCGCCGATACGGAAAACTTTTCTACTGGATGACTCAGGTTTGGACCGGACACGATCAGTTGTAGAGCTACATGTCAAAGCTTAAGAAGGCCACTAGCGAGACCTGTGTACTGTGTGACTCCGGAGAGACGGACAACGTGGATCATACTGTTTTGCGGTGTGATACCCTGAGGGAAGCGGAGGATGAAAGACAAACCGAGGTGAGAGGCCGACCTATCAGAATCCCCTGATCGGATGACGACTTGGGCGGAGCCATGGAGAGAGGCAATTAACTTGTTTGACGCCGTTTTTACACTCAAGACAGCCAGGAAAACGACCAGGCGGGATAGACTTTAGCAGGCCTTTGTAAGAGTGGTCGAGAGGAGGAGTCAAGGGAGTGAGGCTTTTATGGTCTTGACGCACCCTCACAAGGCGGTTTACAAAATGGCACAATCCCCCTATCCAACTGCAGGCACACATGTGAGATAATATATATGGATAGAGCTGAGTAAAAAATAATGTCAGATACACCTCTCCCACGGCTTTCAAGTAATGCCAAAGTAATACGGAGGATAGAGAGAGGTTTAGTGGGTTTGTAAGTCCCACACAAATCACGCAGGCCGCTAGTGACCCATGTGCATCATGCATTCCTGAAGCCTTCCATAAAAAGGAAGACTGTTGATCCGCTGTCAGCTACAAAGCGTAAGACTAAATTAGATTGGGCTTCTCATGCGTGCAGGACTCGGGTGCATTATCATCCGAGTCCGTGCTCGAATATTTCCATTTCATGAACTTTGCTATCCTGACTCTTAAAGGCCGTTTCGCAATGAGCACATGCTGATAAGTAGTCTGTAACATGGTGCCGACCAAATGTATCCAAGAGTAGAGGCTGCGTTTACCGTAAAGAGGCAGGTTCTTACTATCACCCTTGATCACAAAACACACGCTACAACAGTCGGCATGAGACATGCACACATCTGGAATAATGTCTATACTGCGGTCGCGTCGGTGGTATAGTGGTAAGCATAGCTGCCTTCCAAGCAGTTGACCCGGGTTCGATTCCCGGCCGACGCAGTTACTTTTAGCGGCAATTGGCAGTATGTCTGTCATTGCCCAGATTAACGCTGATCTTGCATCTTGTTATTAAATTCATTCAGGTCGGCTTAACGGGTCAAAGTTTACCTCTATTGTTTGGTTTGTACCATGTAAAAAAACTTATAATAATTAAGCTATACAATATAATTTGTACAAATAATTTTGGTTTATATAATACCAAGAAACCCCCAGACATTGAACTAAACCAAGGTGCTATTGAGTTACGTGCATATAAGTACGAATGCATTTCCGAGGCTGCGGAAGAGAGCTAGCCATGTTCTGATCCCTGAGCCCAGGGAGAAGACGGGACCCTCAACTTAAAAGCCCATTTGCCTCATTGAGGCCATGGGTAAGACTTTGAAGAACATGATTATCAACATACTGATTTAAGAGGTAAACAAAGTGGAAGAAAGAGCCCTATTAGATGCCCAGTTTGGTCTCCTGAAAGGCAGATCCACATTAGAGGCTCTATCGAGGGTTCTGCAACGGGCGGATGAAGTGGTCATGAAGGCCGTCAAAACGAAGAGAGTCGTGCTCCTAATACTTCTGAATATCAAAAATGCCTTCCAAAAATTAATTGAAAAGTAATTGTGAAGGCAATAAGAGGAAGGGCATTTCCCCTATCTCCGTCGAATGATTTTATTCTACTGAATAACAGATGTCTGGTTGCAGGGGGCCGGAGTGCAAGGTTCCCACCGAAGACCCACCACCCAAGGCCTCAATCTTAGAACCCCTGCTCTAAAATATAGCTCATAACAGAGTGCTCGAGATCCCTGATTTCTTGCATAGGGTAGAGACCTTGGTGTATGCCGACGATCTTTTACCCTGGAGAGCGTCGCCAATAAGGCCTTCTCAACGGCGTCTGAGTGGATAGAGTTACATCGCTTGAGACTGGCGCCTGACAAGAGCGAGCCGATGTTCCTAACAGGCAAAAAGAGGATGACCGGCGTTAACCTCGTGATGGCAGAACACCCGATAGATATCAGAAAGAAGGTGAATAATTTTGGGTCATGCTAAACACGAGACTGTCCGGATCGGCACACGTGAAGTATGTGGCCGGGCATATCAGACGGTCTCGACTGAAGCTCTCCTGGTCCTGGCCAAGATGGTTCCATGGGCCCTTTTAGCAGCTAAAAGTAAAGTAAAATGTATCTAGATGAAGATCTGGATCTCACCATAGCCAAAGGTACCACGATATCGGCCTGGCACGAGGTATGAGCGCAGGTAAGAGCCGACGTCACCACAGGGAGCTAGACCAAGAGTCTGATATCGGAACTCAGTGTGTGGTACGACCGCCGACACGGAAAACTTTCCAACTGGGTGACTCAGGTTCTGACCGGACACGACCATTTCCAGAGCTACATGTCAAGAATAAAGAAGACCGTCAGCGACACGTGCGTACTGTGTGACTCTAGAGAGGCGGATGGAGCATACTGTTATGCGGTGTGACGCTCTGAGGGAAGCGAACGATACAGGACCAACCGATGTGAAGGCCGACCTATCAGGATCGCCTGATCGGTGATGACTTTGGCGGAGACATGGGTGGTGGCGATGAACTTGTTCGACGTCGTTTTTACACTCAAGAGAGCGAAGGGAAAGGCCAGGCGGAAGATGCTTGAGCAGGCCTTGTGTCGAAGTGGTCGAGACGAGCAGCCGAGGGAGTGAGGCTCTTATGGTCTTGACGCACCCTTACAGGACGGTTTACGAAATGGCAGAAGACCCATATCTAACTGCAGGCAAGCATGTGGGCTATTAGATAGGGATAAGGCTGAGTAAAAAATAGTGGCAGAGATACCTCTCCCACGGCTTTGAAGTAACGCCAAAGTAATACGAGGCCTGGAGGGAGGAGGAATCCGGGTTTAGTGGATTTGCGAGTCCCACATTAGTCACACAGGGTACTATTTAGGCATGTGTATCATGCAATTCCAAAGGCTTCTATAAAAAAGGAAGAGTGTTGATCTGCTGCCACCTACAACGCGCAAGACTGGAGCAGATTAAGCTTCTCGAGCGTGCGGGACTCACCATTCGAGTCCGTGCTCAAATATTTCCATTTCACGAATTTTCAAATATTTCCTTTCACGCGCGCTCCTTACACGAGTTTCATATTCTGACTCTTAGGGGCCGTTTCGCAGTGAGCACATGCTAATGAGTAATCTGTAGCTCGGTGCCGACCAGATGTGTCGAAGGGTAGAGGTTGCGTTTACCGTAAAGAGGCAGGTTTTTGCTATCACCCTTGATTACAAAACACATTTGCTACAACTGCCGTCTGGAGACATTAGTATGTCTATTGCGGTCGCGTCGGTGGTATAGTGGTTAGCATAGCTGCCTTCCAAGCAGTTGACCCGGGTTCGATTCCCGGCCGACGCAGTTACTTTTAGCGGCAAGAGTACTGTCTGTCATTGCCCAGATTGGCGCTGATCTTGCATCTCATTATCAAATCCATACGGGTCAGCTAAACAGATCAAAGTTTACCTCTATTGTTTGTACTTGATGTAAATAAAGATCCATACTATTTATAATTAAGCTATACATTATAATTTGTACAGATATTTTAGGTTCATATTATACCAAGAAAATTCCAGAAATTGACCTAAACCAATGTGCTCTTAAGTTTTGCATGTGCTTGCATATAACTACGAATGCATCTTCCTCACTGCTCTTCCGTTCTTAATTAATCGTATAACTACCTCGAGCAAAGTACTAACGTTAACCCAATCAGCATCTAACTGGACAATACAACTAAAGAGTTGTCGTGACCCAGACCCGTCAATAGTATCACATTTCTGCAATCGTTGCCGCCACACACTAGGTTTCCGGCAGGGTATGCAACCTCCTGGACAAAATCGGTCAGGTCGAGCGCACCTTCATGGATCAAGCCAACAATGGTTCTACTAGGACTCGACTTCGGACAACCTTTGCAAAATATGCAAACAATCGAACACATGCCCTGAGCAGTGCATCATTGGGAACCTTAATGGATGATTCCACTATGTGTTAGCCTCAGGCTCAGTACGCCGCTAATTTATCCTCACATTGGAGCTCTTGGCGCTGTATCATGCGTCTTTAGTGAAAGCCCTCGACCACGCCACGCGGCTATTAACGGTGCACTAGCAAGAAGCCTGAGGATGGTTACCTCAGCACACTGTAGCCTACCGAACTAACCAGGACCGACGGTCAGCGTCCCGACGAGATGACCCTCATTCTGTCTGAACGGAGCCGGATCCTTGTCTGGAGTGCCACCTTAATTGACTTCAGAAGAGACAACAGTAAGACGACTAAATGCGCCGAACTGAGCAGAGGCCATTACTTGAACCCAGTAGCCTCCGAGACCTTGGGACGGCCTCGCTTCCTGATTAGGAGACTGTTTACTAAGTTGAGCGAACTTTTGAATATAATTACGATGTATAAGGGAACCGCACAATTCTTATGCCAGAGACCTACCATTGACGTCCACATATATGGCTACCGAAAGCACGTCATGTCTTCAATTGTAAAAACGCTTTCATATAGCAAGCGATACATTTGTTGTGGTCATCAGATGATGCTACTAGCTACTATGTATATACTACTGTGAGGTTCTTTTAAGTAGTCAATAAAAACTGCGTCGGCCGGGAATCGAACCCGGGTCAACTGCTTGGAAGGCAGCTATGCTAACCACTATACCACCGACGCGCGGCAATATTCATTATACATTTGAACATAAATGCGAAGGCGGATCGAAAACGTGTGATACATATTTTTATAAAATAAAATAATAGTTACTTTATTTTCGGAAGTGTTTTTGTTCCCTTCGGAATAGCTCCCGCCCGCTGGACGCCCACCCTGTGAAATAATTTTGAAGCGCGTCTTTCGGAATCAAGTTGAGTTGCTCTTACAAATGTTTTTTAATCTTCTCTATAGTCTCGAAACATCGTACCTTCAATGTGTTATCCGTGGAAAGAAGAAAAATTGCACGGAGCTAGATCCGGCAAATAGTAAGGTTGCGAAAATATAGAAGTCGAATTTTTCATGAAATATTTCGAAATCAATAACGATGGGTGCGTTGGTGCGTTGTCATGAGAGCTAGGTGAACGCAAACGTTTGTGGAAGATTCTTCCCTTTAACAAACCTAAAAGAAGCCTTGTTGTTCAATCTGCTCTATCCGAATTTCTTCGACCGACTCTTCTCGTCTTGGAAGCGTCACTGAGAGGATTGGGCTTTGGTCTCGATGTCGTAACCCTATGCACATAACTCGTCTCCTGAAATCACTCTCTGAAGCAATCCAGGGTCATCTGCAACCGCCTGAAGATTGAATTCGGGCATTTTCTGACTGATGATCACTTGCTGGAAAATCAACATTTTTGGCACAAACTTCGCTACCAGTCTTCTAAAGCACATGATATCGGTCAAAACCGTTTACAACTGATCAACGAGACATCTCAAATTTATCAGCTCTCTCCCTGATAGTAATTCGGCGATTGTTGAGTACGATATTACGAAATGTTTTAACTTTTTTTAAATGTTATTGATGTCGAAGGCTGCCCTGAATGGAGGTTATTTCCGGTCTCTTTACGTCCGTCGCGAAATCGATGATACTACGTGTACACGGTATTTCATTACACTACATTAGGTTTAAGGTTACATTAGGACACTACATTAAGCATCTCGACCCAGGCAAGAGATTCTGGACTACATCGCACGCTTAGAAAATACAATTTACTCACGAAGCTGAAACCAAAATTGAGCCTTACCCCAAATGAGATACCCTTTGTTCTTAAAGAGAAGTTTGCTCTGTTTCCCTCGAAGCCTCTAAAGCTGACTTCTAAGAGATCCTATAAAGATGCTATCGTTTCTTATATGCTCAAGCAGAGTGATATAACCCCGATCCACAAAAAGGGGCAAAGTACAGAGGCGGGACATTACAGACCTGTGATCAATCACAGTGATATATAGCAAGTTGCAGCAAGAAAAATTACTTTTGGTGCACATACGGAGTTTTTATATATATATATATACAGGGTGTGACAGGACGGTTTTTAAAGCGATGCATAGAATTGTAGAGCTCGTTCAAGCAAATATTTTTTCCAATAGAACATGGTCTCTAAGACGTCTTGTTTCGGAGTGAGAGTGAAATTACTACAATTTGTGACAATGGTGTTTTTGTCCGACATAGGAGCACAAAATGTGCTGTTGCGAGACAACCAGTCCTCCTAGACAGAAAGCACACGTTCGCGTTCGTGATAAAATTCTGCTCTATCTGAAGAATATGCAAGGCCGGTCAGAAAACGCCCCATGGTCGCTTAGAAGAGAATTCGCCAAAAATGTAGTTCTTTATTAGCGTTCACGCCAAATACTTCAAAATCATAACCCTACAACCACTCACAGCGCTCAAAACGGACATATTCAGCCAATGCGCAATTCATGGCGATTATTTTGGGTACCAAACATATGTCCATGCGAGCTGTGGTTGCGGAGCAATTACGATTTTTCGGCGGGATGTCCAGATTAAGTGCATGTAAAATGACTGTGTGGCGACGTTCACTACTGCCGACGTGTCGCGCGACAGCCGCAGCGCGTCATTTTTTATGCACTTAATCTGGACATCCCGCCGAAAAATCGTAATTACTCCGCAACCACAGCTCGCATAGACATATGTTTGGTACCAAAATGATCGCTATGAATTGCGCATTGGCTGAATATGTCCGTGTTTTGAGCGCTGTGAGTGGTTGTAGGATTATTATTTTAAAGTATTTGGCGTGAACGCTAATAAAGAACTACCCTTTTGGCAAATTCTCTTCTAAGCGACCATGGGGCGTTTTCTGACCGGCGTTGCATAGTCTTCGGATGGAGCAGAATTTATCACAAACACGAAAGTGTGCTTAGTTTCTGTCTAGGAAGACTAGTTGTCTCGCAACGGCACATTTTGTGCTCCTGTGTCGGGCAAAAACACCATTGTCACAAATTGTAGTAATTTCACTCTCACTCCGAAACAAGACGTCTTAGAGACCATGTTCTATTGGAAAAAAATATTTGCTTTAACGAGCTCTACAATTCTATGCATCGCTTTAAAAACCTTCCTGTCACACCCTGTATATATATATATATATATATATATATATATATATATATATATATATATATATATATATATATATATAAACATATATTGTGATGATTTATTAATTATTACAATACGTTTGCATACTCGGCAGTGCTCGCCTCATTAACATTGTGGAAAAAGGATGTCACGTGAAGTTAAGATCCAGCTGTCCGTGTCCTTGCTTGTTGACGGCCCTAGCTCTTATGGACTCGGTGCGAGCGGTATATCCTTAAAGTCCCTTGAAAAGTTAAAACGGTAAGATCTATAAGATTCCTCTTCGTGACGCCGAGCCCAAAGAGCGTACTCGACGTCGTATTTGGTCATCTTGTTCTGCCGTGCTCGTGCCAGGTCCCTGCTCGGGCCGCAAACCTTGGCATCTAAAACACAGGCCTTCGGTAGGTGTTGTCATTACGAGGTCGGGCGTAAGACCCGGTGCGCCCCTTTGACGGAATACTCGCTAACGAACCACCTCATGGCCCCTCTCGCGGAGAGGACGCGCCACGCGATCACAGGCGTCGTCATGTCTCTTTATAGTTTGCTTGTGTGTTGTGTCGCACATCTGAGCGACATGAGCCAACGTCTCAGGCGCTTGACACCCGTACCTACAACGTTTGTTGTAGCCCGGGCGTCCCCTGACCAATCTCGCACGTGTTGGTAGTGCGTTGATCCTGAGTTTTAGTAGGTTTAAATACTCCTTACCAGATAGGTAAGGCATACCCTTAATCCAGTAATGTACGAAGGGCGTTTCGTGTGTTTTTTTAAATGTGCCCTATCGAACGTGTTGTGTAGTTGTTGAGATCAGTAATAGGTCTCTTGTGTAGCGGTCTTAATGGATGTTTCCACGCTCTCGCAGAGAAGTCTTGTTTTCGCAAGGTCTTTTTTGAAATGCTCGGTGGTTAGCATCCATTTGACCCCAAGGTGCGTGGGGTGTAGTGCTGTTAGACGGGAGAGGCGGAGTCTAGGGAAAAATGTTTATTAACTTTAAACTTAAATTAAACCTTTACCCTTCGTCTTATTAAATAGGTGGAAGATTGTAACGTTTTTATTGGTATTAATTTAAAGGCCTCGGGATTTTAAAAAAGGGTCTACGATATTAAGGAGCCATTGGAAAGTAGATTTCGTGGAGGCTAGGGGGATGAGATCATCCGCATAGGCTAAGCCCATAAAGCGGAAGTCAACAGTAAGTTGGTGCCCAATATTAGTTTTATCTAATGTTGAAAGAATGTCGTCAAGAACTAGATTAAATGGAAGGGGGAACAGAGGATTTTCCTGCCTAACACCCCTAGTTGGCCAAAAAGCGCGACATTCTTGTCCAAAGTCTATGAGAGTTTTAGATAAGAGGTACAAGCGTTCGATATAATTAATGAATACTTCTGGGTAGATGCGAGTCCGGAGTGGCCAGAGGACGGAATCATAACTCACCATGTTGGACGCTTTACGGAAGTCGATTGAGGTGAGTTTGAGCTCACGTCCCTTGACTTGGCATCGTTAAGGATGCCATCCAGAACCGCAAGATTCTCGAAGGCACTATTATAGGAGAAAAACGCTCGCTGGATTGGGAGAAGCTTAATAGAGTTCTGGAGGCGTCTAGAGAGAATTTTGCTAAGCGTTCGTTGTAAACATCAGCTAATAGATAGGGGTCGCACATCGCTGGGGGATGTGGCATTGTTAATTTTAGGGATGAACGCTAAGTGAGCAGTTTCATGGGCTGTGGCGATATCACTAATTAATAGTATGTTAAGGAGGCAACAGACTACTTCCAACGGGAGTTTACGGTGGGGCGAAAGACAAATACCGTCCAAGCCGAGTGCTTTAGAAGGTCCGCAGAAAGCTACGTGGGTTTTCTTGAGGGGGATAGGGAGGGAAACCTCGAAGAGATCTGAGTTTGGAGTGTCTACGATATAAATATATATATATATATATATATATATATATAATTCTTCCAAGATGGCGGCGTTCATGCGGACGGATTTTTTATGCGCTCTCGCATTAATCTACTTTGTGACCCAGAACTGTGCTTCGAAACTTGAAGGAACAAGCGCAAATGGTCAACGGTACTCACCCGGAGTAGATGATGCATATACGCATACCGCAAACAGTCTACAAAATGCGGTGAGTGTTTATTTGAACATACCTCGACGCCGGTACACAAAGGGTCAGCTGCTACGCGCATCTGCGCTAATCCTGATTCTCCTTCTGAGTGGAGACGTCGAACTCAACCCAGGCCCGCCCTGTGCATCATGTGGCGGCCAGTTTCAGCAAATAAGAGATCGCTCTATGTGTGAAGGCTGCAGTAGACCTGTGCACACACACTGTGCTTTCCAGATTCCTGACAAGTCCACAATTAATTGCAAGTCGTGTTTCTGGAAAGAAGTTTCACTCATCGTTGCGGCTAATACGGTCGGTAAATCCGATTGTAAATGTACTACTGAACTACAGGCGCTCAAGAAACGATTTGACGAACTATTAAAACAGCTCAAAAATAACAACTATACTACGATGCGAGCAGCTGACCTACACTCAACTCAACAGGTCAAGCAACATCAACAACAACAAAAGCAGCAACAGCAGCGGCGGGAGCAAGGCCCACGTGCCACATCCACGTCGCAATACACACCACGTCGTCTTGGCTTTCAACGGCGATCCACGCAAGAACGTGAACACACCAAAGAATGGACAAGTGAGACGAGCCGACATGTGGAACATTGTAGGAAAGCGCGGACGGGTTGTGCACGTAACGACAGGCACAAACAAGATGACGGACTTGCACGTCGTAACGATCGTGACGTGCCCGAACGGCCAAGAATGAAAGCACTATTCTTGACCCGTATTGCACTCTCACACTCGAGCGAAGAACTACAACAATATGTCACCCGTATCGTAGGCCCCGACGGAGAAGTAAAAGTAACAAAACTTGCTGGACTGAATCAAGCATATTATAACAGTTTTCACGTTCAAGTCAGAGAGGAGAAATTCCAAGAAATACTTGATCCCGCGGTTTGGCCCGAAGGCAGCCGTTTCCGTCCCTATCGTGGACAACTAAAACCATATAGAGTATACAGCGTAAGAGAAGGGGGGTCGGGTATTGGAGAAAAACGAAGCAGGCTAGATGAGTCCTTGCAGCACACTCCAATGTGACTGAATTCCCGATTAAATAACCCGCCAAGACTAAAAGGTCAGTCGAGGTGTCTTTTATGGAACGTAGAGTCGTTGGCGTCACTGTACGATACGTCAGGAGAAAACGATTTTAATGAGCCTGATATTATGTTTTTAACAGAGACTTTTTTAACCGACATGACACGCATTACATTTCCAAATCACAAGGCGTTCCATGGGCTAGCGCTTAAACCACAGGGATATGGACGGCCAAATGGGGGTGTAACAATAGCAGTTCGGACATCAGAGTGGGCCCGTCAAATTAAATGTACCGCTCGCCAGGTTATTGTAGAACTTTGTGACTATTATTTAGTGTGTATATATAGCCCACCCGACAAAAAGACTGTAAATATAATACAAGATATTGGTGATTGTTTAAGTAATTGCAAAGACTTGCGTAAGAACGTTATAATAGCAGGAGATTTTAACGTCAATTTACAAAAAGATGACGCGCGCCAGACGGGTTTTATGGTAGGTATTAACGAAATTGGATTGAACGTCGAAAACAATTTTAGCGATCCAACCTATATTTGTTGGAACGGCAGCAGTGTAGTGGATATTGTGCTAACTACAAGCCGTCAGCCAGGGACAATAATACGTAATCTTAGGCCGATAACCTCAGCACACCGTAAGCACTGCAAAGTAATATTCGACCTATTACGCCCCGAACCTTACAATCCAGTCCAAAACCAACAACAACTCAGCCGATCATTGAACACAAGCACGCTACAACAGGCCCTTAAGTCACTACAATTTACGTGCGATGTTAACCACGTAGAAAATAATCTTAGATGGGCAATTTCCCAAGCAGCCAGGCCTAAAAAACGAAATGAAACCACGGCTACACAAACCCTGGTTCGATAATGAATGCAAATACATGAAACATATTATTTGTACACATAATGACATGAGCCAAGGAGGTCTACAACAGTTAGCTCTCCTTAAAAGAATATTTAAGGCCACGAAGAAAGAAAAGAGGCTTCGACACGAAGAAAAACAAAGA